>CM047991.1:30375960-30399130 GCA_026261665.1 Melanotaenia duboulayi | reverse complement strand
GAGGGTTTGTGGGTTAAGTTGACTTCTGCTTCTCAGAGAGAGCAGCATTTGTCACTGCCGTTATACGCACAGCTAAATCCCAGGCGTGAGTGAAGGACCACTTCACTGAAAACCTGTCAAACACCGTTCTGGTGTGGAGGGAGGGCGAAGTCTGCTGCTAACTATGAATAAAAAAAATCCAGATTATCATAAAAATAAATCTCCAGAAATGGAAAATTCGATTTAAAGGTTTTATTGATTAATCCCCCAGCCCTACCTCTCAGATTCTCATTAAATTTCAGTCCACCTACAGTGTCAAGTGTCTCCATCAGCACACTTAAGTCCACCAGTTTTCAGTAATGCACCTTTAAGAAAGAACTTGACTGGAAAGGAATCACTAAGTCTTAATTTTGGAAGTAGTCTGGATTTAGTTTGAAGACAAAAGAACAGATGCATACAATGTGTGATCTGTATTGTTGGTTGGTGATAAATTTGTCCCATCACCTCAATGTGGACTTGCCCCGGTGACTACGCAGAAAGCATGAAATGTGGACGGATGTGACCCGGTGCAGAAGCGTCAAACAGAAAAGCATCACTTCATCATTTGTGACTACACATGTGACAAGTGTAGAGATCCCAACAGCGCTAATTCTGTTTGCCACGTCACCCAGCGCCAGTCTGAGCTTTTAATGTGACGGTACAGGTCTGCTTCTGCATGTCTGAGATGGCCCTATTGGTTGTGACGTGATTATTAAGCCAATATGTCTCTTTTTTTAAGTTTAAAAAAAAAAAACAGCTTTTTTTGTTTGTTTGTTTTTTTTAATGTAGGAACTAATGGTTCATCTCTTTCAACTTGTCTCACTACTTTGAGGTCTTAATATTTTCAGCTATTCCTGTTGATGTGTAATTATACATTTGCTGATATAAAACCCATCTGATATATAATCACTCACGCAGACTACTAATGAAAGACTTTTATTGGACCTCAAATAAACATTAAACACAAACGTTTTTCTGTAAAGGGCTTACTTTGCCTTGGTTTTTAGAGTTTTTTTTTGCACGTGGCTCTAATCACGACAGGATTTGTGATTAGTTTGTTTTGCACCTTTTTTCTTTTTTTATATAATTTTATGCATAAATGGACCACATGGTGCAAAACTGTTCCCTCAGAATCCGTCTGTAGTTGACGGTCAACAAGGAACGTCGCCATCATGGTGCTTGTTGTTTGGAGAGCATTTTAACAAGTGCTCCAACGTGGAGGATGTTTTCATTTGGCTTCATACTGAAGATGAAGCTGGCCCACTACCCAGCATCTTTTATCTTTTTTAGCTGCATATTATACCTGTGGAAAGTCTACATGTTACTGAGAGAAAAAATAAGCACTTAGCTGCATTTGTTAACGATAGTTTATACATAGGATTTGTTACCTCAAAAGAGAGAAATTTCTGGAACAGTGTGAGGAGAAGTTGAAGAAGTCGTGTGGAATTTCCTGCACTGTTATGTAACGTTACAGGTAAACACAGTAAATGAATTCAATGCAATGAATGAATGCCAGATATTTCACTTATATTTACTATATTTACACTTGTTTAGATATTGAACTTTCCTTCTTAATATCACATCTAAATTGACTTTGATCCTCCCTCCTGCTCCGGACCAAAGGGAAAAACGAAGAAATTGTGAAAGCTTCTAGCTTTCTAGATGCTGAACATCGGTATGAAATTGACCAGCTGTTTGTGATTTGTTTTTTAAGGACACAGTCTGAAAAAGTGAGTATATTAAACTTGTAATCTTTTTTTTTTTTTTTTTTTTTTTTTTTACATTTTACCTTTAGTGAAATATTGGTGGATGATAATTTTAGTGAAGACCAGATGTCTAAATAAATTTACTAAAAAAGTTTTAAATGCTTGAATTTCAATTTTTATGTTGAAGTCATGAGGAAGACCACTTACTTGGGTTCCAACTGATTTTTGTTGGCTTTTTGTTTTTTTGGTTTTGTTTTTTTATGTTTTACTTTTTGCCAACTCTGGAGTGCTGACCCTGTGCAGCTTTTCTTACCTGTAATCTGATGACAGCAATTCATCCTACAAAGCCACCAAACTAAAACTTGTAAATTCACTCATGCAGTAACTGATAATAGTATGGTATGTATTTTTTTTTCTTCTTTTGTGAACTAAATAAGATTAGTCTCCCCATGAGTGATTTTCCTTATNGTGACCTAAATAGTTTAGTCTCCCCATGAGTGATTTTCCTTATTTATGCATACGACACTCGAGCATGCTCGTACCTTTTACTGGTCGGGAAGCTAGCAGTTAATGGAAATATGCGGAAGGTCCATCTTTACTGAGGAAATTAGAGTGATTCTGGACAGATTTTGTGCGATTGGCTGAGCCAAACTTCCATGGCAGTGCTGAGTTGCTCTCCGTTTGCTCGTGTGATGTCACTGAAGACGTGGACAGAGTCTAGAGAAAGCGGCCTGAATAGGAAGCAGCGTGACTCCATCGCTGTGAAGTAGACTTAAGTCAGCGCTGCGTAACCAGTTCCTGGGCAATTTTGCTCGGCCGATCGCACGAATCCAGGCTTTTCGCTGGCATTTCTTCACAGGAAACTAGCAAAAACGCATTCTCTGTTTGCATTCCTTCTTGCCTTTAAACAATTAAATATACAATAACTGTCCAGAATCGCTCTAGTACAGACAAACCCACTGCAGCTTAGCTTTCTGACCGGCAGAAGCAGTTACAAGCATGCACGAGTAAAGTATGCATGAACTATGAAAAGGCTCTATAGTGTGGACCCAGAACCACACGATGGGGAGAGACTTGGATTAATTTAGTCATACTAATGGATATAAACGGAGAGGGTTCCTCTCAAATGATATGTTTTTGTGTTTATTATTTTTTTTCCTTAACAGGTGTGACCAGCTTTAAAGCTAATGGACTTTGGAGGAAGTTGTGATGATGTAGCGTGAACACGGGAATGCTTTAACTAAGGAATAAAAACTGGGCTAGTAGAAGGGACCATAGTGAGAGTTGTACTGTGCACGGGAGTAAACGAGGATGAATGGTAGCTTTTGGACATGTGGAAATAAGACATTTATAGCTGTGATACTCATATGGCCCTTGTGCGTCCTTAGTGATTTTTTTTTGTCACCTGCCACACAGGTAAATCCTTTTTTTAAATTTTATTTCATGGTAACATTGACAGTTTTTTCTTCTGGTTTAAGTACTCAACATTTCTGAAAGCGATCAGCAGCAAAATGATGCAAAGTTTAATAGACTTTGCAGTTATTGGTGTAACAGTTGATTAGTTATCCTGTCACCTACTGCAGTAATATAATGTTATATACTCTTTTTGTTATTTTACTGAGATTTTCTTAATAGAAGTCTGCAAAAATACATTTGGTGTGGATCTACTGTCAGGCCAACCAGGAGCGGAGCTAGAGGGGTGGCCAGGGTGACAGACTTTGCATTTGGCTGTACATTTCTAGAAGACACTTTGTCCCTGTGCAAGTACAACTACTGAAGTTAGCCTGAAGTTACGTAGCCGTGCCGGTTATATGACGGCACTAGAATCGTTTTAAGATGGTGTTGGTAAACAATATTTCAGAGCGTGTTAAATATCAGCTCAGCTGATCAGTATTTTCACATTGGAGCTGAAAATCAACTATCAATATAAAGAATACCTCAGTATCCAGGTTACTTAGCGCTGGCTAAGCCAGAGCTACACGATGCAGTTTAAACAGGTGGTTAGCATGGCTGCTAGTTGAGCTGAAAGTAAGCTACGTCATGTAGCCTGGAACCGGTCTGATTGTGTATAACAAGATATAACAAAGGGGAAAAAGTTCTTTCTGCCATTTTTGTGTAGAGAAATGATACGGATCAGACTCCAGTCCCAGTGACAGCAACCCAACTGCTCCCAGCATGGAGCTAGCCACACAGGATCAGTCTACCACCACACCGTAAACCAGAACTGCTAGAGAGAAGGCCTTGAGTGAGAGGAACACATACTTTCCTTTCTTACGATATGGCTCCCTCTGATAAAGTCTTTTCTACCCTCTGGCCACCCCCTTGTGTAAAAGTCTATCATTGCCGCTGAGGGCGATGGTGATTTCGATAGACTTCATTTATTGGTTCAGAACATTAGCTGCTACATCCACATATAGCAAAGCTGAATTTGCAGGTCTTGTTCAGTATTTCCTAAAAGTTCTTCATGTAAATGGAACCAACTCCATACTCTTCCTCTCATGAAGAGTTTTCTTTGGAAAGGAGTTGATCGATGCTTGGAAGCCCTAGAAGAAATGTTATCTTTGTTAATCAAGTTTGCTTTTTGACAATATTGTGGAGAAGAGACTACATGGCACCCAGGTATGTCTACAAGTAACAATCTGAAGCGAACATGTGCATTTTCTTTAGATAACATTTGTTTATCTGACATTTATTCCATCATGCACGGTAGTCTTCTAGTTGCCTCAATGACTCGACCAAAGTGTGAATTTAAATCTTGTAATGTTATTTCTGTGTGTTAGTGTTGTATACTATTTGTTTTTCCTTGACAGGTTTGACCATCTTGTAAGATGTTGGACTATGAAAAGGAACCAAGACATTCGATCTGTAGCGATTTTGTTAGTGAGAAGCCATCACTGGAGGACCAAGTAGAGCCATTTTTATTTATTTAGTCATCATTTTTACCATTACAAAGACTTTGTAGCTTTGACTGTAACTGAAGATTTGAAGACTGAAGTTGGAAGATGTCAATCTTTTGACCATCGTTCGTCTTGCACATTTTTTGCACAACTGTTATGAATTTAATACCCGACATCCCCAAATTGGACTAATTTTGATCCTTCTCTTTTAAAAAAAACAGGAAATGTTGGATTTTTTCCCCTGGCACAAATTTGTAAAATGGCCCTTGTTCACCTTTTCTTAGTCCATTATTTAATTTGTGTCACCTTGATATTTCAAACACTTCATTTCATTATGAAAGCAGATCAGTCTAGATGAACTAAAAAAAGTGCTGCATTTAGTTTTAGAACTTTTTTAGAGCTTAAATCACACTGCTTTGCCTTTATAATAAATGTCTTTTTGGTATTGACCCGTCATAAAGGTGAAACTGAGCAGCACTACCCCCGTAATTATCCTCAGTTTAAAACTATATTTTCTGCTCGTGTCTCATTTTGAAAGCCATCTGTCTTTTGATTGACTGTCTTCTGGAAGCCTGCTGAGTCACAGCACGCTGTGCTTGTAAGTTAAAGTTCCCGTAGTCTCAGGCTTGAACCTTAGCCTCATATGAGGTACTTTTACTGTACATGTTTGGGTCATTATTCAAAACTCTGGTAAGTCGATCTAAACATCCAGCACAAGGACATGGCTGGAAATATGCAAGCATTATAGGGACCTTCTTTTAATACATTTCTTTCAGCATTTGTTGTGATGACAGAATTCCCTTCCTGTACACATACTTTGGTTTTTACCTTCTTTACCTAGTAAAACACTGTGTACATCTAACAGCCAAGTTCAAGACCTGTTGTCTTTTGAAGGAAAAAATATTCTTCTTTGTCAGACCATAGAAACGACCACGAGGTAAATATGAAAGATTAAAGCAATCGCCACCCATGTAAAGTTAGCTCTCGGTATTAGATGAGCAGTGCCCTCTGCTGAGATGCTAGTGGTTTGGTTGCCGAGGATTTTGGTTTGCAGATATCTCACCAACTTCAATGAAGTGTATTAACAGGGCGAGCCAAGTGGACCTTGTTTATACTGAACCAAATTATTTGGATAAGAAACCCCATACACACATTAGAGATTTATTACACTGTAATGTAACCCTGGAAACATACCTGAGTTTTTTTATCTCTTCTGAAAATGTCCTGAACATCATGGACAACAGCTGGATCAGCACTTAGACACACCAGTACTCTCATAACGCATTACATACGTGATACTTACCTCCAGTTTATCCATATCAAGTATCGGAGATGTAAGTTATGAAGATGCAGCATTAGTCACTACTTCATGTGGGTTGAACTGGAGCTTTTAGGATGAAGCTTGACATTTGCTGCCAGAAGTTTCTGCCCACAAATTATGAACTTTGCATGTGCTGAAGTTTGATGGAGAATATGAATCCAACAATGGTCAGCTTTTTCAGCAGAGTATATATAAGTGAAAAATGAGGTAGGTAGGCATAGGGGTGATCCTCAGCTCTCCATCAGCCATGGCACAAACTGGCCACTGAGCATCCACTGACCATGATTATTTTAACATTAATTCTCAGGTACACCTCATTTTGATCTGTGTGGTGGTGGATTTGACCAAACTTCCACAGTGTTTAATTCCAGTTGGTGTACTTTACTCTCAACAACCATGGTACAACATCATTAACCCCTTCAGTACAAAACTGGTTCTTACAACTTGTTTGTAGCTAGATGTGCAGCAGTGATGCATTCCATATTTGCTTTAAAAAATATCTATCTTATCTAATTATTTCTTAATCATTTAAATAAGCACATCAACCTCTGCAAATACATGCATCCATAGAGGATGTATTTCCACAACTTCCTACCAGCTAGTTGTCAGATTCACGGCTACATGGTTTAGTTGGCTTGTCCAAGGTTAAAGCACTGTCGCAGGCCAATTTATATTGTTCCAGTTTTAGAGAGAGACTCTCCTTGCTGGCCTTAAATACCCACTGCATCTAAATATCCTGAACAGGAAGTAGATGAAAAGTCAACTACACTTCTATCATATCTTATTTGGCCATGTTCATTCATACATTGTGTTGACGTGCAAATTTATTGATTTATCTGATTTATCTGTCAGGTACATTTAGTGTCACTGTGGTAATGAGCCATGAAAAGTTTACAATCCACAGCTGGCTCGTTTTCAGGCGTCTGTTAAGTTTACGTACAGCATCAAGGACTACTTTTACACTGATCAGAGAATTCGATCAAATTAACAGTGACTAAGCTTTGAGGCGCGTCAGCTTTATTTGTGTGGCATCAATTCACAACAAAGTCTCAAGTACTTTACAGACAATTTAAGCCAGCTGATTTTTGATGCAGTTTAAACTAATCCACGTTAGTCCAATTTATAACTGTTCATACAAACCAATTCCCTACAAATAGTATATCTATGGTGTATATAACTGCAGACACATTTTTGTGTGGCATTTAGTAATGGAAATGAAAATTAAAACCTCATTTTATAACCCCTGTGCAGCTTTTAGTAACTTCTAGAGTGTGCCCACCTACAGCCATGCTTAGTCTTCAAAGATGTCAGTCAAAAATATTCTGATAGATGATCTTGTATTCAGTGTTGAAGATGGAGGTACAATGAGAACTGTGAACTTTGTATGTCATAATACCCCTGCAAGATAATCCCCCTGCCCCTCAATGTATCAGATCTTCCCTTGGCCTAAAAAAAACCCACCGGTACATCCAACCAACCCGAGGCAGGAGCTTCCATGCACCTTACGTTTGACGAGTGGATGGATGGTGTGCTGTCTGTATGATGGAGTGTTTCTTAGAGTACATGAGGTGCGATAGCTGCTGTCAGCCAGCTTGTCAAAGACGGGCTGCTCCAGTCCACAGTAGACGCTCTTCTCTGCAGTTGGGTTACATTGACGATGAGTAGTTCTGCAGAAGTCAGTGGACAGTAAAGCCTGGACTTGTTTGCACTGCAGCCAGAGGTATGCTTACACAGATCAGCTGAACAAGTAAGGTAAGTGTCCCATCCATGTTTCTGATACAAGATGAAGCGTTGTCCTTAACTGAGCTCTTCTTTCTGTCCTCTGTCACTGCTCGGTGATGCATGCAGGGCTTCTGGCATCACACTAACAAAGAATGGCATCACAGTGCAGAATCTCTTCTTGATCTTCTCTGTGTGGGTGGACGTGCAGACATGTGTAGTCCATGCAGTGTGAGTGTGTGTTTGTAGTACTTTGGCTTCTCTGTATGTATGCAACAAAATGACGCTGACCGAGGCAGACGTGGAAAAGAGTGCTGAAACTCTGTATGGTCAAACACTCCTCACCTGATGTTTTTTTTAACTCATATACTGGGAACACTTGGACAACGAGACATGTTTTCATTTGTTCAGTTTATGCTGATTTGTTTATTTTACTGTGATTAAGGATGAAAACAGGCAGGTTCTGTGTTTTCTGCTGTAGCGCTGTGAGAAAATTTTGTATTCGTGCCGTGGCCTTTTTCTAGCTGTATACAAACTGTGGGAATGAAGTATTTTGAAAGACCTAATAAGTAAACAGTCTTGTGACACTTTATACAGAGACATAACCGTGGATAATCCTGCCAGACGATCCCATAAAGACTTCTATTGAAGTTTCTGCATCAACCCAGCTGACAGATTTAGCTCAGTCATCAAGTGTAGATGCATGGATACAGGATCACTACTGATCACCAGTAAGGGGTCACTGAAGGATCATCTTTTGTGTTGAAGATAAACAGAACATTGACATTATTCTAGCAGGTTATTACTGGAGTAAAAATATGTCAAGCTACATTGATCACATGATCAATGAGCTAATAACATCAATGCAAACATCGTCAAAAATTGATGCAACAATCATTTCTCCAACACTGTTATTTTCACAGTGGCTGTATTTTGAGTTTCCTGGTACGTTGGTTTCAATTTATTACTGATTAAGAAAAGATGGATTTTTAAATTAATATCGTTTCATATCAATCGATGGATCCAAAATTAAATTGATATATTGTGATCAAACTAGTGATTTACATCCCTACAGGACATATGTTTAACGTGGTAACCTGATTTTTTTTTTTTTAAGAAACTGTTTATGAGAAAATGCTAAAAGAAGTCAGGAAACAACAACAATGAAGTCTACATAAATCACTGTATGTGCTATGAGGATGAATAGAAATGCATTAAAACTACCACTGAACCCTGCAGACATCAAACATGTAATGATTCAGTTTGTTTCTGCAGACTTGTGTAACTACAGAACAGCAACCATCTGCACCTCTTCCATCCTGGTCAGCTTACGGCTGTTCGTCATCCACCACTCTGAGCTTTTTACATGCACACCAAAAATCTGATCCTTATCTGGTTTCTGGAGTAGGGGTGTCACGATTAGATTTTCTTGGTACGATTATTGTCAAATAACCACGATTTTAAATCTGTTTCCCAGCACTGTGTAAAATCATCTGAACGCTCCTGATATGTCTGACTTTTATTTATTTCTCTCTTTTCATGCCAAAATAACTAATATAACAACAAAGTAAAGTAACTACAAAGTCTCATTCCAGCTAAATGGAAAAGGCTACAGGACCACTACCGGGACGCAGGAGGCTTCTTACGTAAACCACGTTATCAGGAATTAAATGCTGTTTCTACAGATTGTTCCTGTTGTACACTGACGACTAAAAGCCATGGACCTCATGCTGAAAGTAAAATAAAAGACTTATTTAGTTTCTTATTCACCTCTATTACGCAACGACCAGTGAATGCATCACAATATGCTTGAAAGCCAACCATACATATTTAGAACATAGCAAATGACATTTCATTTCAGTGTAAGTTAGATTACCTTTAACATAATTTTACCAAACTAGTTTTTATCTGTACAACCTAACATTCAGAAAACGCGTCACATTTCGCTGTGAGACCAACCCGAGTCATACATTATTACAAAACGGCAAATGTCATCATACAATTAAATTCTAATGACATTAGATAAACATTGGCACCATTTAACCAAACCGTTTTGTTTTTGTATCTGTGGGCTAAAGGCAGAGATTGGCAACTACATTTGGCCTGGACCCAAATTTTTTTCTGACTGACTGACTGGCCGGCCACAAATCTAGACACATACCTGCGTTCACATCGCTCCTCGGTGTGTCTGTCAGGGACCAAGCAGTAAGGCATAGAGGAGGTTTTTGTTTAAAAACTGGGTCCTTTTATTGAACCCCACAAATTGAATCATTAACAAAGCAAAAGTAAAACTAAACAAACTGATTAGAGGCCAGCTGAAAATAACTAGACTCAAAATCATAACGAATGAATGAATGAACATAAAATAACTTAAGCTAAACCAAGAGACAAAAGAGGGGAAATAAAATGTCAACTGCATTTTGCACCAACCAAAACCTCAAAATAAATCCTCAAACCCCCCGATGACACTGCAGCATGTTTTAAAGCTGAAGCTGGTAGCAGCGTATCGGTCCTCAGCCCTCGGACCACCGTTGCTGCACCAGGTGACTCAAAGAAAAGAAACAAGTATTAATGCAAACAATTTAACCTACAGTGCCATGGTGTTTTTAACATTGTAAGGTGTGAGAAAGTGGTTTAGTAAAGGAACCGTGTGAAATAAAACGTGTAGTGTTGAGACTTATGGCTGCAAATAAAATGAGATTTGGTGGTGAGATGTGGATATATTACCATGTGGGGCTGGCCATCACACACTCCCCCTCTTCAGGACTCTCGTTGGCAAACGAGAGAGAGAGAGAGAGAGAGTCTGCTGCGAGGTTCTCATTGTGGAGTGACTAGTTTCCAGAGTAGATGATGGTAACAGGAGTCCAGAACCCACGTGATTGCCAACGCTTCTTCCTCTTCTGTAGAATTATGAACCTTGTGGGGAAACAGCTTCTGGCTGATGTACGCCTCTGGATGCTGTTCTCCAAGTGGGCCCTGCAGGAGGACGGCTCCCAGACCCCTATCTGAAGCATCAGGCTCATCAAAGTCTGAACTGTATAAAAGAGGTTGCTTATTTAGTGAGTGTTGGATGTCATGAAAAGCCGACACCACCACCTCGTACATTGGATGTGATTGGGGGCGGGGCCGAGTCAGGCCTGTAAATAGACCTGCCCTGGCAGAGAACTGTGAAATAGTGATAAAAGCCGGCCATGCCCAGAAAAGATCTGAGCTGCTTTCTTGTTTGAGCAGGGGACATGGCTCTATCGCCTCCATCTTGTGGCCTTATGACACCGTTCCCAATGACATGGCCCAGGCGTTCAGTCTCAGCAGCAGCAAAGCTGCACTTGGACCAGTGATGTCATTGCTAACATAAACAGACTGGAAAGTAACTTAAGCTAGGTTAGCACAACTTTAACAGTGCAATGTAAATTAAAAGCATGACCAGTGCAGCGAAGTACTGTTCACTACCATGACGCATGTCAGACGGTGTTAAACTGGAACTGGAGACAAGCTGAGACATTTGTTATAAAGGTACCTGGGGTCAAGCTCCGCTGTGCCCACCCCCGTAGTCTGGGGCTGTAGCTACTGCTGTAGTTACTGACAGCGGTTGGGACAGAATGGAGACAGAGCTCCATCTAGTGGACAAACTATGCAGCAACATTCTGCTCAAATCCAAGACTTTAGTAATTAAGAAAATATCAGCATTTAATTGGCTAAACTCTGGTCGATAATGATTATTTTGAAAAGGAATATAATGTTAGGAAAAGCTGATCGATTGGTCGGACTCTAATAACATTAGAAACAGTTGTTCAATGTCACAACCAGTCATGCTGAGTTTATCATACTAAAAGATAAATAAATAAATGGAGTAAAACCTGTATTAAACAGAAAAGTTTTTCTAATTTACTGCGACTTGCTCCAGAAAAAAACTTTGATTGAAATGAGGTTTGATGAAAGTTGGTTTTGTACAACCCTGTCAAACGTTCTCAACTATAAACTGATTGCTGTGGTTCTGGAAAGGAACCGCACGGAAAGACGGGTTCTCATTCGGTAATAGTTTCACATCCAAGGTTGGCTCTCACTTTCCTCTGTCAGATGTCAGTACATCTGTGTGTATTTTCCCTTTTTTGTGTTCAGCATACAGTGACCGGCCATTTTGGAAATCATCTGGGAGTTGTGCTGCCGCTGTGAAGTGTCGGGGTTCTGCTGGGACTTTATGGTAGACGAGCCACTCGAGGCTGATGATGATTTTATTTGTCTGCACTGTGATCCATTTTCTAACTAAACTCAACACTAATTGGCCAAATCTGAATATCCTTCTCATCTGAGTGTGATGCCAGAATGACCTTGTCGGCCTGTAGTCTGAAAGGACCAAAAGCCTGAAATACTGCCAATAAAAACAGCCACATCCCTCTGTGAGGCTGTGGTGCAGCTCTGTGTACGTTAGCGCTGCAGTGAAATCCTGATGAGCTGCACATGTGGTACCAGAGTGGTCGTCTGCCTCGTTGAGGATCCCAACACATGTCAACGCTGTTGTCCCAGATCTGTGTCATCATCTCTGCAGTTTTTAAAACATGAATCCACTTCAGGAGATGTCTTCATAACACAGTTCATACAGCACATGTGGACCTCTCTTCACACTGACACACACACTAACAGATTTACAAGTAATGCATGTTCACATCTCATCATAACCTTATTTTCCTCTGAATATCCACAGTCTTGATCTACACACACAGCATACTTTCTCAACTCATTTTGGTTTAAGAGTGGCAACAAGTGATCACTTACAGATGAATCTTCTTCAGACCAATCCACTTCCAGGCTCTCATTGTTTGTCTCTTGCTGCAGGAGCTGCGACCAATCCCAGGAGGCTGAGAAACTTCTCCAAATGACCACGGTAAGACCGCCAACATGGTGGCCGTAACAGGGATGTCACGGTTATCAGGAATCAGTTATTAGGCTTTTACGAATTTCACTGTCACATCAGCACTCTTTAAACTTTTGATACAAAAAATGGTGTAGTGACAAAGTAAAATAAACATAAATGTAATGTTCCAACTAAATCCACAATGCACACATGAACCTTACATATTAGCTCTGGATCGCTCTTTAAAAAAAAAAAAAAAAAAGTTGGAGGCTGCAGGACCCCTGCCTAGATTTGGGAGGCTTCGTGGGAGGTTGGGGGAAATGCGAGGTGCTTTGCAGCGTTTCTAGATCGAGCATCTCTCCCCTACACATGCCTGACTATAAATAATCTTAAACATGGAAGTAATATTGCATGGTGTGTGTATTTAGAGCGCTGAGATCAGGGACAGTTGCATAGCTGTGGTGTTTGGACAAAATAGTAAGGATGCGCCCAATTTGCAAAGATCAACTGAATTTGTGTCAATAGTTGTGATGATATCACGTATTCCTGGACGGATGGTTGCAGCACCCGGTCAAAAAAGGGTTAAATACAAATTCATGCAGAGTTCAGTCGAGTTTTTATTTATTCGTCCTCCTACATGTACTGTCACACATGCAGCAATAAGCCTTCAGTGTGATGTTTCACCTCTGTAGGAGTCTAAGTTCTGGTACTACAAATATATNTTTTAAGTTTAGACATTTTTGTATTTCTCAGTTCTGCGTCTCAGTTGAGTAGCAGCTTTATTTGTGTTTCAGCAGATAAAATGAAGCCTGAAGTGTGAGACGGTCCCAGATCTGAGAAGAGTCTACGACGTCACTGACGCCCGAACCACATGGAACAGACATGGAAAATGTGTGTGTACCACCACAGAACATTTCTCAGTGAACAGCCTGAGTGTGACTACCTGTGTTAATGGGTGTGTTCTTCTGCAGGTGGTGGTGCAGTACCTGGACCTGTCCAGCAGAGGACAAGCAGCCTGCAGTCCTGGGGACAAACGCACTGTTTGCTCTTGTCCTGATGTTTAAAAATAAATCAGATTAACCAGTTTTGTTGTTTGCTTTTTTCTGTTGATTCTGGTTTAAAGCTTTTGACTTGTACAGTTTAGTTTCATCTCTTCAATCACATTTAAGGCATAAACGGTTAGAAAAGTCCGGATGCGTGGAAATGTCCTGGGGCGGATCAGCTGTGCACTTTCACACAGACTTCTGTTGCCTTCGTGTTCTCACTGAGCACATGTTCTTAGTCTGGAGGTCAAGTTTCACATNTACAGACTTCTGTTGCCTTCATCGTGTTCTCACTGAGCACACGTTCTTAGTCTGGAGGTCAAGTTTCACATGTGCTTATCACACAAGTAATTTTATGGTCACAAACATAACATTTCACACTTTAAGAGAAATAATCGATTCTTTCAAGTGGTTAATCTAAGCCTGGTTTCTAAACGGCTGGACTCCGCCCGCCCGCCGGCCTTACAGACCAGTCAGTTACAATTAAGGCTAAAGGTGCAGTGTTTCCGCTGCTGGAACGCTCTTGTATCCCGAGTGCTGGCTGTGAACCCTGGAGGTGGTCCAGCCCAACTGATGCAAGATGATCCGGAGGAGCTGGTGGCACGAGATCCATGTGAATCAGGTTCGTTGTCTGAGCCGAACGATATCGTGAAGGTCCGAGGTTTTCAGCCACGACCACAAAGACTCCAGAAGAAGAAAGCAGACCTAAAAAAAATAAAGTTAATATGAGATATCTTTGCATCCTGATTTTTTTATCTAAAAATTAAGCTTAAAATTTAATTTAGTTTAAATTTAACATATAGTAAGAACTTCTGAGGTCTGCTGGAAGTGATCTAAACTTATGGATTTAAAATGAATTTTTAACATGTGTCTCATGTGTAAACTGTCTACAACCTTTCATGAAAACTCCTACATGAACAAGCTGAGAGTTCTGGCTCGCTTCTGAGTCTGAACTTTCCTGGTTTTTATTTTGCTCCTGGATGTCACTAACCAGCTGTTCCTTTCCTGTAAACTGACCCAGAGAAGGGGGGGGGGTGATGTAGGTGGTGTCCAACTGAGCAGCTTCAGCTTTGCATCATTAATGGTCATGCATCATTGATGTTCTCTGGCCACGAGTGGAGGAACAGAGTCCCCGTACATCCACCTCCTGCAGCTTATCATCCACCTGGTGATCATGTTGTACTCGAGATCGTCTTCTGAGAGAACTTTCAGGTAAATTCTCGTCCAGGTGAGACAGATGAGATGAGTGGAACCAGTGGAGCTGCTCCACCCTTAGCCGTACTTGGCTTGGACATCGGTGGACCGTGGCACTGCGGAGCCGTCCAGAAGAGCAAAGCTTTGGTGCAGACGTACCTGCTGACTGGCACCGCGCAGCCTCCACCGTCCGTGGCCGGAGGCAGAACCAGAACCCCCCTGAGGCTTCCATCTCTGGTGGCTGCAGCCAAAGGGCCCTGCAGGAGAAGCAGCTCGGCTTGGCTCAGGTAAAAAACAACCTGGGATGTGCTCATGATTATTATTCTTGGAAATCAGCATTTTAAGGCCAGTTTCAGGAGATTAACCCAAGTTTAAATTCTTAGTTAACAGTTTAATTCAACCTGTTTAATAACGGAGTGAAATCAGATATTTGCTTGGAAAAAAGGTGTTTTTTTATTTATAAAGTTGAAGGAAAAAACATTTAGACTCATTAACACAAAGGTTTAAATGTGTATTACGTATATCAGTGGTTCCCAGTCTGCGGGCCCTGACACCCCTTGAAGGGGGTCATCAAAGAGCACAGGGGGTTGCGAGGTTTCCACTGTTCAGAAACTAATTATTAAAATTAAGGCCATGTCCACGCAAAGACGCATTAATGTCTATCTGCTAAAGTTTGTTATCATTTGGATGTTTTGTTCACATGGAAACAGCATTCTAGGAGCCTGAAAACCTTTAAAACCAGGTCCCAAAGTGAATAAATGCGAGTCATCAAAAGCTGCTAACAGTGATTTAAAAGATATATACTTAGTCAAAAAAGAAATGTTACTTGGTAAGCTACGCCTTGTAAATCCGATCAATCATCATCCGTTTACTGTGGATCAGTGAGCGGGCGGAGCTATGGTGGAGTAGTGCTCTGTCCTGGTTCCCTGGATGTTTCCTGCAGCATTTCATTAATGAAACATGTCTGAAAAACATCAGTGCAGATGATTCATCCCTAGTAAAAAGAGAAAAAACTAAGGCTCTGTACTGAAAGTTACCTTATTTTTGGTTTTATCAAACGACAGAACCGAGACCATCAGGAGGGCATTGCATGCAAGGGGTTCTCAAGGAAGATAGGCCGGGAACAGTTTTATATCATTTAGAGTATTTCAACTGATTTTTTTTTATTGTTTGGACTGAACAACAACCTCACAATGAGTGTTTTTTTAACAATAGGTCTACTTTTATATATTTTACAGTCTAAACAAAAGTCAGAGTGCCACTGTTGAGTAAATAAAGCAAATAAAGTCTAATTTTATGTTGCATAAATTCAAATAATCAACATTTTATAAGAGACATTTAAAAACCAAACAGGAAATATGCAACAAAAATTCCAAACTGCAGTCAAAGTGGAGACATCAAAAAACATGCAAAAATCTGAGACGTTCACAACATCCTCACTCTTTTTATTTATTTTTTACTTGGTCCTGTCCAGCATGGTGGCAGCAGTATGATGGTCTGGCTGCTGTGTTGTGCCAAACAAATTTGCTTTGCCAAGGGGAGCTTTATGGGTATGAGGCTAAAAGGAAATAAGAAAAAAGGAGAATAGTGAACACAGCATCCTTGCTCAACTGGCCTGCTACGAGTCCATGTGGCTCCTGAACTTCAGCAACATTCAGACATGCAGGAGCCGAGAAAACTCTGCAGGGAACAAGGCAAAAGTAATTCAAAGCTCAGCAGGAAATAAACCTTCCTGGATGACAAGGATCTGGTGCTAAAGGAAGAAAAATTAAACCCATTCATCTCTTTTGTCTAAAATAATCTTCATCTCCTCTGTTCTCCTGCTTTTGACCCAAAATAGGACGTATCAGTTCCTAAAACCACCTGGATGATAGAGGAAACAGTCAGTGAGCAAATTCTGCTGGTTTTCCCACTTAAAACTCCAGAATTCCAGTTCCTAACCTAAGCTGCTGTCTCCAGTCGGGTGGACGAAGATGCAAGGAGAGGAGTGTGTTCAAATTGGGAAATAAGAATTAAATGGCATTCCCCTGAGGATCGGAGCTGAAACAAGCTCTAATGCCCATAAACTGCCCTCTAAAACAGAAATAATGACACATTATTAGCAGTTTCTTAAATTTAACTTGGTTTAGTCCTTATGTAAAATTCAATAAACAAAAATGATTTTTTAAATGAATCACATGCAGTTATTAACATTTACAGTAGAACTGGTTTATCAGTCTGCATCCAACCCAAATTTTTACTGTTTTTACAATGTGATCAGCGTGTCCACCTGCTTCTTTCTAGGTGATTAATCATCTGCATGTCATCTCCACTCTCCAGCCTGTCACGACTTCTTTTCAGCAGAAGTGCCCATCAAACCGCAGGTTTAACACTTGACTGGAATTACACTAATTGTTCGTGTCCCAGTTTCATAGTTTTATGTAGGCCACTGCTGCATGCACCCCCGCACGGCCAGGTACCAACGCGCTATAAATCTCAGGTGTGGAAACTGATCTTCTTCCTGATGCAGCACCCCGGGGTGCCACGCTGACTTTGCTCACAGGAGGGAGAAACCAGAGTACCACACAAACAAACCACAACTGCCGCCCAGCAGAGTATTCGATGGCCACCTCTCACCTCAGCAGAGCAGGTTTTAAGTAACTGTCAAATTAATGATGAGGAGTTCTGAAGTGTGCCGGGTCACTTTGATCCAGACTGGAGTATTTCAGCAGCTGTTTGGTGGCAAGAGGTCGAGGCAGGGTGGCGTTGGATATAGGTGCAGCATAAAAGATTCACTAAATCACTTCACCGTATCATAAACTTAAAAAAGAAGAAAAACAAAAGAAAAATAACTTAACTCAATTTTTTGAATATGAGGTCTTATTCAGAACTTTAAGAAAATGCAACAAAAATTAAAGTTTTTTAGAAAGGAAATTTATATTTTATTACCGTGTGATGTCATAATTATTATAGTGTGGTTTTCTGCTTCCTGGTAGCTATTAAGGGGCAGAGGACAAGTATCAGATTGTGTTTAACAGGATTTTGAGCAAAGTTTTTACCATAAAGTGATGCAAACGGTCTCAGGAACTGTATGTATCAAATATGTCCCTGTAGGAGCCATTTTAAGTGTTTGTATGTCTTTATCTGGGCACTAGGTGGCAGAGCATTGTGTAGCCTAAGTCCCTGCTTATTTAAGTGGGAACCTTCCTGCAGGTGACAGGTGTTGCTGGTATGAAGGTGAACACAGTTTTTGACCGGTCATTATTCATTCATTGATGGTCACTCAGTCCTTACACCTTAATGTTGGACAGAAGAATGAAACACGTTGCTGTATGGATAGGTAGTGCTTGTGCATTGGGCATGGTCGGTGAGCACTGCAATTTATATCTATTGAGCACTTTACATGATAAAAGAACAAAACGACAAAGAAGGCTTGGACTTGGCTTTTGTACACAAGTATGACAGCGACGACGACACGTCAGGAAAAGTTCCCATTAGCAACACTTCAGGCGCTTTAAGCAACAGGCTTAGCACCTTTACAGTCACGCTGAGCTTTATTGGGTTAAAACACAGATATCAGCCATCCATTACAGAGAACTAAACATGACAAATCTAGTACTTTTGTACAACATTTCTAAATACTGAGGACAAGCTAGATTGTTCTGATAATCAAATTTGCTTTTAACATATCTAAAAAAAAATTATATAGAGTAACAATCAGAAAAGTCTCAGTTTCCTTATTATAGAATATACATGATATTTATCTTAATAACATGAATTGACTGTATTTGTAAAGCTTTAATGACCTTATAACACACCTGTAGGCTGTTACTAAAACCATGTTATTTTGTCTGTATTATGTCTGGTAGTGAGGGTGACCTGCTTTAAAGCTGTGGTATTGCTCACATGGAGCTGAAAACAGTGACTATGTTCACACAGATTTTCATGTTCAAGCCCGTCCAGTGCCACATGAGGAAGTGCTCTGGGTTGTTCAGACTGTAACAAAAAGATCCGACATGGATCACATATGGTCAGGCTGGATTTATTTTTGCCTGCTCCACTTTTTATCTAAACTCTCATCAGCTGCCATGTTCAATATAAACACAAGTAACTGGTGAAATATGATGACGCGTCTAATTAACAGCCATGTTGAACTGCGACTGCCCGCCATTTTCATCAGACATTTCACTCTTTACACATTTAATTTAACTTTGTGTGTTAAAACATCACCTGGAGAAAGTTCCAGACAAATGATCATGTCTGGCACGCCCCCGTGTGGCCGCGTGCAACAGGAGGCAGATGCATGTCTAATGCAGGGCCGTAGCTATGTTTTTCCAGGGCCTAAGATTATTATTATTTTTTTTTTTGTGAATCTATCTTTAATTTCAAAGCTCTGAGAGGCTTTTAGACATACAAGTAATTTGTTTTTACAAGCGTAATGGGACCGGGAGCTGTCGATCCACCCGTTGAGCACAAATATTCATGAATTCTTTTAGTTCTACATCACTGAAAAGTGTCAGATTAATGTGTAAACTTAATAATTTCTGCTCTATATTCACTGTGTTCCTCAGCCTCAGTGAACCAGCTCTCCTCGCTCCAAGTGAAAACATCTTTTCTGAGGGATTCTCTGGTTCCCGTCGCACCAGTGTTTTACAAAAACGACCTCTGCCTCCCTCCTCATTTACCAAATCTTCCACCCTGTCTGGGATTCATGAGGACCAGAAGGGCCAGAAACTCCAGAGCTGCAGCAGACCGGCCTACATCCACTTCTCCCGGGCCATTCAGCCCAGCCTCCGGCCTCGACCGGTGAGACGACACTCTCACAACCCGGAGATGGTGCGCGGTGAGCTCAGGCCCTCGGCGGCACAGCGCCGTAACTCCTTGTCTCAGGGAGAGCCGCTGTCCGTGGTGGGAAAGCCGTGTCTCCTGAGCTGCAGCCAGCGTCCTGCTGCTGCAGGACCAGCTCGTCCTCAGCTTCACGTGTTTCTGCCCAGCGAGGCCGAGGGAGAGGAGGCGGACAGTGAGTCTGTGGACGAAGGCTTCATGGATGAGCTGGACAGCAAGATAACCTCACTGAAGCTCAAGCAAGGAGCACCAGAAACCAGTCCCAGATAGAACTCGGGTCCTCTGCAGGACACCGTGGACTCAGCCTGGGAGATGCTCCTGTGGATGATATGCAGCATCTGTTGGAAAACTCTGAGGAGTTTATGATGTTTTAACCGCTTAAAGTTAGTGTTTTAACTAAATGTCCACCATTGTCACTACATCAGCATCACATTTCTTTAGAGTTAGTTTAAATTTAAATAAAATTGGAAAAATCAACACTGTTCTTAATTTAGGATGCACAGAGAAGATCATCCAAGCTTGTTAAAGCAGGGTTACGTTCACAGTTTTTCATGTTTTTTATGTTATTTGTTTCTGTCCCAGNTGATCATCCAAGTTAAAGCAGGGTTACGTTCACAGTTTTTTATGTTATTTGTTTCTGTCCCAGTTTACAGAGGAAGCTTGATAATCAAATTAAATTAAATATAAACTTTTTCCAAGAGGGAGGTTGAAAATATATCTGTGTTTGCATTTATGGAGACAGCAAAATGCAATAGGCTACTCCTCTTGTATAAATTAGGACTAATAAGCTTTTTAGTCAGAATGATTACATGTGAGGATGATTGGTTTATTCATAAAGATTAAAGACGTTTGTACTGATTTTAACTTTAACAGTATTTGTAACACATCTGGGAGCAGAGCCTTCATGTTGTTGCTGTTCCCAGGTTCAGAAAAAGCTCTGTAGTATTTAGATACTGATGTACAAGATGATGTAAATACAGTAAACTGGAAAAATGTATAGATTCGGCTGTTATTTAATATGAGTCAGAGTGCAACAAGAGCTTGGAGGAAAGATTTGATCTTAATAAATATACAATAATAAATCTACCATAATAAAAAGCCCACAACATTTTTAAATATATTAACATTTATTTAATTTAAGGTTATTTTTAAATAAAACTGGGGAATTAGACTTCCATATATTTGTTTGATAGAGAAAATATTTTCCCTTCCTTTCATTTTCCTTTATTCTGTATATTTAGATTCGAAATCCAGAATAAATGATCAAATACCAGAAATCCATCTGCAAACATATTAACTAAAATAAACTAGATCACACATGTTTGAGAGAAGGAGCAAAGAGAGAAGATGAAGATGAAGAAACATGGAGCTGTAAACTAACAATGAAAAGGTTTGGTGTGAAGTAAGAGGGACAGGAGAAGCTGTGCAAACCAAGACAGACAGAAGGAAAGAGCTGAAGGGCTGCAGTGAAGGAGTCAGCTTTAAATCTTTTATTAATGTCTCTGGTGGTTTAAACACATCAAATCAAATTTTCTTTATAAAACGCTTTTCCTGCCAAGATAACACAAAAACCTGACAGAAAATAAGCTCTGACATCCGGAGCTGAAGGTGGCGCTAGAGGGAGAAAGAACCTCGATTAGTGAAGAAAAAGTCACCGAGGCGGCGCGTCAGAGCGGGTGCGTCGCCACCGTGTGGACGTCACGTTACCTGCGGAGTACTGCATTTTATTTACAGGTAAACATGAAACCTGTAGCGGTGAAACAGCTGTGTACATTTTTAGATAAGAATTATGTTAAACTAAGTTCTGATTAGAGGACAAAAAAGAGGAAAAAAGATCCATAACTGCTGTTCTCACCTGTAAGGTTTTATTTCCAGAGAGGAAGGGAGGAAGGAAGGAAATATCATATACAGGTACTCAATTTTTATTTGTAATGCCTCTCTTTGCTTTGCATCAATATTTTTTTCATTATTATTAAAAAGAAAGAAATTACAATTACACCCAATGATAGTAGTTTAACATCTAAAAAAATCTAAAAATAAATAAAGAAGATAAACAACAACACATAGAAGGCATAAAAACAATAAACCAATGATTAACCATAAAAAAACAATGACAAATTAATAAGAATCAACTTCTGAAGGACACATATGATAAAACAAACAAACAAGAAAAACAAAACATGCAGTTACAGTTTACCAGCCTTTGTGTTGGAAATGGATTTGAAAAAAAAAAAGAAAAAATGGATTTGATAGTATTATCATACAAATATTTAGAAAAAAAAGGAAGAAGAGGCTTATGTAAAGAGAATTTATACTTGAACAAAATGAATTTGGCCATAATGACCAGATAACTTAAAATATGTTTTTTCTTCCACCTTCTAATGTTTGTTTTATTTTAATTTTTTACATGTTCAAATGACAATGAAAAATCTTTCAAGAAATTATCAGCAATAAGTTATCCTTACAGAGCTTTCTGTTGTACAAACAATGTCAAAGTAGGCTAGATGAGGGACTGTTACACAACAGGGCTAAATGTGCCATTTATTAAAATCACTTTTACATTTACTGATGAAATATTTGACTGTATCAAACGTGTGTAAAATTTTAAATGATTGATATTAAGGCATACAAAATATTTGTGTGGCAACATTTAAAGTTTGATCCAAGGAACAATACAATCTTTAAACAAATTACGGGTAGTTTTCTTATATGTCTTATTGGATGAAGAAAAGCATTTTTGAAACAAAACACTAGTTATAATCATCTACAAAGATTAAAAAGATAAAATTGATAACATAAAAACAGCAGGAAAAAGCTCAGATAACGAAATAAAGTTAAGATTTCAGCAAAAAAGAACCAAATGCAGATCTGGATTTCTAAATAAAAACTAGTTCTATGCAGCAGAGAACAGGTAGGTCTTCAACCTTGATTTAAATAAACTGTTTCAGCTGATCTGAGGCTTTCTGGGAGTTTGTTCCAGACATGTGGAGCATAGAAGCTGAATGCAGCTTCTCCATGTCTGGTTCTGACTCTGGGAACTGATAAGAAACTGGATCCAGATGACCTGAGGGTTCTGGTAGGTTCATACTGGGTGAAGAGGTCTCTGATGTATGTTGGTCCTAAACCATTCAGAGCTTTATAGACCAGCAGCAGAACTTTAAAGTCTATTCTCTGACGAACAACCAGAATAAATGACTTTCCTTTTTTAAAAATATGATTGTTTATTATTTTTTTTTAGACTTGGGCCAAACTGCTTTCTGATTGGTTGAATTCCCGGAAGTTTGCCGAGGGAGCGTGACAGAGGAATTTGTGAATCGTATAGGTGCACAACTCCTTTTGAATTTTTTCTTTATATTTAAGTAACTTATGGAGATAAATTTGATTTAATAGCGGTTACAAATTAGTAATACATGATTTACATTTTGCTGTTTTAAAAAGTCCTTATCTTACCATATTGTCATATAAATCGTTAAATGCGTTCGCACGTATCAGATTTAATTTGTGCACGGATCAGTTTGTCCGTTCATGTGGAGTTTTGAAAGTCTTGAGAAGCCAAGATCCACATAAACATGGTGCGTTTAAGTGCTGGTGGAAAG
>CM047991.1:30074350-30089692 GCA_026261665.1 Melanotaenia duboulayi | reverse complement strand
GTGTAGTAAAGCCAAAAAGCAATGACATTAAATATAAAGAAAGAAGAAATAAAGCAATCTTTATTGGTTAGTATATATCTCAAGGAAACATACCAGAAATAGTCTGAGAGCAGTTGGATGTCTCACTGTCATAGGTGGTGTGTTTATGTCAGGAACTGATTCGCTGTGTCGACTGGCCAGTGAGAGACTTGCTCATATCTTGGCTTCATGTCAAACCATTGCAGAGGACACAGCGCTGATGGTCCCCTCCATAACAAATGTGTAAAACTAATATCTTATTTGCAAGTGCACTGTTGAGAGACCATGAACACATGGATCACCACCACTTCTTGGCCATGATGGTGAGACTGTATCATGAGGCCTGTAGAGGTCTACACCTCCTGGGTGCTCATTTCTTAAAGCATTATGGTTGTCGGGCTTGGACAAGTCTTCATGTTCCATCGCTTGACAACTTTGTCAGTATACTTCTCCATGTTGGTTATAATAGTGATGATGTTGTCCTTCCAGTTGACCAGCAGCTTATCTTCTTGCATTACAGCGTCAGAGGTTCCTCTGGGGAACTTCACTAAATTAACTCCTTGGTTTGAAGGAGACAGTTTTCCCTTATTGTCCCACAGCTCTCATATCCCATCTTAGTCATCTCATCTGGGCGTGTGAGGGAAGTAAAAAGGTTGTCATGGCTGAATTTTCAAGCTTGACGCACCTAACCTTGCTCTGCAGGACCAAGGTTAGGCTTGGCCTAACCTACCCAGATAACAGACATGTTTAGGCCAAATCTGGGCACTGGCAAGTGTTGTGTGGGCCAGAAGTGGACTAGATGTCAGTTGCCAGCCTGGCTTGGATCATTGCATGTCTCCTGTGAGATTATAACAAGTACTTTGTGGGCCAGAAGTGGTCCTAATATGGGAAACCTTCCTTATGGCAATTTCCTTGTGGGCCACATGTGGTGGTCATGTGGCTCAGTTTTGGTAGGTACACTCACATTTAGTCATCGTCGTAAGTCAAGGCCACATTTAGGCCAAACATTTTTTTCTGAGAAGTCACTGGTAGGAGTGTGTGATGTCCTGCATGTGGTTCTATATGATGCATATACCCAGTGGAAAAAGCAAGGCTCCAGATCTTACAACTCAAACTGATTGGTTTGTCTTTTATAAATTGCTTGCATCACCTGTGTCCATAAGTTAATCATATACATTCAGAATGGCAAATGGCTTATACTCAATGTCTGACATTTCACTTTCACCATCACTAAGGACGGCGTCTTTCTCATTTTGAGGGATAACTGCAGTGTTGCATGCCTTATCTGGGCCATCGCCTACATCTAACACATTGAATCTAAAAGAGAGAAAAAAGTAGAAGTTGGGCTCAGTAACAGTGTTGTATTATAGAAGTATGTGTGCACCTTGACACAATGTGCTATCCCACCAGTCTCTTTTGTGACCGTCAACGTGTTTACTCCTTCTGCAAACACAGCAAAGAGACTGGAGTAAAAGCAAATGCAGGTATCATCACTAGACACCATATAGATCATGTGTACCAAAAATCTTTGTCCAATGTTTATTTGAACATACTTTACTAACATCTTCTATGGGAGGCTTGAGGGAGTTATCCTCAGGGTGCAACCAGGAAGTAAACAGCTCTTGTCATGTGATCATTAACTCTAGAAGGTGATACTATTATTTAATAAGATTGGTTTAATTGGGGCACTCTGTTGCATACATTTCATCTGAATCTTTCCATATTTACTGAAAATACTGAAAATAAATTTTTAACTCTGTTACATTTTTAGAGCACTACAAACAAAAATAATATCTTTGATGGTTGGTGGCTTTTTTGAGCTGAAATGGGTAACGAAAAAATTGTTTTAACATACTGAACCGAACCCACGCTCAGAAGTAAGTCGTTACAAAGCGAGATTTCATCCAATCAATTTGCACAACCATTAGCTGATTAGAATGCCAACCAATCAAGTAAGTGTTCTCTGAGAAGTGGGCGGGCTTAAACCCACGTAGTCACAAGGAGGCGGTGGCCTTTCCTTTCCTGGCCAACTTGGCAGAAGTGTCAGCAGGACATAAGTGACAGATCAGTAAAGTTTCTGTCCCGGTGTCCCCTCCGTTCCTGATATGGCCCCCAGCGTGCAGTTGAAGGAGGCTATAGCCGATGTGCATGACGGCATCCGTGCCATTCTGCTTGGACCCCCCGGAGCCGGGAAGGGGACTCAGGTGAGAGTCGGATCCACCGGCGGAGCTAGCAGAGCTAATGTTAGCCGTTAGCCGTTAGCTTGGAGAAACGGCGCATGGTCGATACAAGTGAAAGCTAATGCTAACGTTAGCTTATCTATCTAATCCCAGGTGTTATCAGAGAGAGTATCAGTAGGATTGTCCCTCGGTATACTGGTTCATCTGGACTATATTTCTTGTTCTTTTATTAGTCAGTGTCATTATTAAGTTACTTTAATAACTTCTTTAAAAGTTGATATACTAAAAGTGTTTTTATTTATCAAAAGATCAACATTTAAACTGTTTTAGCTAGCCAGGTTATCAGATATCCACGTTAAACTAGCTCATGACCGTTATATTGAGTTTTTGTAAAGTGTTGCATAAAAAGTCTGTAATGGGGCTGTACACAAGATACAAAAACCTCAAAATATATTTATCAGACAAATGAGCAGATACTCCAGTGAAAGTGTATGTAGTATTGTTTATCTGATTACAGGAAGGGTACAAACAAATTGGCATGTTCAGTATTTCAAGATGTTACAACTCTGTATAACGTTAAAAGGAAAAGGTTTTGTTCCTTTTATAAAACAAACAATATAGAAATATTATTTTATTAGTAGTTTTTAATTCAATGGGACCACAGGCTGGGGTCTGGTTGGTTTTAATCACCAGCTGCAGGGCTGTCCTGCCTTAAATATTTCACATCTTAATTTAGTTTGTTTTAAACAGTATGTGCAAAAGTCGTGAGCCATGTCTCATTTTTCAGATATGGCCAGGAAACAAATTATGGAAAATGTGCAACTGTACAAAGAAACGCAGTTAATAAACTAAAGCCAAAGTTTGTTCGGTGCTAAAGAGCTTGAAAAGTGAGTATTTGATCTGAACAGCTTTAGCCATGCACAGTAAATAAAATGAATGAAAAATACTTTATTTTTTCCCAGTGGAAAATGACACGATGTGGTCAAAAATAAAAATGCAACAGAGCTTCAAATGTAGGGAAAACTCAAGCCAACCAGGATCTCCTGGTGAAATAAAACCAGTGTTACTGGTCTTCTAATGTTAAACCTGGGGCAACATTGTTGGAGTATTTTCCCGTCATTCAGATTTGTGTTGAAACTTTGAGTTGTTTCTAAACTGTTAACGGCTCAGTGACCTTTACTGGTCATTTCTCTGCAGCAAGCATCATTGTGTAACACATCCAAGAGATTTCTGCTTCAGCTTTCTTAAACATGTTTTTCTTTTTTTATTTTGTCTTTTGTGAACTGAAGATTTAAAATGTGAGATGAGTTTAATGTGGTTAGAATATTTAGTCTAGTACATTAAAATAAGTCAGGAAGTTACAAATACATCTTAAAGATGCTTCTACCTCATTCACCGTGAGTGGATGTATTGATTGATTTCACCATCGTTCATTCGGTNTCCTCATTCACCGTGAGTGGATGTAGCCTTGATTGATTTCACCATCGTTCATTCGGTGTTTAGACTCTGACCACAACACCTTCCCAATGTTGGGTGTTCATTGGTGGCCATATCACTGCCCATCTTTTTCTGGTTTCCATCTTATCTCCCCTCTTTGGTTCCATAACAAACAAGAGGGTCTCTGTGCTGCCTCCCCCATCCTTCGAGCTGCTGTCTTCCTCTCTTTTCCTGTTACTCCTACAGCTATGAGCGTTCTCCATAATGGCTATGCTGGGAATCCCCTGCAGTCGACCTCGACTGGGAACTGCCATGCTTTCCATCCTTTTCTCTTAGAACCATACAGAAAGACCTGGTATTTAGCACATTTCCTTTTGAAGGCCACTTCACACCCCTCTTCTCATAGGACTGCAAGTTCTATGAGGATGATCTGTTTCACCTCTTCGGACCACAGCACCACATCCGGCCTCAGAGTTGTCTGGACATTCTGAGGGAATTGCAGCTTTCTCCCGAGTCGGCCTTCGATTCCCACGATCAGGCTTCTTGCAGCAGGCCGGTTCTTGATGCTGCTGTGGTTGCTGGCTTTTCCCCTGCAAACTGGCTGTTATTACCATAATCTGTAGTATTTCATGTTGCTCCCGTCCAAATGCTATCCGTTTATCTGACATGTTTTCTGTTGATAAAGAAACTTATACCCAAAGTAAACAGAAACTAACTTTTCTTAAAGTCTTTCTGATGTTTATTTGACTCTTGCTGAGTTTTTGTTTAGAATTCATTTTTCACTGGTTGAAAAATTCCCACTAACGTGTATTTTAAGTGCAGTGGGAAAGTTTTCAGTGTCCAGTCCCAAATAACTGCAGTTTGGCTGCGTTCATGCTGCAGGTCTTAAAGATCAAATGTGGGGTTTTTGTGCAGAAATATTTGGTTTTTTTGTTTTGTGTGTTTGTTCACATTATAGTTTAAATGCAACCTCTATCACACTTTTTTGCAAACCATCTACAGCCCGTCTGCACAAAGGGAGACGTGACGTCAACACGCTGTATTTATGGAAATAAATATGGATGCTATGCTTATCAGCACGTGTGAAATATGTTGTGCAGTTAGAGGCAAAAAATGCTGATGTATAAAATTTTCCATCCATTGTTTACATCTGGTTCAGAATTGGGACGTCTGTCACGCTTCAAAAATGTGAAACTCGGATCAAATGCAACTTGACAAAAGTTGGATATTTATCTGATTTTGTACCACATGTGAAAATGGCCTGGGTCAGATTTTAAAAATCAGATTTGTGCTGTTCAAACTCCATAAAAAGGTCAGATTTAAGCCACATAAGGGCAAAGAAGTCTGATTTGAGTCACTTCTGCTTGCAGTGTGAACAGAGCCTTATTTTAAAAAAGAAATGGACAGGACAGTGTTTAAACATTTTTTTCTGACTCTAATTGCACAATAACTTTGAAACTCATACACACAAACAAGTTTAGCATCCATATTTACCTTTTGTAAGCACAGCTTGTCATACGTGTAACAACATGCCGTCTTCTGCACATGCAGGTCACTTCAGGGCCTTGTGCAGTTCACACTGCAGTTTCCTTCATTTCCTGGACTGTGATTGGTCTATTAGAGGTGTTGATCATGAACGTCAGCCAGTGGGTTGCTGTCTTTTTATCAGTGAAGTAGTGTTTAAAGTTCAATTCTCACAGATTAAATAATAGATCATGTTCAGAGTTCATTTCAGTTTTGACTGGACTTGAGGAAATAAAAATTGNCATTTCAGGTTTGACTGGACTTGAGGAAATAAAAATTGTCTTAAATCACTTATGTTAGTCCTTGAATTTTATTACAGTAAGTGGACATNGTGTCTTAAATCACTTATGTTAGACCTTGAATTTTATTACAGTAAGTGGACATGCACAGATGTGTGAGAGAGGACAAAACCTTTTTCCCATAAAGAATCATAAGCAGACCAGGATACTGATGTGCAAGCTGCATCTGCTGCGCCTCTTCATTTGCAGGACTGCAGCAGTGTTGCAGTTGGGTTTGTTGTGCTTGAGTTTGCAGTGCATCGTGGGTAACGTGGTGTGAAGTGGTTGCTGGGGAAATGTAGGCAGTGACTCATAATCTAAATAACTTCACGTTCGAGTTCTTTATTTGCCGAATGCAGATGCGTTTGGTTCAGTTCAACGTGCACATAAAAACTGATTTTGTTCTATGAACATTCTTTTAAACTCCTTTGCTTTTAAACGTGAAGTATAATTAGTTTTCTAATCTGGTACCTGAGAAAGGGAAAATGGTACATTTGAGCACATTAAGGTGCTTCTGCCTGGACATACCTAAAACATCGGTAAACTGCTCAGCTTCACCTTTTTTAACTTCTGTGTTTTAAACACCACTTTACAAGTTCCTAGATTAATTGTGCTGCTAGCTTTATGAGTCAATGGTTATTTTTACTTTAAATATAGTGGGGTTGTTTCTCCAGGTGGAGATAAAAAAAAAAAGTTAAGTTTCTACTGTTTCTACTGTTCAAGGTGAATTTACTCCCAGCACAGCAACACATATTGTGATTCTGATCTGTCTGTAGTAACCTCACGTCTCAGCTTTCTTTTGAGACCATGATCATGCATACAGTCCTTGTAGTTTATTTTTTGTACGTCATTGTGGACCGGGGCAGATCGATCTTCATCACCTCTTCGTGGTGAAGAGGTGAACCTGACCATAGGACAGCCGACACCTCGGATGATAAAGTATCTAAATGATCTTATAAAGTTGTGATCAGAGAGAGTGGTCCGGCACTGAGTCCAGGATGTGATGTAAAGTCACCCCTGTAAGTGGTCTTCCAGGCTTGTTCCCTGGAACAGGGCCAGCATTACTGGATGAGAATTCATCACAGAGCTCAGAGAAATCCCATACTACTGACAACGAATGGATTTAATCAGCTCGTTTTCACACACTATTTTTGGTGAAGGAAAACCTCTGGGGCCTATGGCTGCTAAATTATGTAAGAGCTGGCTTAACATGCAGTTTTATTACAATATAGTTTTGAAAATAAAAAGATTTTGTGGAGCTTCAACCAGATAAACGTCCGCTGGTCTCTGTCAAAGTGCACAAACTATGGAGTTTTTGTCGAGGATTTTCTGTACAGAACTGGGAACATAAACGTTTAAATGGTTGTGAATGTTAACTGCAGACACTTTAAACATGGTTGTCCTCTGCCTTTTGCAGGCCCCTCGGTTAGCAGAGAAGTACTGTGTCTGCCACCTGGCCACTGGAGACATGCTGAGGGCCATGGTGGCTTCAGGCTCCGAGCTCGGCAAGAGGCTGAAGAAAACAATGGATTCTGGCAAGCTGGTAACACTTCTGTTCCTTTGCTTTGTTTTTCTTTCCTCTTTGTCCCAGCTGAGACTGTTTACAGCTCTTTATGCTCCAGCTCTTGTGATGTCTCGTGTTTTTTTTCTTGTTTTTCCCTGAGGTCTTCACAGTGTCCTCTAGTCTTCAAGTTTGCTTTAAAAAGACTTTGGTTTACTTCTGTCATGAGCAGGACGTAAGAAGGTTGAAAATCTGGGCCTGCACACGATCACATCAGTGTCAGGTAAAGCTGCAGGATGATGTGGTTAGTTAGGTTTCTTTTGTCTTGCAGGTCAGTGATGAGATGGTCGTGGAGCTGATAGAGAAGAACCTGGACACTCCTGCCTGCAGGAACGGGTTTCTATTGGACGGATTTCCCCGAACAGTAAAACAAGCAGAGATGGTGAGGATTTAATTTATTGCTTTTCTTGCTTTTCACAGCTAAATAAATCCACTCTGAGGAGATTAAATGTAGTGAAAGGGAGTTTAACAGCGTGAAATGTGGCATTTCTTAACCAGCTTTAGGTAGTTTAGGTGTAATCTGTTTTGTTTTTTGTTTCCAAGAAACATCCTGGTTTGTTCAATACTTTGTACCCACAACCATTTTGTCCACCTTCCTATTTACACTTACCATCCATTTTATCAGGTCCACGTTCTAGTACTGGGTTGGACCTCTTTTTCCTCCAGAAATGCCTTAATTCTTGGTGTCATGGCTCCAATAAGGTGATGGAAACCTTCCTCAGAGGTTTTGCTCCATATTGACATTAAGGTTACAATGATTAGTCAACGTCCACAATAAAAATTTACAATAAATTTACCCGTCGACTATTGTCGGCAAAAAGAAACCTACAGAGTGAGACACCGTCTTCTTCTCTTTCTCTGCTGAGAGTTGCACATGCACACTAAAGTCCTCCAGGGGAAAAATATGGCGGCGGACCAGGNTCTCTGCTGAGCGTTGCACATGCACACTAAAGTCCTACAGCGGAAAAATATGGTGGCGGACCAGGGAGCAAAACGACGGTAGAAGACGTCAAAAGTCTGAAATAACGTCACATTAAACTTACAAAATAAATTAATACATGTGAGATTTGTAAAGCGGACCTTGTGTACCACAGAAGTACGTCTGCAACGCTCGAACATTTAAAGAGGCACAGTGGACTCGCATAACAACCTCATGCAAGATTTAAAAGCTGGAATTGAAATAAGATCCATTTATAATAATCATGAGATACATAATCAGATTGGTCGACTAGTTGTTTTACTAGTCGGTGACTAATCGACCATCAGAATAGTCGTTAGTTGGAGCCCTAATAGACATGACAGCGTCACACAGTTGCTGCAGNTAATATCACACAGTTGCTGCAGGTTTGTCGGCTGCATCCATGATGAGAATCTCCCGTTCCACCACATCCCAAAGCTGCTCTACTGGACTGAGATCTGGTGGCTGTGGAGGTCGTTGGAGTCCAGTGAACTCATCGTCATGTTCTAGAAAGCAGCATTAATGGAAACTTTTTTTTTAAAGATTTTAGTCAAAAAGAATAAACAGTTTTCTTTCCACAAACATTTGAAATCTCAGCACACAAGGGCCCTCATTTATCAAATGAATGTACTACGGACGTGTGTGCGCACGACCACACAAAGTTTGGCATTTATCAGTTTGGACGTGAGTGTAGTGTACGAACAAACCTCAGGACAGGTCTGAGGTGGGGTATGGAAGTTTGGATTAGTCGGTGTGGATCAGCCGTACAGCACAGCAGACCCTGAAAATAGCATCTCATCACCATCACCTGCCACAGAGCAGGAGCGCAGGTTCAGCAGTGCGTGCACAGAGCGTCTCCTCTCCATGGGTTGACCTCACTGGGCGTGGCCTCTGCACCACGAATAATTAAGGGCATAACTTAAATAAATAATGATGGATTTCATCCGCCGCGTTTATCAAGGCCCGATCATTCGTACGCTGGGATCGGTCAGATACAAACATTTCATGAATCACACGTGGATTCAAGCGTAAGGTCATTCCTGAGATCAGATGTGTTCATTAAACTTTGTAACTCAGTTNAGATCAAATGTGTTCATTAAACTTTGTAACTCAGTTTCCGATCTCTTTTGAAAGGCTCCGTAGTCGTTTTCAGTGGTGGTTTGTGCTTTTAGTTTTGTTCCGAGTTCTTCCAGTCGTCCACTGTTTGTTCCAGCCATGTTTAAGACATACCGCCACCTGTTGACGACACTGTGCAGTCTAGTTTGTTTTGTTTTAGTTTCCTAACCAGTTAATGGAAACTAATCCAACGCACAATTTTCTCTGAAACCGAAACCCGCCTTCAAGTTTACTTTCACCTTACGCACAAACATACCATTTAACAGAATAAAAATGTAGAATTCAGAACTAAAAACGCTTCCCTGAGGACGGACAGCTCAGAAAACCAGCAACCTTCTTTCTAAAATATGCTCAGTTATTCTTAAAATGTATTAAATTACAGAAACAGACCTGACTCTAACCTGTTTACATGTGAAAGCAGAGTTTTGAGCTCATGAATCACGCTGCATGTGTAACATCCTCTTTGTCCTTCAGCTGGACGGCTTGTTGGAAAAGAGAGACGAGAAGCTGGACTCTGTCATCGAGTTTGCAGTCAATGATTCTCTGCTGGTCCGCAGGATCTGTGGCAGGTAAGAGAGAAGCACTCATTAAAGAACAGATGATCCAATCAGGCCTGCAGGCTGTGGACGGTGGCGGTTTATGATTGTTCATGTTTGTCCTTTACTTTTTACCAAGAGGCTCCTTATTCTGTCTGCGTCTTAAATCCATCCGGACAGGTAGATTGATTCTTGTGGACAGAAGCGTCTGCAGCAGGGAGATAATGTTGGAGAGAAGTGGAGCGTGAAAACGTGCCATTAACAGAGAAGGTGGCCTGAAGGGGTTTAAACATACTGCTGCAGGAAGGCTGCAGATTGAGTCCTTAATAAAGTTGAGCTGATTTTAATGTGCTAAATATCAAAGCTACTCTATGTCTGCTTGTTCTGTTGTAGCTCCTATGTCTCTTTTCTAAACCTCCAGGATGACATGCACAGAAGAAAAACAAAACGCTAAACTATTTAATTGCAGTCTTTCCTCATTAGTGCTGCTGGTGTTCGCAACCTGTCTGCAGGTGAACACAGCAGAGCCGTTAGCAAGTGTCAGATATTTATTCCTAATTCAAACGGAGTGGGTTTTAGACTTGGTTGTTTGGACTAAAACATGTCTTAAACTATTCAAGATGTTGCTCCTCCTCTGCTTCATGTCACACTAGAAACATATTTTCAGTATATCAACATTAGCGATGATCAGTCCCTCCAGGAATTTGTTTGGGATCTCAACTCTGAACGCAAATTTTGTCCAATCACAGCAACTTTGGTTAACACACAGGAGTTGCATCAATGTACATACAAACATCCATTTTACTTCCTGAATATGGACATGTAGACGTGAGGGAAATGTTGCATCTGGTGTTTAAAATCACTGCCGTACATGACACTTTACAGCAGGGATCCTCCATCCTGGTCCTCTGGGACCGGCGTCCTGCAGGTTTTTGACGTTTCCCTGCTGTAACACACCTGACTGCAGAGCTGGATGTCTAGCTTACTCTTTTGACTCCTTGCTTCCTTTGATAATGTCCTCTAGGGTTTTTGTGCTGAGTCAGTCATGGTGCGTTGATATCCAGTTGCTGGTGTGACGTTGTGGCAGCTCTGTGACGCTCTGGGCTGGAAAAACGCTGTGACTTGAGTTATCTGCAGGGGAACAACGGTTCCGGGAACATGCATAATAATAATAATAATAAAATAAAAATAAATAAAAATAATAAATGTTGTGCCATCAAAACGAGTCGGTTTTAAGGTTGGAAACTGATGTACAGTTGCTTTAAATTAGCATGCAGCCCGACACGTTATCGTATATTCCATCTTAAAATCTCCACTGATAAATATTTTGGTAATGAACACAGTTTAGCCTACATAATGTTTTTTATACATGCAGGGGAAAATGAAGCTAAAGAACTTCACTTCCTTTTTGTAGAATCAAGTGTTTTCCTGGATGGTGGTGGGGAGTTTGAAGTGGTACTACCCACTTCTGTTTCATGGTTTAAATGCAGTTTTAAAGCTGGGCTAAAAGAGAAAAACACATTTTCCAGACAACAGGCAGCTTCTTGCTGCTAAACTCCACCCAGGTGTGTGTGATCAGTTTAACTTGTACTACAAATGAACTTCACCTGGAAACCAGAATTATCCACAGATATCAGCATGCTCATATGAAAGTATCTGTTTATAGAGGCTGTAATTAAAACCACAGCGCAGATGTTAAAGATCAACACACAGCTGGTTTTGTCCCATTGGCTTTTAATAACCCTCCTCCATCTCTGCGTCAGTTTTCCTGATCCACCTACACCAAAAGATCTCCAGACAACTTTCTGTCTCACCAGCTTTTCAGCCTCCATAAGACGAACATTAAAACATTTCATGTTGTGTGTTGGCTCTGACCTACAAATTCAACCAGCAGATTTTTGTTTAAAGTGTTATCAAATCTTTTATTGCTGCCCTCATTTTCACACTTAAAAAGATTTATCTTCCACATATTTATTTTTAAAGTGTGAAAATGAGGGCAGCAATAAAAGATTTGATAACACTTTAAACAAACATCTGTGGGGGTCCTTTGTGAGGGGGACGATGCCGGCTGCTGCCTTTTCAGGCTCAAGTAGGACAAGGGCATCATATGGGATGTGGAAAGGACAGTAAAGTAGTCGGTGAGTCACGGTTGCTTCATCTAACTGTGGCTTGACACCATCTTCCCTCCGTCTCCCCAGACTAATTCATCAGCCCAGCGGTCGCTCCTACCACGAGGAGTTTAACCCCCCCAAAGAGCCCATGAAGGATGATGTAAGTAGTTTCACTTTGAGCCTATGAAAGCCCGTTTCTGCCTCCTACCTAAAACCACCACCAGTGTGGAAAGTCTCCACCAGCCTGCTTGTGGTTAATATGGTTTCAGTGTAANCTGAATCTGAATAAACGCTTTGCTGTGGTGTTGCCATGCGTACGCTGCCCCAGCGCTTCAGGACCACTGAAACAGACTTTTAAAAAGCTGCTGACCCAGTTTCATGTAGAAAACAGACGTATGGTAGAAAAACAGAAATGACTAATAGAGAAAGACTGGAACGTCTTTGAGTATCTTTTTTTTTTACATTACACAAAGACCCTTCTGATTCCATCCTTCTTTAGATTCATGTTCCCATTTTCCTTTCCCCTCTGAGGATGTATTATGTTCTAAATAATGTCACGTTTGGTCTGTCATTTACTGAAGGGTGTTTGACATTTTAACCTGGGGCCTGACAAACCTTCTTCCACCTTGTACAAAGTGAATCTTCCTACAGAACCAGCTGTTGTTCAGTACTGTTGCTCAAAGGCATCATCGAGAAGAGTAAGACGTCTGTCACCAGTCAGTAACGCCTGNGGGGCATCATCGAGAAGAGTTAGACGTCTGTCACCAGTCAGTAACGCCTGATAGTCACAAGATTTGATGCTAGTCTCTTTTTTCAGAGTTGCTAGAGGGGTCTGAAAACTCGCTAAGATGCTAAATGTGTCTGCAGCAGTGGCGAAGGATCTGCTTCTGTAATTCACCTTGAGAAGCGCCCGATTGTTCCTGTCAAGCATTTGCCTTTTAAAAGTTGTGTGATCTCTCTCTGAGCCCTCGTTCCTTTACTTTACTTGTTTAGAAGACCGGGACAGAGCATATTAAAAACAAAGGAACACTTGTAAATATTCCAGATTTAGCCAAAGGGCTGGTTTTCATCTGTTGTCCCTGGCCAGGCTCTCTGGAGTAAGAGAAAACAAATTAAAAAACAATTATCCAGCTTCAATTTAAAAATATTCATCAGTGAGATAAAACTGTGATAAAACAATCATAATATTAATACAGTCTACACACCATAGAGACANTAATCATAACATTAATACAGTCTACACACCATAGAGACAAAGCAACTAAATCCCAAAGTAAAACAACATAACCAGAAAACAGGAATATAAATATCCATCGGTCTAAAAATAATAAGCTAAAACTAATCAAAAGGTGATAAAACAAAGACACAGTTAGTAATAACATTATTAAAATCTATACATACAAATGTGGTAACGCAAGACACAAACTTATTTACTAAACATCCGGTCTCGTTTGAACATGGTGGTGCCCACAGTGTTAGCTTTGTTTTGGAGTCAGCCCCTAGTGGATGAGGGGGGAACTGCAGTTTTTTCGCTTCACTTAAGCTTCACATTTCACCGGCAGAGGTTGNCACTTCGCATAAGCTTCACATTTCACCGGCAGAGGTTGCTTCTTGATCTACATCCACATATTAAATGGGAGTTTTTGGGAGAAATCTGTTAATCCAATTTCTCATAACCAGATAATGACAGTTATCTGATAAAGCATATCAGATTTTTCTGTCTACATGACCACTTGAATAATCTGGAAACCCCAGAAAAGGGTAGCGATCGGAATTTTGTTGTGCTGTAAATGGGCTCGTTCATTCCTTTCCACCAGAGATGGAGGTAGACTTGAGGGGCGAAGTGAGAGGTGTTAAAGAAAATGAGATGTCCTGGCTTCAGAGCGTTAACCACAAACCCAATTCCAAAGCTCAGAGCTACCTGGTCTTCTGCTGCTTCCTCTGTGTTTTCACTTCAACCTAAATGTTAAATACATGCAACTTTGTTCTGCTGAGGTCAGGAAATGGCTAATCATGTTCAATAATTTCTCACATTTCTCTTACGGTCTTCACTACATTGATGTTGGATTATTGCTACTTGTTTGACGTGCATCTTTAAAGCAGAAACGACATCTCTGCTCATGAATCGAGGACTTGTGTGAGCAGTACAGTGCAACAGGACTCTGGTTCTGGGATCAAATGTACATAAATTCTGGTGGAGTTTTCTGCTGCACACGTGACAKAATTTGGCCATTTCATGCTTTTCTTTCRCTAAATTTAAAATGTATCTACACATCTCAGCAGGGTCAGAGCWGCCGCTGATACAGATCCAACCTTTAATGTGTTTTATTCTTTGTGTACATGTGCAGCTTCTGTCTGGAAACAATGACATACAGCATCCAGCTTAGACAAGAACAGCAGCAGTTTGAGAGAACGGAGGGATAAAGTGTCGGCGAATGAAACCAAGATGAGGTCATTGTAGCGGACCTAAAGAAGTGACCTAATTTAATCCATGAAACACTGAACCTTTTCATCTCCTAGGTAACCTCATCTTCTTTCCTGTTGTGTCGTCTTACTACTTCTCTCTCCTTTTGTCTGTGCTCAGGTTACAGGTGAGCCGCTCATCCGCCGCAGCGACGACAACGAGACGACGCTGCTTTCCCGCCTGGACGCCTACCACCGGCAGACGGCCCCTCTGGTGCAGTACTACAGCGCCAAGGGCCTCCACACGGCCGTCGACGCCGCCCAGAACCCGAACGTCGTCTTTGCCTCCATCGTAGCTGCCTTCTCCGCCACCACAGACATCCCGGCTCGCGCCACCGCCTGTAAAGACCGAGCACTCTTCCTTTACACTCTGTTCCCACCTGTCTCCCTTCAGCTGGCTCTTTCTTCCTCAGTGAGGAGATTATTCAAGAGTTGTCGTGTCAGAGTGGCAACAAGATGCGACTTTAGTGGTCTTCTTGGAAAATGGCGGGATTCAAGCAGCCTGACCGCCGGCCATAGATTATATTTTTGTTTTTCCTCAGCATAAACTCGAGTGAGGATCACATTTAGCCGAAGTAGAACTGATTGATCGACTGAAGAGGAAAAAGATGTTCTGGCTTTCTGAAAAGACCATCTGCACGTTTCCGTAGAAACCAAGCAGAAATATTAATTGTTGCATATTGTTTGCCGTTGCTGGACATGGTTACTCTTGTTTAATCATTTTCCCTCTTTTTCTTCATCAGTCTTGTTTCTTGTCTTAAGGCTGGATCTCCATTTTCCTTTCCAGCCACACTGTTCCTCCTCTTCCTCTTGCTACCACTTTCCCAAGTACGGAAAATGGCATTTTTGGTGACTTAAGTCCATTTACACCTGATATTTAATATTTTCATGCATGAATGAAACGTCCTGTGTTCGGACTGTGTTTACTGGATTTTACCAGGACGTAGAACCGCTGAGAGGAGGTCCCAGCAGAAACTCTGCTGCTGGGGCAGCGAGGAGGACCGTTCTCATGCTTGTATAAATTATAAAGCAAAGATTTTTGCATAACAGAGAAAATTCAATTAAAACTACATTTTGTCCCTGAGGGGCAATTCATGGCAGACAGTTGTTTTGAAGTTTCATATGACGGTGGTTGGTCTGATCCCGCTTGCTGACCTGCA
>CM047991.1:30005160-30055275 GCA_026261665.1 Melanotaenia duboulayi | reverse complement strand
AAACCAGGTCCGACCTCCCCCCTCACATCAGGGCTGGACATTTTTGAAAGTTNTCCGACCTCCCCCCCACATCAGGGCTGGACATTTTTGAAAGTTTTAGTTTTTTCTTCTCTTTTTTCTTTCAGTTTTATTTTTTGGCTGTTCCTAATATGCAACAGCTTATCCTGCACGAAAAATTGTTCTGAGTAAAACTTGTGAAAGAAAAATAATGGAACAATTGATTGCAATGCAGCATCCAATAACCATTTTCATTCATAGGAGCAGGTTAGTTGGGTTTAACTCTGTCTTGTATCCAGCTCTTCTAATTCATCCTGAGAAATTCAGCCTCTGTTTGCTGATAGATGCTGTTAAATAAAGCCAGGAGGTTGGATTTGAGTTTCTTTTTGTTGGGGATTTGTAGTGAAGTTCAGTGTTTTAGCTCTGCAGCTCTGAGGTGTGAGTGTCTGAACCAGTGTTCATCTGTGGGATGCTGAAACAGGACTTGGCCTTTCTGAATTATTAATTAAAAAAATAATTCATGTGACGGTGTGTTGAAAGGAGGTGTGTGGGAGGAGGCCGTGCTGAAGAACTTTAAATCAACACCGTGTGTGATAACTCAGTTTATAAGTCATGATACGTCGGATCTTCTGCTCCCTGGAAAAAACATTGACTTTTCTCATATAGGATATATAAAATAAACTGTCTGTCACAAGTGACAGAGATTTCTCGTTGACAGGCTGTTAAAAACACATAAAAACATCAACAAAAAAACAATCTTTTTTTTAAAACTTTAAAACCAAGCTCTTGTTTCTAAGCCAACTAATCTGAGTAGCTCTTTCACTAATTATAAAACACATCATATAAAACTGTAATTTCTTCTGTGGGAACCAAATATTCTCATAAAGATACAGAGATCGTCTGAGTTGAGGACATTTGCTCGACGTGACCTCTAATGCATCCGCTTTAGATTTGTGTTGTCCATTAACCCATAAGAGCCCGACGGGACATATTTGTCACATACAGTTTCTGAGACATTTTGCTTCAATTTATGGTAAAAACTTTGCTCAAAATCCTGTTGAACACAATCTGATACTCGTCTTCTGTCTCCTAATAGATACCCAGAAGCAGAAAACCACATTATAATATTTTTAAACTATCACATGATAATAAATGATAAGATTAAGAAAATTCTTCTGAAACAATAAAATCTCTTTATCTGCTTTAGCCGTGCAGATATGAAGTAATGAGCTAAACACTTGATCCATTGCTTCTGTGTTATTCTGTTCTCCTCTCAGGAGTTTCCAAGGAAAATGACATGTTCACACACATTTGTGTGAAACTGGTTGCTGTGGTTTAAATCCTGCTGCAGGGATAATTTTGCAAGTTTCTACAGATGACTGCAGCATGTTTGTGATGGAGTTCAGTTTTAAGTCATGCTTAATATTGTGTGATAAAAAATGCCCCAACTAAACCAGCTATAACATTCAGGCCCTGCAAAGATAATAACAAAATCCATTTCGATATTTTAAAATCAAGATCTTGTTTTAAAACCGTAAATCTGAGTAGCTCTTTCACTAATGGTCAAACAAAAACAGAGGTTTCTGTACAACAAGGTCAGCAGGGCTGTTAGCTAATTGAATCTAATTAGCTCTCCTAACACACGTCTACATAATACATTATTAGCAGCTTGTTGAGTGGCGGACCACCTGTTCTGTCCAGCAGCAGCCGGCCCCCCGGCTCTCAGATTGGCAGGGATTTCAGTCAGTATCTCCAAACAGGATGAAAGTCTGAGCCGAAGCCGCCTGCTGGACTCCAGGTCGACACGATGTCATCAGTCAGTCTGGATGACGAGCTCTTATCCCCGGTGATAAGAAGCTCTCCAATGCTGCATGCAGCGGTGGGATAATCTGATCTGGTTTGTACAGTAAAAAACTAAAACCTGAAGACAAAGACAAGCGGGTCAACTCTTAAATCTTAAAAAAACCTTTTTATAGTTCGTCTTTACAAGCTGCAAGCTGTTGTTTACATCATGCACTTTATATATTTATATTGTCATTTAAGATATATGTGTTTAGAGTTTTGCAGGAAATGTTTGAAAAAGTGCAGATGAGTAATGTTCAGCATGTGTGGACCTTTGAGCCATCAGGCCGCCCTGAAACTGAAATCCAGCTGCAGCTGAGGCACCCAGTAGTCAGAAAGGTAGGATTTAGAGCCTGAACAGGCAGCCAGTTTTCAAAGGAATCACAGACTAAATAAACATCAGTGAAGTTCCTTGGAAAGACGGACTTTACGATTCTCGGAAATTTATTTATTTTATCTAACCTTTGTTTAACCAGGCAGATGCTTTGAGATAAAATTATCTCTTTTATGAGCTCGGCCAACATGACAGCAGTGACACAGGACAGAATTATACAACATCTATCAATATTAAAGCANATCTTTTATGAGCTCGACCAACATGACAGCAGTAACACAAACGAGTAACACAGGACAACATTATACAACATCTATCAATATTAAAGCACATTAAAACAATATTAAAACAAATAATTTTCACCAGGTCAAAGCATGTCATGCAGCAAAGCACCAGCACCATCCCACATCTCTCCTCGAACTTGGGGAGGCTAACGAGGTCTGAAGCTTGACCGTTTTTTTAATTCTATTCCATGAAAAGAGAGCAGAGCACAGAGCCCTCTACCCAGAGAGACGGACCTGGAATCACAGATTTTGGGATGGGTTGTGTTTGAACATAAGGAAAAAGCAACGGTGTGGAGGCAGTAGTCCAGTAGTAACGTTAGTTAATAATGTAGTAGTAAAAGGCAACCTTACAGGACAGCCTACAGGGATTTATACCCCGTAAAGCAGCATGGTACACACTACCCAGCATATGTTAGGTGCAGTAGCATTCATGTAAACTACATCTCCACAGTTCAACTGTGGCAATGAAGTTGCAGCAACAAGCGTCTTTTTTAAAAAAAAGAAAAAAACATGATTTATGTCTGAAGTAGAACCCTGTCTTACTTTTAGTTTTTGACCAGATTTTCTGTGTGAAGTTAAAAATTTAAATTATCGTCTAAATAGACTGAAGAGAAGCATTTCTGCTCCGAGATCACGTATGAACAAAGCAAGCTGCAGTGTTTCACTGACGGCACTCGACTTCCATTTTAAAGTACTGTTACTGAAGTGCTTCTATTTTATACTTATTTTACTTCCTCCTCACCACATCAGCGTATATAGATGCTGTGCTTCAACTCCACGACTACAAGGTTAATGTTCTAAATAAAAAAAATGGTTAATTTTGTGCATTAAACTAGCAACAATTATAAAGACAATATTTACCCATGATCCCCCTCTCCTGCAGGTTTGACCTAAAATCGAATTAAAAATGAAGGTTTATCCTCCATCTCCTCCACCTCCTTTTTATGTCTCAAGACTGAAACCTTGCAGAACTCATTAGTAGTGAATAAAAATAGCATGCAGAAAACTCCTTTTCCTTTTTAATATATGTATTCTTAAAGTATCGGTGCTGTTTTGATGTTTTAATCTGTTTAGTTTGGGGTTATTTGTGCTTTCATATGATAAGTAGTTTGAGTCAAAGCCGTGTCTGGGCTGGTGGGAACAGGTTTCCTTCAGCTGGAGCTTCTCATCATGTCATACGATCTCCTACAACAAATTTAGGGTGTTGGCTTTTTCAAATAAATCCTTGTGATTAAAGTGTTTTCTCAGCTAATAAATGACACCTTCCCACACTGTAATAGAAACCATTTAACGTCTAATATTTACTCAGTTTTGTCTATTTATTTATCTCTGGGAGGAGGTTTCGGTACCGTGGGATAGAAACATGAAAGGCCTCCGCTTCAAATCACCACCTAGGTCTCCTTGGACTTCAGGAGGGTGGTCCATGTAGCTTGTTTCGGTGGGACACCGTTGGGCCCTTTGGACAAAAAGGTCATCACCAGATTTGGCTCCGCTCATAGGCCCGTTTTTTCAGAGGCCTTTATTTACTAATCTGAAGGAAGAACTAGCTGTGATGATTGGTCTCCTCATGTTTCCAACATCTGGTCTAGCAAAACATCCCTTGAACACACCACAAAAACGACATTTAACTGTCGGCCAGGATGTCGGATCTATCAGCACAAGAAGACGTAGCTCACCAGTTCAAAGGGAACAAAAATAAAACGATAAAAAACATAAACGAAGCAGTTTGTTTTGTCTTATCTGTAACAGAGCTGCCCCTTTAAAATTATGGTTCTTCCTCTACCACGGCCAGCTCGTTGTGGAAGTGTTCGTTATTTTGGAAAAATTAAAATGAGAAATGGGCCCTGCGATGGATAGAAGACCTGTCCAGGTGTACCTGCCTCTACCCTGCTAAATGCTGGGATAGGCTCCAGCTTCCCCACAACCCTGAATTGGAATGAGTGGTATAAAAAAGAATGAATATATGAATAAAACTAGAAATGAAAAGAGATTTTAAAGCAACGCTACAACAAGCAAAACAGTCTCTTCTCTGAGAGCCAGTAAAAAGTCCACCGTATCTCTAACTCTGTTCCTCTCTTCCTCTCATAACGTCCTCTCGGGTTTCTTTGCTGAATCGGCTTCGTTGCACATCTACAACCGTCAGTCTGTTGATGTGACGTTGCTGATGCATCATGTGATGCTCCAGGCTGAAGCTGATTCTAACCAAAGTTGACCATGATCCGGGTGACACTCCAGTTAAATCTATTGATCGGCCAATAACTCATATCCTGGCCACCCCAGTAAAAATGTCCTGGAAACGCCACTGGTCACATAAACCAAATTAGAATTTTTTTAATCAATTACATCATTAAACTTGTTGGAACAATAGTTTTCTACAACAGTTGCTTGTGTGTGTAATGGCTCGGCATGTAGCCGTTCACAGATATGTGTGTGTGTGTGTGTGTTGTAGTGTGACTAGTGCAGACGTGTGAATAATCTTGTTGCATAACAGCCATCAGCTCACCTGTAGCACACAGCTGATTATTCTGAAGTGTTGTGTTCAGTCATTCTTCATTATGAGCGCTAATGCTGAAGAAGCTGTCAGAAAAGCCCACAAAGGCTGAATCATTGTAGTCTGATAAACTCATTTATTTACCCAGTTCATGCTGTTTAAGAGGCTTGTCTAATTCCAGGCTTTTAGTTGAGCCATGTTTACATCATTTCTGGTCTGTTTAGGAAAATGCTGTATTTTGTTCTCTCTAAGAGAAGCATTTATCTTTATTTCACACTGTTTCCATAAGATGTGTGTGTCTACATGTCTGTAGCTTCCTGAGATGGTTGTGAAGAGTGTGTGCAGCTAGCTGCAGCATGTAGGTTGACTGTGCCCTGCAGCAAAGACACTTGAGGATCCCAAAGTGCTGAGGCTTGGATTCAAAGTCTAAAACAGGACAGTGTGTCTGAGGACGGCAGAAGACAGATTACCTGCAGAACACGCCGGCCTCTTCCTGTCTGTCAGCCTCTGTGAGTCAGGAATCCCATCCTGGACCTGGAACTGGACTCTAAGTTCCTATTATGTCACTTGTAAAACACTGATCATAGTTTAATCATGCCTGTACAGCCATGTTTCTCAAATAGTGGTTCATGTACTCCTCAGGGTACTTTCAGAAACTCCATGGGGTACATGAGAAAATAAAAAGAGGAGCTTAACTTGTTCTTTCTGTTACACTTTCTTTCTTAGTAGATCTGATTTCAGTTTGTATTATGAGGTGAATCAGTTCATGTGGTCAGGATTACTACACACACAAGTTAACAATAAAATAAGTATAAAAAAACATCATAGCAGATAAAAAAAACTGTTTTATATATACATTTTAATTGAAACAAACAAGAATTTTTAAATAAATGTGTATAAATATATATATTATAAAATTATGAATATTGATTATGTTTTTTTAAATATTTTCCAGAAATATCTGGTTGCTCATAATGTTTTTTCTAAATAACACATAAATACAAATGTGTGGCATTAAATCAAGAAAAACAATCAGTACAAGAAGCTACCGAAAACGTGGTGTTTGGAGATGTTGATGAGGTGTGTGTGACAGTATCTATACTCCATATATTTAATCATAATCATAGAAATTCTCTACTAAAGCACACATAAAGTCAAACTCTAAAATATCCAGAAAAATAACAAAATAAAAAAATCTAAAAGTTGAGAATTAAAAAAAACCCACAAAATACCGAAGTCTCACCTGAATCATTTATATGCAATGAGACTACACATCCCAGCAGCCACAGATTTATTCATTATTAAGTTACTCTGTCAAAGCTGCTTTTCATCAAAGCAGCTGCTGCAGATTTAATTTCAAGAAGGAAAATGTGGGAACTTTAAATGTGATTAACTCAGTTGTTTCCTGCAGCAGTCCTGCAGAAAGGAGATGTTTCCTGTGACCAAATTCTGCTTTGTTGTACTAATTTAAATGCTTGGAAACACATTTCATTCATTGTAATAATTATACATTCAGTTTGGCTTTTATACTTTACAGACTGAGCAAATGTCTGGTTTGTTTGAAGTAAGAATTAACAAGTGAATTAAGATGATCCAGGAGAAACCTTTATCCGATGGTGGCAGCAGAAACGAGGATGAGGAGGAGATTATGACAGGTGCCTGAGAGTCTGCAGGGCTGCACGTAAAAGCAGAATGTGTGTGTGTGTGTGTGTTGACTTGAGCAGCAGTGGAGTAGGTGGATAAGTGTGGAAGAAAGTCTATGTGTGAGCGTGCTGATAACAAATCATGTTCTCATGCTGTTCAGGTCCATCTGCCAAATGAAGAAACACAACACACACATACAGTCAGCGTCGCTTGCTCTTATAAGATTCAGCTGTTTCATATGCTGCATTCAACATGTTTGCTTCATGTGAACGTCTGCAAACAACCGATCAACTCTGAAGATGATTGGTTGTAATTTTGATGTAATTTCCACCAGAAAAACAAACAAACATGCGAGAGATCAGAAATCCACATCACCAATTAGATAAATGAAGTCTAAAGTCCAGATTTACGAAACTGGGGAAAATGAGCATGCAGCCTCTGATAATGAAAACTATGGTTGTCAAACGATTCAAATTTTTTAGCCCATTTTTACGGGATTCTATCAACAGCAAGAGCAAGCCATGGCTTTTTTGGGTTTTTCCTTTGCATTTTTTAGATGACCACTTTAGTTGTAATAATCAGATCAATATTACAAAAAATCTTAAAAATATCTCATTTGTTGCCCTCTTTTCCTGGTCAGTGGCCCCACATCAGAACTTTTCTAGACCCGCCCCTGCATAGCTGAAGTCATTTCTACCACCTGTCAGCTACTTGGTTAGAGAAGGGTCCTGCCCTAAACCTGTTTATAATTTCTCTCATCAAATTCAAGGCTAATGAATGCTCAGCCCTGTGTCTTCAACATCTGCAAAGCACCAATAATTTAGAGAAGACGTCTCATTGCTTCCTTTTGCCTGAACCTGACCTATCTTCATACACGTGTGCATGGCTGTCTGACCAGTAGATTTAACAGCTGTTTCACTAGCAGGCCTATTTAATACTGAAAAGTAAATTAAATAAAGAAAAGACATATCTAACTGAAATAAGCTGCTGTTATATCATTTGTGCAATTATAAGGGAAACAGAAATGCATCTACAGAGATGCACCTACAGTAGATGCATTTCCAGTAGGGCTGCAACGATCAGTCGACAATAAAAATAGTCGACAATGAATTTGACCGTCGACTATTGTTGGCAAAAAAAAAAAAAAATATGTGCTGAGTGAGACATCGTCTTCTTTTCTTATCTCTGCTGAGAGTTGCACATGCGCCGCCAGGGTAGAAATATGGCGAATAAAACGGCGGCAGAAGACGTCAAAAGTCTGAAATAACTTAACGTTAAACTTACAAAATAAATTAAATACGTGTGAGATTTGTAAAGCGGACCTTGCGGATGTACGTCTGCAGTGCTCGAACACTTAAAGAGGAGGCACGTCGGACTTACTTAACCTCATGCAAAATTTTAAAAGCTGAAAGTGAAATAGGTTTCATTTAATAATCATGAGATACATAATCCGATTGGTCGATTAGTCGTTTTAATAGTCAGTGACTAATCAACCATCAGAATAATCATTAGTTGCAGCCTTAATTTCCATTATCCTAAGAATTGCGCAAAACCTAAATATCGCAAAATAAATAAATAAATAAATAAAAACAGAAATGGAAACAAATACATTTCAAAAAAACCTCTCAGATGTCGCTAAAAGGTTTTTATGCTCTCATGAGGTGACCAGTTCATTTCAAGTAAAGATGGCGCGGCATGAGTGGACGCAGGAAAAGACAGAAATCTTTTTTACAGCTAAATTAAAGAACAACGGACATCTTTGTCAGCAAACAACAGCAACATGCAGAGTTTTACGAAGAATTAGAAGTCTCCTTTTTACGAGAATAACAGCTAATGTGCTAAATACCATTCAATGGAAACATCTGCGAATCGTAATTGCACTTTGTTGCAATTTTAGAAACATCGCTTTAATTTTGCAAAGACTCTAATGGAAACACAGCTAGTACTGTTTGCGCAAAACTACGTGTAACCCTCAAATCCATCCATAGACTCGGCTGACTCACCTTTTTCCATATTGCCTGTGGACACCTCCATGTCTCGCCATCATAAATGACTAATGCTGTGCATGCATTAATTACGTAAAAGATTTTAATACAATTAATTACATAAATTAGTTACTGTCATTTACGTGTTATTTTTTGCCAGCCTTAATGAAAACACATGAATATTAATGGTAACTTTAATCACAATGGTAGGATCTTCTTTTATAGTAAATCTATGCTTTAAACTTGACTAAAGACTCTTAGCTGCACAGTTTAACCTTTAAGTCATGTGTTTTTAGGCTTCTGCTTAAAAATTACATTCCCTTAATGAAATGAGTATATCTCTGCAACCACAAGGTCTATGTGAATACTTTCGCCATAGTAAAGGTAACATTTATGAGATGTGTGCCAGTGGTGAAGAATAAGTGAGATGAAAATATGTGAACATCACCTCTGCTAAGGTCAGCTCTGATAGAGTGAAGCAGAACAAAATTGAAGAGGTTGGGAAAGAGGCTAAGTCCATGAATTCATCTGGTCTGAAAGGTTTTAAAATGTTAAACTAAAGATAGCATCCTGGAAGATAGGTTGAATTCTGAATCATCACTGGCAAATTCCATCTAGTCGTTTACTTATTGGCATAAAAACTGAGGCCCTTTACAGATCTGGAAATCTCTGGAAGGCTCTGTTCACCTTGTAAGCAAAAGTGATTCAAATCCAACTTTTTGCCCATATGTGACCCAAAGCTGATTTTTTTATTACAGACTAAACACCACAAATCAAAATTTTTCTTTTTGTCAAATTCAACCCAAAGCACTTTCATGTGTGTATTCAGTCTTTTTCAAAGCAACCTCAGTCTGAACGGTCATATCGCATTTCATCTGACTTTTGCATAATTGGAGTAAGACGTTACCATCCTGCACCGGAGGAGGAGCGACACAATAAAATTGAGTGTAAACAATGTTTTATGATGTTTCCTGGCTCCGATTGCGCAACAACTTCAAAACTGATACACAGGTGTAGCATCCAAATGTACCGCCATGAACGCAGCATGCTGCGTGCGATGTCGCGTCTTCCTCTGCACATGTGGGTTACTTCAGAGCTGTGTAGGGTGACGGAGGTCGCATTTAAATGATAATGTGAACAACCACGTATTTGAGCATAGAGATCTGCAGTGTGAACGTTGTCTTAGAAAAGCTTCAGGAGTTTCCTCCTTCTTCTAAATGTTGCTATTTGTGTTGTTTTCTTCATCTGATATGAGACTCTGCGCACAACTGTTAGTGGTTCAGAAGTATCTGTTGTTGCAGCTGCAGGTATCCACTAATCTCTGGTACCTACAACACCCAGAAAACCCTCAGGATTTTTATTTGTCATATATCTGGGGACTTGCTTGAAGTACTAGTGTTTGAGTCGAACCAGTAGTCGCGCTCCGATTAGCTTTGTTTTTCCATGACTGCGTAATCTGATGAATATTTTGTTATCACAGACAAGTACTTTAAAACAAGTCCTATAAACAAGGAAAGGCTGGTTGTAGTTGAAGATGTCTGTTGGAGATAAAGAGACATGTTGCAGGGCAGTTTGTTGACGCTCCACTTAGCTCCGTTGTGTCGAGACCATCTCACACTGCTTCAGTAATGTTGAGGNCTGTCGAGACCATCTCACACCGCTTCAGTAATGTTGAGGTCCAGGTTCTGGGGAGGATCCATTCCTCCATCTGGCTCATTGCCACTGATTTTCAGTCCAGTTCTTGTGTCATTTGAGGCATACATCAACCTTTTCTCAATGTTTTCTTTCCTTAGGTCCAGATGCCTCTCGCAGGTTCTGGTTCAGGTCTTTGCTGGATGTGTTCCCATTTCTCCACGACGTCTCGTTCAGATCTCGTTCCTCTTAGTCCTGACCTGTTTTGTCTTCCAATTGTCCAGTTTCCTCAAATGTTTTAAGGACACGCTGAGATAAGCCATGTTTCCAGCTAACAGCTCTTTGGGAATCACCATCCTGTTTTCTGTCTGTCAAACTGTGAAATTCTTAGTAATTTTCTTGGATGCAACTAACAAAATGGGAGCAAATGTCATTGTGACAGCCTGCTGGTAACAAAGAGCCAAAGTATCCAGTTTTAAACTAGTTCTTTGCTAAATTGTCTGTTGCGTATCGACACAACACTGGTTCATCCCTTGAGGTTAGGAGCCTTTTTTATGCTTGAATAATTCAGAGGTCAAGAGGCTAAACAAACAAAACACATTCCCCTTTCAAAGCTTTGAAAAACTTCCAGAAAGCTGGAGAACTTTTGATCAAGACCGCATTAAAAGATTAGATTTGACTGCTGGGAAGAGAAATATGAAGAAATATGAAAGTGATCTTCTTTGCTTTCTGTATGCATGAAGACAGCCTATAAGTCCTCTGTGCTACCCTTCAAGTCCACGTTGAAGAACAAGACTTCTGTGTTACTGTTGTGAGGTAAATTGATTAATAACATTATTATATTTCTATGCATGTTGATAGAAATTGTATATGTTATTGTATTTACATTATTTTAAGATTTTCATTATTTAATGTAAAAACATTCATTCATTTACTGTCGCTTCATCCTACCTGCGTGTATTTATAAGGTTAATGGGGTGAGTTTTACTCTAGAGGCATCTTACCTTCATGAATTCGGTTTGATTTGTGAACACGTGACGTTATTTCTTCAGACCACATCTATAGATTAATGATCGTTAAACTATTTTTTAAAAGCACAAAAACCGTGAATTGCGTGATAAATATGTGCAGTATTTTCTGATGAAGAAGCACAGATCGACTGATACGCCCATAAATTCAGCCTGTTTCGACAGGACTTTGGTTGCGTGCTGTTACCAGAAACATTTCAGTTTCGTGAGTATCTCCACCCAACAGTCAAAACCATCCTCTTGTTTCGGTTGTGACTCCATGTGGGAAGTATTTTTCCTTCCTCTTCCTGCAGCCTGCAGCGTTTTGGCACTCTCATGCATCTTATCTACAGATCACATCTGCAGGCTGTTGATTCTAAATAAGCTGAAAAAGTTTACTTCCTTGTGTCCTTATCTACATTAAACGTGGGTCATAGTCACTATCATCTTACAGTCAGGGTGAAGCTGTTGGTTTAGTTGATAGTGATGGCGACTACAGAGGAATCAAAGTACCTTAATCAGAGCTATGACAATAATTTCATGATGGCCTGATGGTAATTTTTTGGGATGGCTATGATTATTTGGCATGAATGCCAAATGCCTTCTTCTTACTGTTCTCCTGTTTACTTTGGTTAATGAACTGGTAAATGATTGGGCCTGGATGGGCCCTGTACAGTCCTCATTTGTACCGCTACTCTTCCTGACAGTCCTGCACCACCTGCAAAGGTTTTGGTTGAAGAACTGGTTCCACTATCTGATAGTAAGATGCCGAGGAACTGTTTGCATCCAAACTACCATCATCTAGAAAGAAAACTCCAACTTTAAGCTTTAGAAAATGCACATGTGACGTCACTGCGACACATTTTTGGGGGCACCCAGCTACTGTGTCCATGGACACTTTCAAGTTTCTTACTAGTACACGCTGAAAGGAAACGTCCTTACCGTTATAAACACACAAGAAAGGTGAGGAGTTGTTGCGATGAAGAAACACTCTTTAGTAATAGCCTAGATCGTTGCTGAACAGTGGGGAACAGGTTTAGATGCATTGCCACTGGAGGTTTTTTCACTCGTCACGAATTGATAATCTAGTGATCATTAAATGTTCATGCAACCATTTTACAACCAGATGGATTAAAACCTGGAAGTCTACGAACTGTCGGCTGCAACTACATCATCAGTCTGATAATGTACAAAAACACGTTACTGGATCGGACGGCAGGTCTACTCTGAATGTTGTGCCTGGATGTCTCACAATCAGAAACAAAAAACATCCCTATCTAGTGGAGGAAAGTTGAGTTCTCATCTGCACATGGGAGCTTCATCCAGATCGGTTCATTTAAAATAACATCCTTACTGCTTCAGCAGCCATGAATTCTCAGGTGTACCACCTCACCTGTTCTCTCATCATCCCGAGCTGACACCTTGTAAATGCAAGGTAAAACTGTCCTTTATATCCAGCCCACCATCAGCCAGAAGCACATCAGCTGGTTTCTGCTGACGTCCCTGTTCTCTGGGACGCGCTTATCCGGCGTATTCATTGCACTGCACCAAGACGGAAACGGAGGATGGAAATCTGCTGGTTCATTTCCTTTTTTTGCGTCCGAGGAAACAACTCGGAGAAAAAAATGAGGTTAAATACTGGTCAGAGATTCCGAGTAAAAAATAGATTATTGAGCTGAACCAATAGGTAGACTTAAAATAGTACTCCCACAATTCTGTGCGTTGATTACGTCAGTGCGTGTCCTCTTTTATTTGTATCATATCCAACCCAACCGCAGGAGGGAGCATGAAATATTGGTTTACTGCATAAAAGACTGCAGTACAGTAGAGATTGAAAATGTTTTTCTTATGTCATGCCATTCCCCTTTGATGTGATGCTAAATGTGAAATCGTGACTTCTTTGCAAAAGTTTATGACGGCAAGATAAAATGGAGAGAGGAATTACTGAAATTGCCAGGAACACCTATTACATGATATCTTTGAGGAAGCTGTTCAGTCATGTGAGTTTTAATGTTTATCATGTCAGACACAGTTCATAAAGTTGTTTCTGTTCCCTCTAATATGCATCCGAGCTTATGTAAAACAGAAAAAATAACTTTAGTCGAGTGTAGCCTCTTTTGTTCACCCAACTACAGTCCCTGCATTCAGAAAAGAGTCACAGAGCAACAGAAGCATCACTTCAGTCTTAATTCTGACAGAAAGTCTGGAGGTTTTTTTATTTTACTAAATTTAGTTTTAGTCAGAAATAAAAATTAAATGTCTTTTGTTGTTGTATTTATCTTTCTTATCGGTGGAAAATGGAAATTGACAAATTTCTGATTCATACTTCGGATTTCCCCACAAGAAAAAAAAAGTCTGCCCAGATGATGTCAAGAACGAACTGCAGGAACTGAGGCTGAGCTTAGGTGTAAGAGTTCATGCTAAACACACATGAAAAACACCGTCCGTCCATCCGTTTATCCATCCATCCATCCATCTGTCCATCCATCCATCCATCCATCCATCCATCCATCCACCCAATCCATCCATCCATCCATCCATCCATCCATCCATCCATCCATCCATCCATCCATCCATCCATCCATCTATCCACCATCCATCCATCCATCCATCCATCCATCTGTCCATCCATCCACTCATCCACCAATCCATCCACCCATCCACCCATCCGGTCAGATCCCATGACCACAGGTGATGGTTGGAACATACATTGACCAATAACTGAAAAGCTTTACCTTGTGGCTCAGCTCTCTCTTCAGCCTCGATGTCTCACTCCATCCCACCATCACTAAAAATCATTCATGTCCTTAAAATAACAAAAAGGAAAATAATTGGAATTTAGTTTTTCGCCTAATATGGATTATGATCTAAACTCAGATTATCTGCAAAATACTGTTAACCACTCTGATAAATCTGCTCCACTCATTTCTGTTTTAAAAGCAGCAGAATCAGAAATATCACCTTTGTTGTTCCACGTATTCCTCTCTCTCTTTGCAACTCAGCAGTTCAGTTCCAGGTTTTAAAAGTGTTATTATAAAAATGACTAACTGGCACAAAGACAAACTTGTTGTTTTCAAGCAGTTAAGATGCTCTGTTAAGTCTGATTAATCAATAAAGCTGACCCTTGATGTGGACTGGTTATGTCTGGCCATTGTCTGGGCACTGTCAGTCAATAAAAAAATTCACAATTTTATGTGTCTACTAGAGGGCGCATGCTCCACAAACGTCAAACTTTTAGACAAAATGGCTTCAAAACTGAATAAAAATGGCAAAAGATGTTTTATAATTACAACCTATCTATTCGGCCTGAAAGCATTTAAACTCGTCTCCTCGTCATTTTCTGGCCTGTAATCTGTTTGAGTTGTTCTGCTTTCCTGACCTGGAAACTGTGGACTCATGAGCTCAGCTCAGACGAAAGGAAACACTCTTCGGAGACGCCTCAGCACGTCTGCTGCGCTGTGATTGGCCGGCTTATCTAAATCTTCCTGTGCGTCACAAACATGGCCCCCCTCCCGCTTCAGACTCCTCACAGAGGTGCTCAGATCTCAATCACATGAATGGTCTGACGTTTACTGGGTCAGCATTACTGCGAGTGTGTGTGTGTGTGTGGCCTTCAGACGAGTGGCCATAATCAGATTTGTGGACGTTAGGTCAATCAAAGCGGCTGGTCAGTCAAACATCTGCACTGCTGAGCCAGAGTGTTTTCTGAAGATTTGTTTACACACTCCTTGACGTTGCTCACACACTGTAATTATAGTGAGAACATGATTAGCATGTGTGTGTTTCATGTGAATGTTATCATTAAGAAACGTGTGTAAGCACATATCAGGTTGTGTGTGCGTGTTCGTGTTGTTTATTATGAGACAATGCGTGTGTGCTTTACATGTTTTTAGTATGTCTGAGTGAAGTTTGATGTGAAAGTTTGTGTATTTATTTGTGTGCTTCATTGTGTGTATAATTACTGGTGTTTGTTTGTGTGTGTCCGTTCATGGATGTTTGTGTGTTTGAATGGGTTTGTAATGATGTGTTTTATTTTCACACGTTATTATGTGTGTTATCTGCCCGTGTGTGTGTTGTCAGATTGTGTGTCCATCTGCAGTTTTAACGTTTCTTTGTTGGTGTTTTTATAGTTGTGTGTGTGTGTACATATGAACTGTTGGGTCTTTTTATGCTGGTTTTATGCTGGTTTTATGTTGGTTTTATTGTCTTTGTTCATTCGTAGGGCACATTACCACCAGCCTTTCTGATTTAAATCCTAGTTTGTTTGGAAAGTCCAGTACGTTTGAGGAGGTGTGAATGCACAAAGGAACTCTGATGCGGATCAGAGAAGAAAACTCTGGTGTCTGTCAGCTTCAGGCGAATCAAACACAAGTAGCGGACTGCAACGTAAAGGGGATGGCGGGTATGACACAGGTCATTCTGAGTAAAATGCAGTCAAAACATCTGTGCGTCCAGGATGATAACCGGGAGAAATCTCTTGCAGTCAGACATGAAAGGACACATGATAAAAGCTATGATAGAAAAATGGTCAGCTAAAGGCCATGTTTCCCTACATAAACCAATAGATGAGTGAGTTTTCTTCTTCGCTGTTTGTCTCCTCTTCTTGTTCAGTGATTCTTGATATACCACAGCCTCTGGTCAAAACTATATTACATTTTTCAAACGGTCCAGTTAGCTTGAATAAGTGCAGTGTGAAAGCAAATTCAGACTAAAAGCCTGTTGCAACCCCAGTCATCCAGTGTAGTGTCATGTACATGTCATGTACATGTATGAAGTGTCATGTATTTTTAGAAGTGTGTATTTCTGTTTACAGTACTGTGCATAAGTCCAGATACCTCCCATGTTTCATATATTTCCATATAAAACAGCTGCAGATATTTATAATACATGCACAACATGCACAATCATGAGTGGAAATTCATTATATTAGACAAAAATATGAGTTTGTCCAATTCTAAGGAGTTGAAAGTCAGTTTTTGGTTCTTTAACACTGAACCTTCTTAGAAAAAGGCCCATTTATGCTCCTTTACGTACGTACATAACGACATCAGTTTCAAACGTTGTCATACGTCGCCGTCCTCATACTTAAATGCATCTTCTGTATCGCCATGGTTGTTAATTCAGTTCCTCCACCAGCTGGCAGTGCTGATTTTAGAGTTCACTCCTGCGAGCCAACGTCAGTTTCAGACACCGTTTGGTGGCGGTAATGTGTCGCTATAAAGTTATTTTCAACCACTCAACATGCCCTAAACACTCACTTATAGTCTTTCTTGAAAAGCTCGCGCAATTTCTACAGTTGTCCTTGTCTTCATTCTTCTGCTTCTTTTTTGTTACCGTCCTGATTCTCCTCTTCTCTGGCTTGTTTCTTTCCCTGGTTGCATAGCATCTATTCTGCTCAGCACTGCCCCCACGATTTCCAGTGAAATAGCTCCGTCAAGCTGAGTCCTGAGTCAAGCGACGGATAGCTAAGCTCCCTGAAAACGGACGAAATTACATACGTAACCGACGCAGGAGACAGACGAAACTGTCTGCGTATCCGAAATCATTCTCCATTAGCTTGTTGTATAGTTCTGCACAAACCTCTGGATGACCCATTAATTTCAGTCAGGTTTGTTGCAGCAGGTAAACTTCTAAAACCTGCAGGACACTAGACCAAGAGATCCAGAGAAGGTGATCCCTGATTTAGCCTACACAAACTCACCTCAACAAGATTATATGTGGAGTTGGACGATAGCCTGAACTAAGCTAAACATAGGGTCTGACTGGGTTCTGCAGTCTTTACAAACACAGGATAAGAGCGCTATCAGTGAAACTTAACCTTAGCATTGCTGTATAACATTGCATTCATATAAAAATAATTAGAATGTACATTTTCCTAACACGTTAGGTTTGAACAGCAAAGTAAAAACACAAACCCAGACGCTGCATTAACTGTTTTCTTATGACGGGCGTTCTGTTTTTAGTCCTGGCCAATCAGTGAGCTTGGTTTTCTTCCTCCACTTGCTTTCTTTTTTTTGGTCAACCCCAAACGAGCAGTTCTTGTAACTTCGTAACGTTGTCCAGGCTGTTTGGTCCACTCGAGTAAAGCTTAGTTTGTTCCCTTCTCTGTCCAGATGATCCCACACTGCTTCAATAATGTTGAGGTCCAGGTTGTGAGGAGGATCCAACCCTCCATCAAACCTGTTGCCACCGATCTTCAGTCCAGTCCCTGTGTCATGTGACAGACCTCATCCTTTTCTCCCTGTTTCCCTTCCTTAAGAATGGCTTCTTGACAGCCTTGTTTCCATGGAGACCATTTCAGATAATGTTTTTGTAGCCGGATCGGCTGAAGGTCTCTCCAAAGCCAAAGAAGGCTTATGAAAGACCTTCAGCAACTGTTGCTCCAGAGATGACAACAAAGTCTGGACGCTGGGAGGAGAAATATGAAGAAACGAGGAATAATTTAAAATGTTTAATCAAAACTGGTGTCTCTGGTTGTTCATGTGTGTCTTGTGTTTGTTTTGGAAAGGTGTGATTACATGAGATGATTATGTATGTGTTGGCACATACGTGTGTGCGCGCGTGTGTGTGCGTGTGTGTGTTTGTGTGTGTGTGTGTGTGAGTACCAGAGTCACAGAGTGGGTCGCTGTTTGCCTCGCTCATAGTGAGCGTTGCCATGGTAACGGCCCTAGCAGCGCAGTGTGAAGTGGAGGAAGAGCTTGTGGTGCTCAGTGTGATGGAGAGAGAGACTGGTTTTACATGAAGACGTGATTGGTCAGACTGGGTGATGATGTCATGTGTTTAACTGCTGCTTTAACACATCTCATCTCGCAGCATTTTCTCCGTTTAGCCTCAGGTTACGACCATTTAACACGTGTGTTTGTGAGTCTAAACGTAATCACTGCAGACATATTATCAGATCAGACTGAAATCCAGAAGCAGAGATGGAAGGAGAGAAGAAGGGGGGAGGAGGAGTAGAAAGAAAGGTGTGGGCTGTACTGAGCATGCTCTTTGTGTTAACTTCCTGCTCTGTTCTTCCTGACAGAGAGGACTGTTGAGAGAAGCCGGCGTTCCACAGCGAGAAGAGGAAGAAGAGCACAGCTGAGGAGAAGAAAATCCAAACCTGAGGAGTTTTTAAAGATCCAGACTGAACAAAGCTCTGAAGATTCTTCTCTTCGCCTTTTTTACCCTCCGTTTTTATTTTTTGTCAGAGTGATTGATTGAAGCAGACTGTTTTTGTTTAACGGTGTTTGACCTCACAGATAAAACTCAATACTTTTTTGTTCTCTGTGAATCTTTGCTCAACGAGTTTCAGAGAAATTCAAGAAGCCGAAGGGGATTTTTTTCTTCCTTTTTTTTCACTTGCGTCACTGCTTTCATTTTCTGTTTGTGTTAACTCGCTCTGCCTTTTCCTGAGAATGTTTGGTTTCTCATAAAAGTAAGAGACGGGGGTGAATGCTGCTGAAGTCTCAGCCAGGCGCCTGAAAAGAATTTGCATTCCAGTTTTACAAGAAGACAAATCCTTGCTTGTTGTTTTACTGGGAGACGATAAGCAGTCCAGTGTGTGTTGGTTGTGTTTTCTGGGAAAAATGGGATCAGAAAAGGACTCTGAGTCGCCTCACTCATCAGTCAGTGGCGTTCCCAACCCTAAGTGCCGTGCGGCGGGCAAACGCCAGGGCCGTATCTCCTTCCACAGCCTTTTCCGCAGCAAACGAAGCTCTCGGGGCAACAGGGGCCCCAAAGGAGGAGCGGCCGCCCCTTTAACACATCATCACCATGCGCAACAACAGCTGCTGCCTTCTGCCTTGAGTTCAGCGCCCGCTGCAGCCTCCGTTACAACCGCCGCCACCCGCCAGGACACAGCCTCTAGCACACCATCCAAACCACTTTCCTCCAGCCAGCCGTCTCTCGGAGGAGCCGCCACCGCTGCCTCCGGGGAGCCCAATCTCCTGGAGTGCCCCCTGTGCCTGGTGCGCCAGCCCGCCGCCCAGCTCCCCGAGCTGCTGGGCTGCAGCCACCGCTCCTGCCTCTGCTGCCTGCGCCAGTACCTCCGCATCGAGATCACAGAGAGCCGAGTCCAGCTCAGCTGCCCCGAGTGTGCCGAGAGGCTGGTCCCGCGGCAGGTGGCCGACATCTTGGATGATGCAGCCCTGCTGGAGAAGTACGAGGAGTTCCTGTTGAGGCGGTGCCTTGCCTCCGACCCGGACTGCAGATGGTGCCCGGCCCCAGACTGCGGGTAAGAAACGCTTCTCTGAAGCTCATCTGTGAATGTTCAAAATGTTTCCTTCTTGTTTCTGTAGCGCTCAGATGTGCTTTGTTGCTGAATAGTCTGTAAAATATCAGATAATTTTCTAGTGTCTTGTTCACCCAAGAAGCCAAAACCCAAAGATATTTTGTTAATCATGAAACAGCCGGAGCTGAATCTTGAAATTAGGAAGGCGACAGCTGTAGCAACAGATGAGCACAGTAGCTCAGCTTATTATTGAACTTATTTTTTTGCAATACAGCCTTCTGAGCTGTTCAGGATTTATATTTATGACAAATAATTACCAGAAAACTTCTGGTTTGTCCTTATTTGTGCCCCCTTTATTCTTATTTCTGTCCTTTCGTTTCTATTGCCATCAAGTTGTCAGAGAAGAGATACAGCTCACTCATCACTGACACTTCCTCTGTCTATTTAGAGGAAATTCACCTTATGTAATGAAAGAGGACGTAATATGTTGTAAAGAACAGAAACTAAACGGCTATTCGAGCCACAATGGGAAAAACCTGAGTTGATGGATGTCTGAGAAAATGTGGAACCGGAGCCACTTTGACCTGATCAGATAACAGAGAAAGACTCAAAGTAAGGAAGCTGAATAGAAGAGCTGTAACTGGGTTAGAGGGCTGCGAGTTGGGCCTGCGGTTGGAGAGAGTTTTAAGAGTTTGGAGGCTGAGCAGCTCGCGTTCGGTTTCAGGAACAAATGAGAGGCGTTAGCTTCATCATAGAGAGCAGGAATGATTCATTGTGTTTCTGTGTTGATGTGGGAGAGTGGACTGCAGATATTTGGTGATATTCTTCTGCTCTGGTTTTAGAAAGTAACACTCCCACTGCCACAGGGGAAAGCCTCAGCATCTGTGTGGCCGCTGCATGTGTTTGCTCCTCTGCAGAAGATTAACTGTCCCAGTTTACGTTCAGGGTTAAGCTAGCAAGCTAAAATCTGGATTTACGTCAGTGTTCAGGAACAGTTTTCATGTTTTTCTGCACAGCTTTGTAGTGCGTGCACGTCTGGTGTATAAGCTGATACGGTGACCACAGCAGCAAACCTAAAATTAATTCATTGATTGATATTTTTCCAACATTTTTCATTTAAAAGGTTTCCAACAATCCAGTTAGATAGATTGATGTTGCTCCATTTAAAATGGCCTCATCTTTCATGTATGTTTTCTTTTCTAAGTTTGATTCACATGAATTTATTCTTGACGTAATGCTTTTAAATATAGCAGACCTTCTTAGGTTTTGATTCACACCTCAGATAGACTAAAGAAGCGTCCATGCTGAAACATAACAGCGCTAAGAGATGAGGTTCAGGTTCCAACGAAGGCATCCTGGATGTGCTAAGATAAACTTGCTCTTCTTCAATGAAAACCGCCTCATTTTCAGTGTTTTCCCTCAAACTCGAGGTCCCTGTGGCCCGGTTTGGTCCGAAACACCTGATGTAGGAGTCTGGTGTTTTATGTAGCAGCGTTCTTAATAACATGATCTCACATCGCCATTCGGTTCTATAGTCTGCAAATTATTGTACATTTAGGTGCAAACATGTAGTGGAGTCATTTTAAGAGAACAGCACAGATTGGACTTTAATTGACAATTAAACATGTCTTTTCCGAGGACATGTACAAACAATGCTATAAACAAACACAAAATAAGCAGGGCAACCATTATAAACACACTAATGCACAATTTAAATCAAGTATATTATTAGCCTCAAAATCATGACAAAGCTGGTTGCCTCCATGAAGCAAGTCAGCTCCTAATGACCCAATAAGCACAAAGTGGAAACATGAATGCCAATCACTCACGTGTTTTCTGGTCACGTACAAAACTGCAGCCATTTTAAGGCAAAGTTTTGAGACTTTTGAGGATGTACTTGATCTCAAAATCACCAAGGATCCTAAAGTAGTGTTCCTGGGATTGATAGCTGATGCCATATCTCAAATTGAAGATGTTTATCTCTTCAAAATTCTGATACTCTCATACTAAAAGGCAGTTACAAGAACCTGGTTGAAATGTGATCCCCGAAGCTAGGATCAGTTGTAGAGGAAAGACACTGACACTGACTAAAGCAGGGACCCACACAGGTCGCTCCATGATCCGTTACTTGGCAAGGTGAATAAAGAAGATCACGCATATCATTAAAAATAATTGAGTGATTAGATAATTATGTAATAAAAGTGCTAGTTGCCATGACGATGAGGAGTCTGCGGATCAGACAAAGAGAACAACGCTTCTGTGGGCTGCATGGAGCAGGCTATGGAGAGTACTTTGATACACCTTTAAAAAATGTTATCAATACTGTAGAAATAAGCACAGGTAGAGCGAGTTAATCTTCCTCCCCTTGCATAAAACATTCTGGTTTGATTTTAAGCTTGTTTAAAAACAAGTCAGTCTGTCATCTGTTCCAGACGGCGTGAGTGTTGTGTGAGGACATTTAGCCCACTAACATGGAAAACCAAGCTAGTTTATGTCCNTAGCCCACCAACATGGAAAACCAAGCTAGTTTATGTCCTTTAATCTTCTAAAGAACATTAGTGGAAATAAGGTGGAGAAAAGATGCAAGTTGGTTCAGATTCCTGGTAAAATAAAACCAGTGTTTGTGTGTAAGTGGCATCATAGAAGGTGAGGGTGCTGCTGACCTGAATATGTAGCAGGACAATCCTCCATCTGACGCCAGCAGTGACTCAGCCCCTCTTTAATTCAGCCAGGTTGACTAAGTCCTGATTGTTATTCACCACAAACATCCGGAGCTGCAGACGGCAGAGAAACGGTGAAACAGGTGTGAACTTCTTCAGTGTGAGTGTAAATGCAGACTTTAGATCTGAGAAAGGACTCGTTGTGCATGTGGGAAAGTTATGTAAATGTGACCTGGTTTAGTTGTGAGTAAACCAACAAGCATATGAGTAAATAGTGCAGCAACTGGATCGATTTTGTGATATTACGCTAGGAGAAGGGGGGAAAAGAAGCAGTTGTTTACAGTTGAAGTTAGTTTTACTGCTCTTGTTCACTAACTGGCGTTATGTGTTTGCAAAGTTTGAGTCCAGTGGACTGTTTTCACATTCTCACTGGAAACCTGAGCTGAGGTGAGACATCCTGCAGGATTAATGACATTTAGGTGGTTTTGAAGTCAAGGAGGGTTCAGCGTACGTTCTATTCAGTCAGACATAATAACTCCCTTACAGTTATTTCCTCTTATCTATGCGTGAGATGAAGGTTGATGCTCATCACCGAGGTAGCTCTGGACAGAAGCTCCCCACCAATCACAACTTCAGTAAATTTACTAAGGATGGTGAATTTAACTCAACAGTGTGTCCCTGTTGAGTTAAATTAAAACAGTGAATCACATATAACATTAAAACTAAAGTGACAAATAGAAATAAAAGTAACCCTAAACAGAAAAACGCAACCTACAGTTACACATATTAAAGAATGTTTTGTCACTTTACACAATATTCTTATTACAGGTAAAAATCATTGATGACAAGCGGTCGGTGTTAAGCCCTCTTTTCCCCGTACCCTGTAAAAATCCAAGGTTTCTATTACGTTTAGGAAATGTACTGAACGTCCAGAGCATGCATGGGGTGACAGTGGAGGGAAAAAGTCCCTTTTAACAGAAAGAAAAACCAAGTAAATCAACAGTTTCTTCTTTCAGACAAAGTTAAGGTGGAAGATTTTTGTTTTACCTCGGCGTGTTTCGACTGGCGTCTGCAGTCTTCCTCAGAGGTGGACTGCAGGCGCCAGTCGAGACATGTCAAGGTAATATAAAATTAATTGAAAAGGAAAGTTTGAATACTGGTCTGAAAGGCAGACAGGGTGAACAGGGAGCTGCTTCCACTGCCGAGGAAACTTTAGAAAGAAATGTAATGCTATGTTATTTGCAGAAAAACTACATTTGTTTTACCAAATATAAACAGCTCCTTGCAGTTTCTTGTGCACTTTGGCAGTAAAGTTGGAAACATCTATTTGTGATCGTGCTGACTCCTCTACATCATTACATAGTCTGTTATATGTTTAACGGTCTGAAGATCTGCAGGCTAATAAGAGAACGACAGATTCATGATCAGCAATTATGTTTACAAACAAGCTAAGCCAAGCCTAACTAGTAGCAGAGATTTTATTAATGATGCAACTCCACAGTTAACGATAAAAAAATAACCAGAAACTTGTTCAGTAATTTCCCCGTGGGGCTTTTAAATCGCCGGTGATGTGCAGCTGTGAGTTGAACCAGCTCTGACTCCCGCAGCTGGTCGGAAATGAGCTGACTTTAAATACGAGATGTTCAGATTAGGAGCTGATTGTTAGGAGGTGTCGTGTTTGCAGCGAATGCATGATGAATGTAGAAGAAGCAAATACCTGAACACAATCATGTAAATAGTTTTTGAGCCTCTAAAACCTCAAAGTCTGATGATATCAGTAACTTCAGAGAAGGTTTAGTGTGTGTCACCTCCTAATATGGATTTTGCATCAGAAACAAAGACACGAATGTCTTCTGTCTCTATGTATATAATCTGTTTAATGGTCATGAGACGCGCTTCACCTCTGACCTGCTTCACTCAGCCCACCAATGAGGTTTCAACCTGCGACTATCAGACGTGAGGATCCAGTGAGAACAAAGACTGACCCGCTGCTGTCTGCTCTGGCTGTTTGTTGCCAAGGTGACTATCGATGCTGCACAGAGGGAGCGTTGCCAGGGCAACTGGAGTTGGGACTTAATTACACAGATCAATACATACTTTCTGGACTCCTTGTGTGAGTCGTCGTGGGGACCGATGCACGTCTGTGTTTGTCGTGTTAGTCAAACGTCCTGGAGATAAACAGCCTGCTGTTGGTGCGCATCTGTGTGCAGCGTTGCGTTTACGGGCTCAGCAGGGCTCCCAGGTGGCTCCTGGTGGAGACGAGTGCTGACAGGACTGTCTGTACATGCCTCCTCTCAAAACACAGCATGTTGGCACACATAAAACTCCTCTGCCTCAGCCTCATCTTCCTCCTCTCTGGTATGCGGTGTTTTACATTTATATCTCAGCTCGAGATCTTAGATACTTCTCTTTTTGTTTTGTTTTTTATTATTATTTTTCTGTCCCATCCTGGAAAAAAATAGAATTTTTCATTTTCTGCTATGACTCAGTGTTTACTCAATAATAATATCACAGTTACAGTCAGATGGTTTCATGATGAAAGAAAGAATCTAAATGGTTTAGGTAACTTAATCCGGGTGTTTACTGGGATTTTTCTTAGTAAAACTTTTGGTTGGACCACCATGAAATCTTGCACACGTTTTTGGTTCGTTGCACACGCTTATCCTTTTGGTTTTGCTTTAGCGCTTTCATGTTGAACAATAATATCACAGCATGACTGCTAAGAAGGTGAACTTGATGTTATCTTGTTTCTGTTTCAAAGGCTGTGAACCTGATCTCTGATGTTAAGGGAGAAAACCTCTGTGTTGTTTTTAATTGCCCGGTTTAATGTGAAATGAAAGCGTATGCACTTATTTAAGCATGTATGACCTTGGCAGATGTGCTGTGTGTTTGGTGCCAGAAGGAACTTTCAACTGTTTACAGAGATGTCACATCTTGTCTCATCTTCTCTAATGAAAGCAAAGTCTTGCTGATAAGATACAATTTCATCTTGAAATCAGCTAACTTTATTTAACTATGCACAAGCACATTCAACCCTATAATGCCTTTTGTCATATTTGATCAAAATCAATAAAAAGAAAAATCAGTTAAAACTCTATAAAGCACTTTTTGTGCAAAGAAATTGCCTTACAAAAATTTTTACATTAAAAACAACATTCGCTTTCGCTTTATGGTGAAACCTTTTTTCAAAAACCCGTCGTATACAATCTGATATTTCATTCACAGACTGATTCGGTCAATAATGTCACAAATTTCATGCCTGAAAAAGCTGAAAAAACAAGTACAGGACTGATATCGTCCTCTGCCCGACCTCATTAGCTTACAGCTAATTATGTGCTGCTAAATGCGGTTTTGTTGGTACTAAACTGACAGTTTGAATCTGAAACTGCAGCTGATGGGCTGTTATTTCATTTTTACCTGAATCTTTGTTGAAACTAACACATTAACACTCATTCATCTGATGTGTTTTAATACACATCAACTTATTATCAGTGGGTGAAAACCTATGTGTGCAGGTGTGTACATGCCTCATTAACAGTGTGAAGTGAACACTGATTGTAGTTCCACAAACAGAACAATCTGATCTCAAAAGGGTTGGACCAGTAAAATACCAGCATGATATCAAGAAAGTCCTAAATTCACCATTTGTTTTAGTGCAAAGAAGTACAAATACATTATCCAGATATTTACATTTAATAACCTATCCTTTAAAAAATAAAAAAGTACCCCTGTTTGAGAAGCATGGATCCAGAGAACATTGTAGAGTTAAGATTGTGCAGAGCCCCCACGTCACCCAGGCTGCACCACCCTGAACCACTGAACTGAAACCGACGTGATGCAAAATGTTTTATTCAAGTTTTGTTGGTGCAAACCTGGAACTTCCCCATCACAGCTTCTCTGTACGCTGCAGTATGAATGGACAAGTGCAGACAAAACCCACATCCTGGTTTTAATCTAAGACTGACTCATAAACCTTATGTACTGTCTGGTAGGGGTGTGGAACTCCTAAGATGATTCAAACTGAAGCAGTCAGATAAAGTTTAAATTCCCTTTCTGTAAATGTGGCATGGTTAACTACATCCACATAGACATACTGATAAAAGACCAGGTAATACCTTTTTTTTGGTGCTTCATATCGTAAAATGCAGTGGATTTGTCTCATCTCTCACCTCATCATTCACGTGAGGTTCGGCTGACAAATGTGTAGGAATAAATCCAACAGTAGATGTTGTTATTACCTTTGACATCAATGAATTATGTCCAGGTTGTGGTTGGAAAGACTTGTTTTTTTGGTGTCTTTGTTGTTGTTTGTGCTGACTTAACACCCCCACCCCCCATGTACAGTAGGTAGCTTTATAATATTTAGTTGTATTGTAAGCTGTATGGTAGCTGTTTAATTTCCACTGATTCATCTTAAACCCTCGGCGGGCTAATGTTGTCGTCCAATCTTCCCTCCTTCCTATAAAATCCAGATTTCCAGACTTTAGATTTGATGGTTTGTTGAAATCGGTGTCTGCTTTAGTTGTTGGACACGCTGTGGTTCTATAAACCTCATGAACAACAGTGGTTGATGTATGACGTGAGCAGGGCGGCTGATTTGATGTTTAAATACAGTGCAGAGTATTTCATTTATTTTCTATGTTTATTAAATATTAGACAAACAGAGCAAATGAGATCTGGAGTTCACTTTTCCTAAAACATATTTTACAATGTTCATGCACATAAAAGAAGACGTCCAGTTGTAAATCTGCGTAACTGTCATCGTCCCTTTTTACGCTAATATTTCTTTTTTAAGACGTAGGATGAGGGCCATTTTCTCCACTGAGGAAATAAAGTTAAGTATTGTAAGACAACTTTAAAGTCAAACTACTGAATTTTGGTATATTTTCAGACTTTGTTAGCTAATGAAAGCTAACTCAACATCCTTCTTCATCCTGTCTCTTCTCTGAGATCTCTCAGACAGTAAAAGTCAGTCCCCTGTTGATTCCTTCCTCTGATGAATCCCCCTGAGTTGGTCTCAGCCATGTTGCGTGTGTTGATGTGTGTTGATGTCCAGCTGGCGTGCGATGCGATGTTGTAAAGCAAAACTCGGTTGTGTTGCCTCAGGCTTGACTGTTCTGCTATTTTCTCACACATCTTGAGAACAGGCCTGTCAGCATTTGAGGAGGTGTTAATGATTAACCTGCTGGAGGAGTGCCAAAACAATTCTATAAGTTTGTCAAGTTTTTTCTTGATCCACCCTCTTTCCTTTTAATAGAATGACATAAAAACACAAGGAAGACGCAGAAAAGTGGCAGCAGCTTTGTTTCCTCTTTGCCTGCTTTTCTTCTACTCTCACGCTTGTTTTCACCCACTTAGCTTTGTGACAGCCGTTCACGACAACCTCCTTTGTGATCGCTCCGGTGATTGACACTCTGCTATGTCTCTGTCTTTTCTCATCTTGTTAATTTCCTTCTTTAACCTTCTTGTTCTAGCAATCGGTTCCAGTTTTTTAAAGTTCCCATGAAATCAAACAGGAAGGAAAAAACCTCCACCAGAACCAGGAAGGACGCCCATCTGTCTGAACCCAGTGTACTAGAACATATAAAGCTCACAGGAGTTTCTAAAAAGGTTAGGCAAAAGACTGTAGTTATTATAATTTAAAAAGATGTGAGATATTTATAAAATCAAGATTTAGAACAAAAGTGTTAGAGTGATGTTTCTGTGTAGGAGCTAGAGATCTTTAAGATCCAGTGGAGCTTGATCACTAAGAGCTTGAAACGTGAGGAGAATAATTTTAAATTCTATTCTGAATTTAACACGGAGCCGATGAAGAGAAGATGAAACTGGAGAAATGGGATCTCTGCTGATGATTCTCATCCGAACCCTCGCTGCAGTATTTCAGAACCAGATGGAAACTTTTTTTGTGACTGTTCTGTATTCAGATGTTTTTTTTTATCCAGGGAAACACTTTGACTTTGAAATGTGAACTACCTATAAATACTGAAAAGTGATCACATCAGTACATCGCTGCCTCTCTGTAAAATCCTCATCTTGTCTCTTTCTCCTCCTTCTCTCTCTGTTGTTAGTATATTGATCTTCTAATTGATCCCCTCCTCTCGGTCTATAGGGGGTTTTAGGCTACACAATAAAGAGTTTGAGTTCAGTTTCAGTTCATTTTAAATTCAAGTCTCAGCTTTGTGATTTGTTGCAAGAAAAATGGTGTTGTCCGTGTTACATTTAAATCTTGGAGCACCGTTAACACGACAGAAACACCAGAAAATCTTGTTGTGATTCATGTTGCCATGATGCTGTATTAACATGTTCTCCATTCCATCAAATATCTGCATCCTGAGGATTAATGTAGCAGAACAAAGGTTTTGTGCTGCTTCGGTGTAGAATCAGCTTGGTTGAGTAAATGATGTGGGTGGTGTTGGGGTATATTAATCCTCAGGATGATCCATCTGGTTTGCTCAGGTGTCTCTATGTTGCCACAACACCTGACAGCCAATCAGCACCTTAAAGCTTGGAAAACATTTTTGTGACTCATTTGTTTTTGCTTCCTCCGTGTTTTCCTCTCAGGTTTGCCGTCATCGCCTCAGGCTGTGCCAGCTGTCCCAGGCTGGTTTGTCGCAGAGACGGCTGCGGCGCTGAGTTCTGCTACCACTGTAAACAGGCATGGCACCCCAACCAGACCTGCGACTCGGCCCGCCAGCAGAGGGCCCAGTCCCTGCACACCCACAGCAACCACTCGCCCAGCTACACCCAGGAGCAGGGGCCAGGTGAGGACCTGAAAATGAGCCTGGCTGAGGAAGAAAAGAAAACTATCTGTCACTAAGTTCACACATCTGCACATTTGTGTGTTTGGTGCAGACAAAAACATAAAAGCTTCACCGCCAGCATTTCCGGTCTGAAAGTATTTTCACGCCTCTCAGAGTCTCTTGTCTGTCAGACTTCTTCACACGTCCTGCTGCAGCGTCTGTCAGAGTCGAACCCGTCAGGCGTCTGATGCAGCAGCTGCTCGGCGTTCCCACCGCTGGGGGAAGTGCGCAGCCTTCCGTCAAGCATGAGGCGCTATTTATATCCCTGTCTCTCCTCTCTATAAGTTTCATGATGGCAGCACCCTGCATCCTGTCAAGACTTTAAAATGTCACAAAACTTTAGGTCAGGATCTTAAAGGAGCACAATGTGGTTTTATGGGGACTGGTAGCCTAGAGGCTAACCCACTGTTTGTTTTTAAATAGTTTAAAAAAATTATTTTTAAATTGTGGGGGTGGTAGCCTAGTGGTTTCAGAGGTGGGCTTGGGTCTGGAGAACCCACGTTCGATAGCAATACATTGGTTATTTTGAACATACACTGTGGATGATTCAGCAAAAAAAAAAAAAAACTTATCGGGCATGATCAGAGGAAGTGGTGAAATAAAAGAGAGAAAGTAATAGAGCATGAGATGAGACAAGAGTCAACATCAGACTGACTTTTACTGGCTGAAGGGATCTTAGAGAAGAGGCAGGAGGCAAGGCGGATGCTGAATTAGCCGTCACTAGGGGGCACCAAAGAGTAAAAATCTACCAAAGTTCAGTAGTATGACTTTAAAATATTCTTTAAATCAGTGTTTCTCAATTCAAGTCTCACTGCCCTGCATGTTTCAAGGTGTATTCACACCAGGGTAGTCCACTAGACTCCATCCGATTGGAGACTCTGTTCAGTTGTGTTGGGGGTGCATTCTTCGGACGGAAGATTTCTTGACGCTGCACTTCTCAGATGAATCAGACCTTTTAAATAACTTGTTCCATGCTGCATCAAGAATCACAGAAGAAGACGAGACACAGTGAATAAGAAAACTCCTTCATCTATCGGTTAATGCAGAACAGCTCTAGTACAAAACCGCTAAATATGGCAGAATTAAAGCGTTCTAGCAAACTGTAAACCATGACTGTACAGTAGGAAACCTTCATCACGCTCTACACCACAGAGCTACATTTACAAATGTCACTTCAGCCTTTACTGAGGTTAACCCCACCTCTGTTAACCTGGTCCAGAGGCGGCATCGACTTCTCTAGACTCTGAGGCATCTGGGATGGACCACCATATAGTGGAAACCTGGACTGTGTTCAGACCAGTCAATATTCCAGATCTTTGTTGGAAGAAATGAAGCAAAGGATCATCCAGACTGTTGGCAGCAACAAGTCCAGAAGCCGGCTCAGTGATGGTGTAGGGTTGAATCATGTAAAAATAAAGTAGATGAGACAAAACATTAAATATCTTCAGTTCTTATCATCTGAAAGGAACAAAAAAAATCTAAATGACTTAAAGAATCACAATTCTTTATTTAAATTTCCCGTATAATCCCACTGTTTTTACACATTTGTATCCCGAAACTGTCAGATTTTTACTGGGATGAGCTGGCAAGAAAAGAAAACCGGGTATTTTTCATCTTACCATACTTGTGCTTATGATGGATAATAGATAAAGTTCTCTACAGTCATCTGAGCTTGTGCTACAACACAGCCTTAACTGAATGACTGTTTTTAATCCCATTTTAATTAAAAATCCATCAAATGATCCCCTCCAGCTGCCTTTTTTCCTCCTTGGATCTTGACTTCCAGTCTGCTTCCCGGTGCCATGTCCTCAGAACTGACAGCAACTCAACTGCTTCATAAAAAGTCCAGCTCTCAGCCTCTCTGCTTGGTCAACAGCATCCAAACCGAGAGAAGAAGCAGCAAATGATGATGACATTAGAGGGAAAGACAGATGTTGTGATACGAGAAGGGATGGAAAACAAACCGAGGACAAAACGAATGGAGGGTGAAACGGGGAACCGGAGGTGGGAGATAAATCCCATCAGTTGAATGCCAAGTAAACAACAACTACTCCTCCTACATGCACACATATCAGCCACATGTGTCAGAGATAAAATGCCAAAAGCCCTTTAAAAATAGCAGTTCCCAGTGATCTGAGCTCAAACATCGTCATATAAATGGATTAGACGATAATGTGCTCTGATCCATTAGTCTGGTGAAGTTCGATCTCATGCCAACAGGAAAAAAACAGCAAATATGAAGCACATCATGGTGGGAGCTCTATGTTTTAATAGGTTTCTGTTATTTGCGGTAAATAGATGCAGAGCTTTGAGTCCTGTTGGCTTCAGACTAGCACAAAAGTTCATGGTCGTCTATAACACAAGAATAAATATGCACCTTTTATTCTGCTGTAGGTTGCTGTTCTCTTTATGTCTGTCCACACAGACATTTCTTCTTTTAGGGAATTATTAAAGGTCATCATCACATTGTTTAATCTTTTTCCTTTACAGATGATGTAATATGTGCTGCTATTTAACTATTTCCTCTACAAATGAAATGTCCTCCACGGTACCGGCTGCATCCTAAAGCCCAAATCATGTCAGGTCTACGTCTGTGTTTAACAACTGAAAAAGTCTCAATGTAATCAAATTACACATTTTCTCCTTTAAACACAACTTTGCTCATTATGGTAAAGACAAAAACCGCCTGTTTTACTTGTTTCTGAAATGCTGTGGTCATTTTTCCATGTTTACTTGCAAACTTCTGATGCTCAGTTTTGTGGTGAGATGACAGAGAAAACTTCTTTCTGGTCTCTGATTGATCTCGTGAAGTCTTTAACAATAAGTCTGCTCTCGTAGCATTATCTCCAATCAGCTGTTTTTTAACGACTTTATGAACCGAGGAATCGTCCTCACCTTACATTCTTCTCCAGCTGAGAATTAACCTGATTAAATTAAAACAGAACGAGATCTGACGGCACCGACTCAGACTGATTTCAGTTTAGATGTTTTTACAATAAAAAAAATTCCCAAAATGTCAGATTATTCCTTTAAAACTGTTGAAGCTGATTTTCTGTGTGAGAGCTGTGATGTCACCAGTGCTGAACCAGACTTCCTTCTGTCCCCAGCTGATGACATCAAGCCCTGCCCTCGCTGCGGCGCCTACATCATCAAGATGAACGATGGGAGCTGCAACCACATGACCTGCGCCGTCTGCGGCTGCGAGTTCTGCTGGCTCTGCATGAAGGAGATTTCCGACCTGCACTACCTCAGGTAGTCGCATGCTGACGTTCAGCACATCATCTCAGCTCCCGTAGTTAGTTTTTTTTTTACCTTCATTTTTCACACTTCTTCCTCCGTCTGTGTTTCCCCTTTTAGTCCATCTGGCTGCACCTTCTGGGGGAAGAAGCCTTGGAGCAGGAAGAAGAAGATCCTGTGGCAGCTGGGAACTCTGATTGGCGCTCCGGTCGGCATCACACTCATCGCCGGCATCGCTGTTCCTGCCATGGTCATCGGCATCCCGGTTTACGTCGGCCGCAAGGTGAGAGACACCTGCAGAGAGAGCGGGGTTGTAGAAAGGAGCCAGCGCTGGTGGATTTCAAATTAAGGGCTTTGAAGCCATGACAGAAACACAAAAAACTTTTATCTTCTTCTTATTTACTTTTTTAATATACCCATTTTTCAACTGACACTGTTGGTCCTCTCTCATTTGTTCTGGTATTATCTGTTTGCTATTTCTTTAGTTTCAATGACTAATGCAGATAAAAGCTGGAATAAAACATAGTGAATAGACTATTTCTAAATTATAACTGTGTTTATTCCAAATCTTCCATCTCATGTTAATGGCTTATTAACTTCTGTAATTAGTAACATTAACATGACAACTGTGGCTTCTTTAAGTTCATAGCCTTGCAGAAGCACCCGTAGCTCACGATATAACGTTAGCTTTAGCATGCTGAACTTTGCATTAATGTCATCTGTGCAGGATACAGATGTTTATCAACCTTTTGTTGCATTAGTTTTGTAAGAGTATCGTCTGCCCGGCGATAGATGTGTGTGCCTCATGGGGGTTAGGGCTGATATGATCTTGTCTGATGAATATATTTGTTTTCGTTTTATTTGTTTTTGAAACTGATGAAATAGATTGTCATCATTTTTATCTTTGTGCTTAAGTTATTTGGTCATGGTCTCATTTTTCATCGGGATAAAAAAGATGAAAAGTAAGACCACTAATCAATTAAATAAGCCTAAACTAGTCAGCAACATTAAGGAGGTAAGTTTTAGCTAGCATAACAATCATGGAGCCAGGGAGGAGCTTGGTTGTTTTGTTTTGTTTTGTTTTTTTTAAATGAGATACTGTGATTTCTATGTTCTTTGGCCGCAAAACTCCATCATCTTTAATTTGTTCCAACGGCAATAGCTGCTAAATAAATCTTGGGGAATGCTAGGCTATGAAGGATCCACCCTTTTCAAATCAGGAACTGGACACATTTGGAGGAGCATTTAAAATGTTATGGCCTTTGTCCACCTCCATCACATAATCGGCACCTGAACTGGGACATTGCAGATTTTACACTGGGGGGCTGCCATGATGAATGTTTCAGTGGTTGCTATGGAGATTACAGGAAGCAGTTTTTGCAGTTCATCTGATCTATGTGTATGCTGATACTGTCAAAGATCCCATTCACCTTCTCTTTTAATCTATTTGAATACTTTGCATCACTTTGTAATCTTTATGGTGCTGTTGCTCAGCGTTTACCTTCCACCTGCCCAGAAACCACAGAGCTGAAGTGGCACAGTCATTCTTTCACAACCGCGGTGATTTTCTGGAACTCTAAATACTAAAGAACATTGCTTCAGGGCTTTTTTAAGTTTTGGTTTTTGCTGTTTTTGTAACTGGAGAATTGCCTGATTTACTTTCAGTTCCTCTTAAGTTTCCATTCACTCTGACCTAAAGATGAAACCCTGCCTGTCACCTTTTTATGGGTGAATTGGTTTAAAATCCATTTAATACCGATCACTGCAGCCTTTTGTATCTTTAAAAACTGTAATCTCATTTTATTCAAGCCAAATAAATTGAAATTCCTCTGCTGTCTTTGTAAATGTGACAATATCCCAACTGTCATGTTTCTGTAGTAATTTTTTTATTATTATTATTGTAAAAGCTCTAAAATAGCTTAAAAAAACAAACAAATAAAAAAAAAAAAAAACAGGCGTTTTGAATCTACATGTAGAAGGATAGTTTAGTCTTTGTAGTGAATATTGGTACGGTAGCGCCCTCTTGTGGATGAGGACGATTCTGCATATTACTTTCTGCAAAGCCTGATTAAAATCTGCTGGTTACTTTAAAGGTGCAGCGTGTAACAGATCAGGGGTTTATGACAGAAAAATGTATCATCAAAAACCATGTTTCTATTGGTATCTAATCACTTTACTGAAATAAATGTTTTATTTTCTTAGAATGAACCATTTATATCTACCTTGCATTGGGTCCACATACAGCAGCCATATTTGTGCTACCATTTTTACCACGGTGTCTCAAACAAGTGTGTTTGTGAAGTGAGAACCAGAACCAGAACCATTCGGGATAATTAACGTCTTAAAAGGATCATAGAGTGATTAAGAGGGCAGCACAACAACTTTCAAACACAACAAATAAAGCAAAGGTAGCAGCCAACATGAGGTAAACAAAAAACACCAAGTTTTAAAACAGTCACACCGAACGGGGGAGTTTCCTTCTTGAGTCCGTAAAATCAACTTTAACTCCCCCAGAGATGTTCGTTTGTTCCCGCTCTGGGAACCACCATCTGTAGACCAGAATGAAAGTGAAGGTCATATTTAGTCTGCTTTCTGTACACGTTCATAGAGAGATATAAAGGAACTAGGCCAAGAATAGTTTTACACATGAAAGTCAGGTTTCAGCCAATGTGAAAGCCTGTGTGCATAAAGGACAGCCATTTAGCGTTAGCATATAAAATACAGTGATGTGTTTCCACACCCAGTAACGAAACACAAAGGAGAATGGGGCACAGGACCTGGTTTCTTATAGGACTAACCAGAGCCATTCAGAAATAACTACTCCCCATAATCCAGCAGAGGTAAAAAAGTATCTGATGTCAGATACTGTCTTGTTTTGAAGGAGAAATTGTATTTGTTCCTAAAGAAGAAACCCAATTTTCCTTTTAGCTTGGACATAAGGTTTTGAATGACAGATTCTGATCAATGGTAATGAGTAAATACTTGTAGGATGAAACTAGTCCCAGTTCTCAACACCTTGATCTGTTGAAAGCTAAAGAAGATCAGGTGGTTGTCCTTTTTGAAAACAACATATTTGAATTTTGCTGCATTTAACACCAGCTTAAGTTGAATTCAGGGAATCTGAATAACACCGAAGGCCAACTAGATCACTTGTACACAATATTTAATAAATTACCTGTAGTGCAGTCACTGCTGTACCTAAAGCCAGTGGTTCCACTCGCAGATGAAAACATGTTCATGTCTGGAAGAATTTTGGCCACTGTCCATTCACAACTGTGCTTAGCATTTGAAGTCATTGCTATGCCCATCTTTACCACCAGATGTCAGTAATTCCTACACACTGTACCTTTTAAGTTGATGTAGTAACTCAGACACGGATCTTCAGCTGATTAAGGAGGCATGAATCTGTTTATGAGGCTAAGCTTATGTGTGGAGGTCTGACGACTTTGTTCTCTTTTTATATCATCAAACAGAAGCCGCCAAATGTAACTGGAAAAGTTTAAATACACAATCCTGTACACAGGGCTTATAATCCACCTTCATGTTTTGTGGTTCTTTTCTCTGCTCCAGATTCACGCTCACTACGAGCTGAAGAAGGCATCTCGCCACAGAAGAAATTTGGCCATCACAGGGGGCGTGGCCCTGTCAGTTGTCACCGCCCCCGTCATTGCAGCCGTCAGCGTGGGTAAGAAAGATGATATGGGATTAGCCTCTTTTTTCTCCTGGTCTGTCCTCCATGGAACAACATAAATGAGTTTCCATTAAACATGCCCATTGCTTAAAATCTGTTTTTGTCATGTCTGTTTTCCAGGCATCGGTGTTCCCATCATGTTGGCCTACGTGTACGGTGTTGTGCCCATCTCTCTGTGCAGAGGAGGGGGCTGTGGTGTGAGCAGAGGGAAGGGGCGTGGCGTGCGGATCGACTTTGATGAGGACGATGGACCAATCACAGGTGAAGGAAATAAGCCGCTACCATTTTTTGTTGAGTGATGGGACAGGATGCAGCTGATCAAGCAGCCGAACGGAAACATTCAGTGGTTTCACACTTTTAAAGAGAACATTTTGTTTCTGACTCTGCAGTTGCAGATGCATGGCGAGCCCTCAAGTCTCCCAGCCTTGGAGAGAGCAGCCTGGACGGCGCGGTCAGCGGTCTGAGCACCACTTCCCCCAGCGAGGGACTCTCTGTGGCCCCTGGGACTCTGGGTGACACTCCCCACTTTAACACCCTGGCTAGTGGCGCTCTTGGGACTCGCACCAGCAAATACAGCAGGTGAGGAGTCAAGATGACGATTTTTTTTTCATTAAATCTAACAGTGAGTGGAGTTTTTTTTTTTTTTTTTTATCACAGTTTTCACCTGACAGTAACAGTGATTGATAACAGAATTTTTGTGGCTCCAGGCTTGAGGTTCAACCAGGGGAGCTTGCTAAAGAATCAACCCAGAGAGAAACAGGCAGCCTGGGAGCAGGAAGTGACTGCGCCAGCACTCGAGGAATGGCTGGATCCATCATCTCTTCTTACACCTTACCTGACAGGTGAGGTGTTCTCGCTTCTCTTTTCTCAGACCTGTTTGGATTTACTGTAACTGAGATAACAGAATTAAGTTTGATCTAATCAGATCAACGGTGTTCCACAGGGTTCTGGACTTGGACCACTTCTGTTCTTACCATACATGCTATTTTTGGGGCAATATCATCAGAAAACATTATGCTGATGACACACAGCTTTATTTATCAGTAAAACTTGATTAAACTAATCAGATACACAAGTTACAAGCTCAAGATCTGGATGACCTTTAATGTTTTTCTTCTGAACTTAGGGAAACCTCAGGTAATTGTTTTTGGCTCCAAAATCCTTCATCATTATCCAATTATATAGTTGCTGTTGTCACTAATATGACATTGTTTTAGTTTCTCTTTTACTATGAGGAACCAGGATTAGTCATTTAGCTGTCATTACACTTTATTACATTATTATTATTACATTAAACAGCCCTCTAGCGCTGCCTCTTTTTTATCTGTGTAACATCAAGAAAATCAGGAGCACCCTGTTCCAAAGTGATGCTGAGAAACTGGTTCATGCCTTTGTTGTTATTATGAACTGCTGCAATGCTGTCTGAACTGGGTGTCCTAGTAATTCCCTGAATATCCTTCAGTTGATTCAGTACAATGCTGCCAAAGAACCGACTGATATCTACAGGAGATATCACATTTCTCTACTGTGACTCCCTGCAGGATTTAGAACAGGTTACAAAATCCTTCTTAGCACATACAAAGCCTCTAATGGCCAAGCTCCAATCCATCTGAAAGACCTTATTGTTCCCTGTCACCACACAAGAACACTGCTCCGAGTATACTAGCCTACTTGTGCATCCCAGAATTTCCTGAACTAGAATGGATGTAGTGTTTTTGGTTTTTAGGCTTCTCAACTTTGGAGCAAACTACTTTCATGGGGTCAGAACACAGACACCCTCTCTGTTTTTAACCTTTTAAAACCTGAGGTCTCCCAGCTGAGAGACTTTGAGAAAAGATGGTGCTGAAATAGTCATTTTAGAGACCTCACCTGATCCATCAGGACTAAAACCTCTCTAATTTTGTTCTGGCCTTTGTGGAGATAATGTGCATGTATTGTACTATAATTTAATAGAAATTTATGGCTATGGCTGCATCATTCCAAACACATATTCACCTTTAACCTGAAAGTGTTTGGCTTGTTTTTTTCCAAGCAAGCCTGAAACTTTCTCTTTTGTGCTATGTGCCATCTGTATTTATTCTTCACCAGTAACATACACACAGATACTTAGACATCTTAACAAATCTCAAATCTTTTTTTATGACTCCAAAAGTATTCAAACAGAGCTTTTGGTTGCAGAGGTATACTCATTTCATCATTGGCATGTCATTTTCAAGCGGAGGCCTGATAAATAGACAGAGGGCGTAAAGGGTTAAACCAAATATTGACTGAAGATCTTTTACTTTAGCCATTGTTTCTGTGAGCTGCTAATTGTAATATCCCTTTTTATTTGATTTTAGATACTTTTAACTCTTTTGATTCCTTGGTATGTTTGTCCTAATTTTTGTTATGCTCTATAAAGCACTTACGTTTGTGTTTGAAAAGATGTTCACAAATAAAATTTAGTTGATTCACTGATATGTTGTTTTTAACATCAGAAGTAAATTAAACTTAAACACAACAGAACATCTATGAAGGGCTTCAAAACCACACAACAACCTGTTTTGTGTATTTAAAAAGGATTGCCACTCCTTTCAGTACTTTTAGGGGGAAATGCAGAGTTTAGAGCTTAAAGCTTAAAGTCGTGGTGTTTTTGTGTCTCCACAGGGAGTGCACCAACCTGGAGATCCAGGTGGACATCGAGACCAAACCGAGCCATCTCTGCCTGACCAGCGAAGAGGACCTAGCCCCACACCCGGGCTCCGCTGCCATGGCAACTGCTTCTGGAGGGGAGGAGCCGCAGGACTGCAGCTCTAGAAGGGGCGGGGCTCTGTCAGGCTCAGCACTGGGACTGTCCCCGGGAACATCAATCAGGGAGGGACTCAGAGACGTCACCTTGGCTCAACCAGAGAGCATCCGCAGCGACCTGGAAATGTCAGACACTCAGTCAGACGATATCGCAGAACTGACGTCGGACGACTGTGACTCGCCTCACCCGAAGAGCTGTCACCCAGCTGCAGGTCAACCCCCTTCCTGCCGAGCCCTGAACCCCTCCACCGATGGCCTTCACTGTCCCACAGACAGCAACGTCATCCTCTACGTCTGAGAGAGCCGGCGCTCTCAGGATTGGACAAAAACTTGGAAAACCCCAAACATTTACATTCATCTCCTCTCTTACTTCAAAGCTTTTCTCTCGTCATCTCTCGTCTGCTGCTTTTTCGTGATTCACAGACTTCATCTGAAACACAGACAGCGTTGGTTTACTCCTGTCTGTCTTTATCTACCTGCCAGTCTCCTCTCTGAGTAAATGGTCAGGGCTCTACCTCTGAGATTTGTAAGATGATGACTTATGTTTACTCCTTGGTTCAAAATGCCTTGGCTACTTAAGCAAAAAATAGAAAAAAAGAAAAGGTACAAATTTATAAAAAAATATTGTAAATTGAAATGATAAATAAGGTGATATGTCACCAAGCACAGCAGAGAGGGACAGGTTGTCGTGGAAACAGATGTTTGCTGAGATGAGGATGATGTTTATAACATGTGAATGAGTGAGGACTTTCAACTGTTATGGCTTTACTTTCCTTTGATTCCTCTATTTATATTCAGAAAACCATAAAATTATCTTTTTTTTTTCTCAGAGTGCATGAGTCTGCATGAGCTGTTTGTCGTGTTAATGGTTTGAGAAAGCAGAGAGTTTCTGCTACACTGGTGAAAGTATTTGAATTTTGCTTTCCCTGCACAACAGAGGAGGATGATGAACATGGGGATAGAATAAGTGTCCGCCCAGCAGGAATATGAATGTGGGAGTCCTGGTGACGACCTGAAGCCTGAAGCAGCTCTGCTGAAATTCAGAGAAAAGCTTTTTATTGCTGTGTTTACGTGAGTTATCTTAGCTCACAAAGAGCTGAAGCAAACAAGTATTTACCAATCCACAAGTTAAAAAGATATTTTTAAAGTCTCAATTTATTAGAAATTATTTTTATCTAAAAAGTGCAAAAGCCAAAAAGTCATGCTGCTTTTTGTGTTTATTTCTAACTTAATGTTTTTCATTTCTTTGTAAGTATGTGGTTAAAGAAACTCAAACACTGAGACTTTTCTGAGCAACAGAAAAAACTTAAAAGTAAAATAATAAATGCAGATAATTATCACTTTTCATTGACATGAAAACAATAAAAAAAACTCAATAATATTCAGTTCTTTAGTTTAAGTATCCACAGAGGAAACCCTTGAGTGAAAAGGTTTGGAAAAATACTTAAATGCTTAATATAAACAGTGTTTGTGTGAGTTTGTGCACCTGTTGGCTTCCACTAATGATTACTACTCATCTGAGTGATCTATGGATTTAAAAAAAAGGCAAATTGCAATGTTTTCAGTAGAAAAACAAATAAGAAGAAAAGCAGGTTTTCCTTGTACAAAATCAACTTAGACCATTTCATGTGATAACAGCAGATCAAACGCTGGGTCTGGAACTGGACGTTTGGACCATTTGCTTTAAATTCGGCTGCTGCAGGAGCTCATGTTGTCCAGAACTCCCCTCTGATTGTTTCTGGTGTGTCATGTGACCAGCTTCGACAGCCGGCTGCCCGCCCGCCTGCCTTATCGACACTGACCAGCACAACGACTGGTTTTCAGTGGCTTTTGGTTCCTGATGTGTTAACTGTGTGACTCACTTGAACATTTTGTTGTTGTGAATGAACACCTGATGAATGTATTTGTGTCCCCCCCCTTTTTTTTTTTTAATTTGACTGAGCACTTGTGCACTTTACCTTTGAATTTATCATATTTATCTTTTTTTGGGGGGGTCATCATCTGTTGCTGTAACCCAGTTTACTTGAGTGGCGTACAAAAGTCTGTGGTACAACCAAAATAAATCCGCTACCAGAGGGCCTTTTCTGTTGGATGTAACTGAAGAAGAGTTTGGCTCCAAAACATTTTTGTCCCGTTTATCAGTCAGTATTTTTTGACTTAAATGATGTGAAAGGTGTTTTTATCAATTCTGTGATGCAAGAGCTGTACATAATTTATTGTTTTATATTTTCTTTTTTAAATTTGTGTTGTGCTGATCATTTTACAAGCCTGTGTCATTTGTGGGCATCTCATTTTGGAGCCAAACACTTCGAACACTGACACCATTAAGCTCTTCACAGCCTGACTTGTTTCCTAGCTTTGTATCACCTCTGTGCTTCTGTTTAAAAAAGGTTCCCAGACAGCATCTCTTTTTACCTGAATCGGGTCAAACTTGGGAACCTTTTTCATCTCAGAGTAGCTTTATGGATCTTGCTGCTTTCGTGACTTGCCGGTGCTTTGTTTGGCCTACACTTACAACTACTTTCTGCCTGTCTGTGAGAAAACACACGAATGTACCACAGAGGGAAACCTGGACTTCCGTATAGAGTCTGAAAGAGTGTTATTTCCTTTTAGGAGCACATGTGGTTCTGTCTTCATTGGAGAAAGTTTTTAGATAGCAATATTTAAGAGTAATGGTTTGTGTATTTCCTATCTTCGTTAAAGCCCCAATCTGATGAGGGCTTGTTCATGCAGGACTGTGAGAGATGGACCTTTTTTGGGGGAAAAATAAATAAACACAATCTAATGTTGCACCAAAGCAGTGGTTTATGTCTCTTTTAATGCTATGAAGAAAAATAAATTGTCTATTAAAAGATTTAGAGTTCTTTATATGATGGCATGTACAAGTTTGGGAACTCCTTTCTATTTGATATTAAGATTATTCATCTCCAACAGGCATGAAACTGAAGGTAAAACAATTTTAACCATTTATTCACAACCAGCAGAGTACATTGATTTGTTTTCCAACATTTTAGAGTGGGAAAAGAAAGAAATACCATTAAATAAATTGGATACATTTGGAGATTTGAACAGCCAGATATTTTTATAACCAGGACTTTATTGTCCACAGTCATCACTAACTATGACCAAACATTTGCCTCAGGCACTTCTCCCTTCATTTTTTAATCAATTAAAAGTTCCATAAAATGTTAATCGTTAAATTGGGTTTCCTGAACGTTCATTTATCTATTCATAATAAGGCAAATTGTAAAAAAACTAAAACAAACAAAAAAAAAACCAAACTATTATTTCCCAGACAAGCTGACTTTTTGCATATTTTTCAGAATGAAAAGGCAAAATTTATTTTTATCTTTACTATGTTACGTGGTGTTGCACCAATTTTTCTTTTTTACTTGGCTTTATAGCTAAGAAAGGCAATTTACAGGTTTACGGAGGAAAACACAACAAACAATATACACCGAGATGAAGCTTTACCGGGAGAAAAATAAATAATACATCCATGGAGAAAACCTGTCGTTTCTCTGCAAATCATCTGTTACAAACGTTTGTCCACTTTTTGGCGCTATTTTATTCTAAACTGATTTGTCAACCTCTAATTAACACCGAAGAAGAAGAGATTACGCTCGTCTGTTTACAACAGATCTGTTCACTTCACGGCAGTGTTTTTTCCAGCCGTAAAGCGAGGATCCGGGGAAAGGTTAAAGTGACTCCGAGAGAACCGCAAAACACGGTAAATAAACATATTTTAGTGCATAACCTCGACATTACGACAGCAAAAGAACTAAAATGCAACACAGTAGTTTGTTTACGTTTTAATCAATCGTGTTGTTGTATTAAAATATTTCAGTAATAGCAGCCCTGCTGTTAGCATGAACAGACTGTCATTGAAGGAGAATCTCATAAAGACCTGAAATGCAAACAGATTAACTAATTACTTGTAATGAATTATGGCACATTTAACAGCTTAAATCAGAGATACGAAGTTTTGTTGTAAATTATTTGTCGAGGAATGGTTAGCGAGCACCCGTAGATATGTTAGCTATGTGGCTAACTGTGGTTAGCTAACGTTAACTGGATGTGCCCAAGTCTTCTTACTTGATTTCAAACCTAAGTATTTATGTTTCTGCAGCTTTTTGAATCAGCTTTTGAATCTGTTGTAATAATTCCTTTAAGACTTGTATTCCTAGTAGGTTGATTTGTCGGACTTTCCTTAGTTAAAAATAGCAATTTGACAGAAAATATTTTGGTAGCAACATGTAAAGAGCTATTACATGACAACTTGGCATATCTCACCATTGCGTGCAGTGTGTCCTTAAGCATGTTTTAAAAGATAATTTAATTATTCTAGACTACTGATAGATTCATGATGTTGCTAAGTTTAGTGAGCACACCTCTGCTGACCAAACACATGTAAAGTGAAACTTTTTGAGCTTTGCAGTTTTCATCTTATGCAAATCTGTACAGAAAAAGGATGAAAAGCCTGAAACGGCGTAGATAGCTCTGTCCATCGTAAACTTTACAGCCTGGTCTGCCAGCACCTTGTAGTGCACTTCTACTTAGGCATTCACCGCCCTCCCTTATTGTCTCCCTCCTTTCTGTCTATTCAACATTGCTGTTGTTTGTAACATATCTGTCCCTCTGTCATTCGTCCACCAGCATCATGCCATTTCTGGACTTGCAGACGCGACTCGGGGTCGACCTGGACCGCTGGCTGCTGCTGCAGAGCGGAGAGCAGCCCAACAAGCGAGCAGCACGCTGCCATGCCTTCGAGAAGGAGTGGGTCGAATGTTCTCACGGCATCGGGCAGACCCGCGCTAAGAAGGAGTGCCAGCTGGAGTTTGAGGATTTCTATGAGTGCATGCACAGGCAGAAGATGGTGAGCAATTTCCTAGCTTTTAGTGGGTGCAAGTGAAAACATACCTGCAGTTTGTGGTTTGAATCAATATAATCAATAAAGAAGTACTGATCTGTCATTAGTTTTACTAAATCAGTGTAAACACTCAAAATGAGTTCAGCTTAACCACTAAGATGGAGTCAGAAACCAAACTATGATCATATTTGTTGAATTGGTTGTTTTTAGACCTAATTAACCAGACAATGGAGTAAATGGATTTTAGTCCATGTTCAGAAAAAAGGGACCTCATAGAACAAACATCTGTTTGTCCGGATGGCAGCGATTTAAAAAAACAACAACAACAATCAGGATGTTTCTTTTGTTTTTTTCTTATATATTCTGCTCTACTTGTGTCTGTTGGTGAGATGCACCCATGCTTGTTTTAAATGTTTCTGTGTGAAAGCAGCTTTTGTTTACAAAACACACAAACATTTTCTTAATATTTTATGTTTAAAAGGAAGTAAAATAACTGTTATTTAAACCTGTGCAAAATTTTACGCTTTTCTTTCTAAACTTGATTTATTAAAGTAGCTCAAAGCTCGTGAAGACCATCATCAGTTATAATCAACTTTTAAATTAGTTTGATTTTATGGTTTTACAAATAAATAAACTAAAACATCAGATTTTCTCACAAGTCCTAAATATGAGTGATAAGTATTTGAACTTCTAGGACGTTACAGAACAGTTAAAGGTTAAATTAGGCTGTAAATAAAAATCAGGTGTTTTATGTGAAAATCTTCATGATGAGTCTCGGTGTACTGCAGCATGAACAAGCTCAGATAAAAGGACCAGACACTCTGGTCAGGCTGGAAAAGTTTCAGAAGCATCAGAAAACACGCTCCACTTCATCTTGCACAGACGGTGATGAAGATCACTCCAGGAGGAACAAGCGTAATAACAACCTGTGAGGACAGAGTGGAAGTTCTTCACTCTCATTTGATGATTTTAATTTAAACCTTTTTTTAATCTTTTTACGTTGATGGGAAAATTAGAAACCGTCATCTAAAACCATCACTCTGCAGACGTTCGTCTCCAAACCGCTGCTGTGGATGAGACCATCCGGCTGTAAATGGGTGTTGCCATGAGGTTACATCATCATCAAACTCAGGCTTCCCACAAGGACATGACCATCATCATGTCGTGAGAATTGTGGAAGACAGAGTCATGTTTGGACTGATTTTAAACAAGAAGTCTGGGAGGTGGAAGAACTTGCAGACTTGATTTCTGGGATACAAACAGATGGTGTGTCAGTGTGGGGGAGGTCCACACTCGTCCTCCCTCTTGATTGGAGGAGCAGCTGTGGAGACGGTGACCAACAAGTACATATTCAACATGAGCATGAGCACAGCTGGCTTCACGTAGAAGGCTCACCAACATCTTTTATGAGGAGGCTGAAATGGTCTGGCCTCAGTTGTGTTAATTTCCTTCTACATCCAATCACCTCCATCACTGTTTGGTATGGTGACTGATCTATGGCTGGCAGGAAGGGTTGTTGAGTCTGCCTCACAGTTTATGGCAGCCTTTGTTCTTTTCAAGTAAATTTCCATCAGCAGGTGCAAAACCATCAAAGATCCTGTTGGACCGCAGCCATCCAGCACATAAACCATCCAGCCCTCCGCTCAGGCAGGAGGTTGTGCAGCTTCTTCCCTGAAGCTGTGACAATGATAAACTGGTGGCTTTGATCTGTCCTCTGCTCTTTTACTGATGGAACTAAAGCTGGTGCTTTTTCCTCAGCTTGCTGCTCGGTTTATTTATTCTGTGTTTTCATTCTCCACATTTTAAATTTCCAGATTTTTTTCTTTTATTTATTTATTTGTAGCTTTAATTGAATTTTATTCCTTGTGATTAGACAAGCGTGTTATTATATAAGTCCATCTGGGCGTCATCACTGACCACTTTGCCTTAATTAGTGCATCTCTTCAGCTGAAGATCTACGAGCTGGAGGCCTGGAGCTCGGCTCTGACATGTTTCAGGAGGACGCAGAGGGAACGCAAAGCTGTTGTTTTCCTGCTGGTGAAGTGAGTGGAATCAGGAAATCCACACAGTCAGACTAACTGGTCAACTCTTGATTGCTTTGCTGGGATTTGTTCCCTGTTCTTAATAACAAGCTTCTTGTCTCCGGTGTGGCATCAAAGTGAGATTTAGTCTTTAGAGAAAAGTTAAATGTTTTTTTTCCAAGTTGTCCGTCCGAGGCAAAAATGTAGAGACCTGATGACATTATCCTCTGCAGCAGTGTCTGGTGATGTTGGATTACCAGCTGGTGAAAACCAGCTCCCAGTCCATGTGGAGCAGGAGGAAAAATGCTGCAGCAGCTCCTCCGAGTTTCAGCTGTAATTGTGCAGATCTTTAAACATGCAGTGCTCATATGTGCACGTTGGACATAACAGCTGCTGGCAAAACAAATGTAAAGCTGATAGTCGATGCTGATGTTTTTACAGACTTGTGTGAAAATTGTCGGATTTGTGGGTAATTTCTGTGCAGAGATAAAATAATTTAACAGGGACAAACACTGTCTGCTCTGAGAATGTCAGAATTTACGTGTCAGCAGACGACGGCTCGACAGACAGCTCAGGGTTCACAGTTAAAGTGCAGCAACACAAACCCACCTGCATGAAGACGCCTCGTCCCGTCTCAACAGCCTGAGACGGGCTGTTCTGCCGGGATAACCCAACAAAATTCATCTCCACTTCATCCTCTTTTTTTTTTTATATGGTTTATATGGCAGGTGTCAAAAAAATTCAACTTTCCTGTCTTCATCCCTGCAGCTCAAGAGGCTGTACACCATCCGTACGCAGCGGGACAAGTTGATAAAGGAGGGGAAGTACACGCCTCCATCCAACCACACGGGCCAGGGCGACGATACGCCTTGAAGGAGCACACGACCACGTGCAGTTGGCTTCTTGTTTATAGTAAATCAGATATTCCCTGTTCACCTGTTGAAGTTTGCAAATAAATGTTATCATCTACTATCCTCTAGTCTGTTTTCCTGTCCTCTTCTTTTCTAGTGTGCCAAGATTTGAACAGAAACTAAGAAAATCCAGAGAATTATTCTTTAAGGAGAGAATCTGTAGCATCAGTTCAGTCTCATTATTTTAAATAATTATTTCTCAGTGATGCAAAAGGTGTTACTAAAATAGAAGCTAAAAACACTTTGTGTCGTGGGTTCATGCATGTCGACAGAATCAAATGATTTCATTTTTCAAACTTGGAGCGTGGCTGTAACGAGATTATTTCTAGATTAGTTTCTCAGCTGATTGATTAAGAGGTATTATAAATCATCTAACCTTATACAGGTCAGCTTTGTTTCATACTTTGTTTCATCAGCTGCTCTACATTTATTATAAAAAAATAACATCAGTAATACTAGCAAACCCACCACAGCTGCTTAAATGAGCTCTGAGGAGAGATTTTCTGTCAGCGGTGTTGAACTGGCTGTTCGGTAGATAAACGTGTCAGTGGGGCGGCTCAACCGCTCTGATGAGAGACGTATAAGAATAAATGCTGTTTGGTATCAATTCAATTAGCATCCTTTAAAGTTGTCTGATGGGATTAAGAGATTTCTATTAATGCCACAAGATGGAGCCAAGAGCACAAATAATGTTGGACAAGAGCAACACACATGGAGGATATTCACACAGCCTTTTATTATTTATCAAAGATTTAAAGATATGACCCAAAAATGTTGTTTTATAGTTAAACATTGTGGCTTTGTTCTACTTTTTTTTTTTTATTTCAATTTATTGCCCTTTTTTGCTTTTTCTCAGATGGCTTATAGGAAAAAAAAAAAATCATTTTGTAATTTAACTGTTTAAAATAAATACATTTACAAGAGTAAATATGCTAATAAGTCTCAAGTGAAGCAAAAATTTAGCAAAGTTTATGTTTTTTAATCTAATTTCTATTTATAGCAGTAGTCCTAATGACACTTATTTACAAGATAAACCTGTTTTAGATGGACAAAAATAAATAATTAATGAGAATTAACTTTGAAAGTAAACACGGCTCCAATGAGAGAGCCATCAGTGGAAACTATGTAAGGATTATAAAACTTCCTCATCGAGGTAATTCATCTGACTGGGACAACAGACGCTGGCTGTTCCCGGTCGGCTCGGTCTAACATTTGGAGTGAGTGAAAATAAAATGGGAGGATTTTGGAAACAAGCAGGTCAGCTAAGAAAGACGTCTTACATTCTGTGTCTCCTTCCTGCAGAGCTCAGTCTGGATGAAACGTGACTGATGAAGAATATTGTTTATTATCAATGAAGTCCTCAAAGAATTTAATCAGAAGAAAATAAAACAGAGAAGGTGAAGCAAAGTACACAGTTTGATTATTTTTAGCTCATGATTCTTTTTATCTATTAACCCCCCCACCCCAAAAAAAGCAAATTTAGAGTCAATTTTGATCTTAATTTTTTATTTAACTGGAATAATGCAAATTAATATCATTATAAAAATAATGTAAAAATGCCACAAATGAATCCAAATACATCTGTAATCACAATAAAGCAGAGAAGAACAAGTCATGCAAGTACAGATAAAATGATGAAAGCAGCACTACTGAATTTGGTGGATTTTCGTACTTTGGTGCCCTTTAACGGTGGCTAATTTAACATGTATCTTGCATCCTGTCTTCTCTCTGAGATCTCTCCAGCCAGTAAAAGTCAGTCTGATGTTGACTCGTCTTATCTCTTGCTCTGTCACTTTCTCTCTTTCTGTTCCTCCCTTCCTCCGATAATGTCTTCCTGTATTTTTTTTTTTTTCTTGTTACATCAGCCATTGCATTGATATCCAGTTGCTAGCGTGTGACGCTGTAAAGCAACATTCAGCTATAAAAAACGTGAAATGGTTTCTCAGCCTTGGATGCTGCTGGGCAACAACGGCTGCATAATGAATGTTACTGTGCCATCAAAATGAGTCAGACACAAAAGTTTATCTTTTTCTTAGAACATAGGTCCACATACCTGTGCTACCATTTTTACTACGGTGTCTCTGAATGGACAAACAACTCTACATGTAAAGCTTTTAAACTACACCTAGAGCACCGTCTGGGATAAATAACACCTTAAAAAGGAGAAGAAGACGGTACACATGTACACGATGTAGTTACCTGTAGTGCAGTCATTATGAGGCCACTGGATCCACTCACAGATAATAATTCATCAGTATTTCTGACACACTGTACCTTTAAAGTACTGATTATTATACAGGTGTGTGGAAGATGTTCATTTTGTCCTTATGATTCCCTGTTTTTTTAAGGGTTTTAAAGATAATGCCATGTCAGGCTGACTTCAGACTTGAATAGTAAAACTTTAGGACATGTTGCATCAGGTCTGTTGCTGCTTTACAGCCGGTTTAAGGAACCTCATGATGCAGCATCTCTGTCATCTGACAGATTGAATTATGTAAATTGAATTTTCACCATTCAATTAGACAATTCTTGCTTTGAACTTCAGTCTAACTTTTTTTTGTCTAATAATTAACTGATAATGTCAGAATAAGCTGTGATCAAAGTGAACTTTGCTCTTTCACATGGCTACACGGACTGTTTGTTGACTGTAGGAGAAAATCTTTTCCATGTAAAACAACTTAAACCTCAATTCCACCCAACACAGTTTTACAGTGGTTTAAGGACCAGCTGTTAACAGTGATGTAAACTCACTTTTACATTGGACGGTCATGTACAGGCCACAGCATGCTGGATACAGAACATATAGTTCACTACATATAATTGTCAGTTTTGAGGTTTGGAGCAAATTTGCTCTCCTATGGTTTATCTCTGTTAGAGTTTCTTAACTGGTTTTCCAAACTGGTTGATCCAACTTTCCTATCATGGTCTTCATAAATAACGTAAACACTTTGACATGTGGAGTTAAATCGTGTATGATATGTTGTGTATATTGTGTACCAGCTGGGTTTGTTGCGTAACTGCTGCGTCTTTGGTGATAAATGTGTTGTGGCAGCTGAAGGTGGCTGTTTGGACTGGACTGATTCACGACAGCAAAGACTCATGGGAATGTAACCTTTTCATACAAGTCATTAATTCAACCGTCTTATCATCGTTGCATTTAGGTTTTGTTTGGATTTAATTGCTGTGGGTTTGCGGTTGTTTTGTGTTTGTGTTGCCAAGGACAGTTTTAAGATAAATAGCAACGAGCCACCATGACCGAGGTTCCTGTGACTGTTAACAAGTCCAACCAGGGTTCATAACTTGTGGAATAAGTCTGTAAGATGTCTTCAAGGGATGTAGTTCATGCCAGGTTCTTGGAGCGCAAACTGAGAATTACATAATTTCTCAAACATGATAGATGTGATCACATTTATTTAAAAAAAAAAAACTAACAATATGTTTTAAAAACATATCAACTTTATTTTCCCTTTTAACAAGTGATCCCTCTAAATGTTCTTTTGTGTCCGCCAGTTTAAAACAAGCTTTTCTCTGGGAGGGAGGGCGAGGGTCAAGCTAGTCTCACCATCTCCAGGCCAGATGCTTGGCAGCTGAGCGGCGCATGTGATTGGAAGTTGCTGGTGGACTCAGACCAAAACTCTGGATCCCCTCTGAGACTGCATCCACCAACCTGCGACCAGACCTTGTGTTGTGGTCAGCTTCCCTCAGGCACA
>CM047991.1:29967496-29983410 GCA_026261665.1 Melanotaenia duboulayi | reverse complement strand
TATTCACAGGTCAGTGTAAGAATTCTGATGCTGCCCAAATCAAGATTACAGAAAGTCTGGCTTCTTATTTTTTCTTCTTTCGCTAACTTGAATGATGTTGCACTTAAAGGATAAAAAGGGAATGAAGCTTTGCAGATATAATAATTCAATAGATAATATTAAAATAAATATACGGGAATACAAGCAGCTAAATTAATAAAATAAATTAATTAGATATTAAAACAAAATAAACAAAAGTTACAAGTGTTTTGTCACTTACTTGTAACAACAGGCTTCAAGGGCTTTAATGGTAGACAGGAGGGAGGAAAGAAAAGGGATGATGACAATAAAAAGTAGATAAAAATACAAAAAATAGAAAAGAAAAGCAACACTCATACCCCCAACAAAAAAACCAGACTACCAGCTGGCCTTTTTAAGAAAACAAAGCAGAGGATCATCAAGAGCACCCATAGGAAGACAACTTTAGAAAAACATGAACAATAACAACAACAACTACATGAAAACATATAGGTAATACCCTATGTTTATACTTACAGGACAACACAGTAACTGCAATGGAAAATAAATAAATAAATAAATTTTGGGGGATTTGAGACTTTGTTTGTGGCTGTGTGTGTTAGATTTGTATCTCCAGAGTTTCTTCGTCTTTCGGTGGGATGTGTTTAATGGTCTGTGTGGGAACCTCTTTTCCAACATTCTGGTTATTTCTCTCAGACTGGTGGCGTTCATCCTTCTGCAACCCGGAGAAACTTTGTGATTTTTGTTGCAAACAACCGGTCATGTTTCTGCAGTGTTGTGGGTGCTGTCTTAATGATGATTGATTGTGTTTTTTGCAGGAAAATGTAGATGCTAAAAATCAGAGCTGTTACAGCAACAGTGACCCATGCTTGACAAAAGAGAAATTATAAGAATGTGAGGCTTTCTTTATGTTACATTCAGCAGAAAAGGTTGGAGCAGAACGTTTCCTCTCAAACTAAAATACCTTTAATACATAGATGAGATTTCTTCTGTTTTATAAAAACATATAAATATCAAACCCCAGGACTTCCACGCAGTAAACCATTATCTGCATCGTGGAGTCATTGGTNAATAAATGTCAAACCAAGTTAATGCAGTAGACCATTATCTGCATCGTGGAGTCATTGGTGCATCTTTCATTTCGGCCCAGTATTGATTCCAGCGTTACATCCACCATCCATGTCTGCCTCCGTTCTTATTTCTTCTTTCTCGGTGAATGGATAAATGTCATGCATTTCAGCTGGAAGCTGCATGAACATGACATTGTGCCTTACGTTAAGGTTATCCGTATGTGTCTATGTGGAATTAAATTACATAATCTCCAAACCCTTTCACTGAGGCTGCTTCACATGGCCTGACTTCAGGAGGGTCACATGCAGGGATTATTCACTCGTGGCTGTGGTTTCACCCGGCAGGAAAACACCGACTTACAGGCAGAATTAACCTAACATGGTATACCTCGCTGAGGTTAAGCGCAGAGGCGTGCACATTTTTTAGATTTGATTAAACTGAACATATGGCCTGACTTGTAACAGTCCCTCCTTATTTGTGTTGAGGACAAGAACAGGTTTAATTTAGCTCAGAGAACTCTAACTCTATTTTAAGCTCTGTGGGTTTATAAACCTACTAAAAAAGGTTTGACTTGGTTTGAAAATTTGCTACAGATGTCTGCACTGTTGATAGAATTAACCATTAGATGGCAGTGTGCTCCTTTTAATTCACTATGTCCTGTCATACATATTTAAAATTTAACAAACGACAGTAATAAAGAATTTACCTCAGTATTTTATACAAAACTGTTAATTGCTCTTTGCACAAGCTTAGATTTTTTTTATTTAAAAAGCATGGATCTATCATCACAGCAATTGCATAATCCTGCAAAAATGCATTATTATTATATATGTGTATGAGGTGCTTGGGGTTTTAGGCATGAAATGTAAGCTAAATTGGCTTACAGGGTCGTGGGATAGAGCAAATAAATAAGAAAAATAGACCAAAGACCACAAAACACAACTGGGACCATAAAATTACATTTTAATGTCAACAAGTTGAACCAAATTACTACAATAAGTCATAAAATCATTGTAAAAATAATGATTTATCTAGAAGACATACTAAGACTGAGAGAAACAAAACCAACAAAATTAATAAAATAAATAAATAAATAAGAAGGGAAGATATGCAAATTGACAAGAAAAGCTAAATCTCACAGATAAAACAAAGCAAAAATGCTTTATCTCAATACAGCTGATCCACCTGAAACTGTATTAATTTACAGCCTCCAGTCCAAAGGAAAGGTGTAGATTTAAATCTATTGTAATGAGCTAATTTATTATTCATTATCTTTAGGATGGGTTCCAGCCGCCATTGTTGGTCGTGCTAGCAAACAAACAAACAAACAAAAAACTTAATTATTAGCAGGTTTAACGAATCAAACTTTTACTGAATAGGTTTATTTCACACTCTCGGTGGACCGGCACCGAGCCGGGACCTCCATCCGGTGGCGCTACAGCTCCATCTTTCTAACGGCTGCTGCGTAAGCTAGCCGCTAGGTAGCTTCCCTCACCGGCTCTGGAAATTCCTGCGGCAGAGCTTCCTGGTGTGGCCGGTAGAGAGGGATGGAAGACAGTCCCAGCAGGAGGAACCGAGAAACGCGAGCAACAGCAGCAGAGGGAGGGAGAGAGAGACGAGAAATACACACGCACACACTCACACAAGAGCCAGAGAGACCGCAAAGCCTCGGATAGAAGCGGCCATTACGGCTGGGAAGCATGCTGGGAGCTCGGGCTGCTCGCTGCGGAACCTTAGGACTCCGAGACAGCCTGGGATAGGAAGCTCGACTCCGGATACGGTCTTCTCCTATTTGGGGACGGAATCAAACAAGCTGACGCCCCCATTCTTTTGACACTCATCAGTGAGTAGGATATACTCCCTCCTTCACACACAGGGGCCACAAAAAGTAGTAGTCGCCGGGTGGAAGCCGACTTTACAGGAGAGACGCCGAGCGATGCGACTGTGCGGTCCTGCACACACTCTAACCGCAATTATGGATAGATAACGTTTATGTAACATTCAGCCGCATTTTCAGTGTCTTCTATCAGGTGAAAACAGCTCCGTTTGTCTGTTTTTATTCTCTTGAGTGTCCCTGAGGATTATCTAACCCTGCTTTTGAAGTGAGCCACCGGGCTTTCAGTGAGCGCCAATGCCTCAAATCCCCTAGTCCCTCACGGGGTGCTGTTGATTCGGACGCCGTAGCGAGAAGGAGCCGGTTCACTGCGGTACTCTGCAGGCCGAGCCCTCCATACTCTCTAGGCAGCCTGCAGAGTCACCATGGCCGGATTTATACCGGGTCTCCTGCCGACAAACCACTCCCAGGAGAAGGAGTTCGCCCAGGCTTATGAGGATGTACTGGAGAGATATAAAGGTAAGATAAAAAAGATAAAAGATATGCATACTGTACAAAATCTAGTCTCCAAGAGGATGCATATGCATGCAGAGTTAATTTTGAAATGTAGCTGCACAGTGATGGTATGAAAGGAATGTTGTGAGGAGATGAAGAGAAAATACTGGGATGAACTGAAAACGTGGGACAGAAAGTGCATATTGATTTATTGGCCTGTCATCCAGCTCAGTCTGCCCCTGTCATAATCAGGATTGTTTCATTGGGGATATTTTGGATAAATAAAGAAGGGCATCCAGCTCTGCCACATAGCTGGCCTCCTGCACCAGGACAGCACAGGGTGATGTGTGCTGTGGAAACACTAGAGGAAGCCTTTTTCATGAAATCCACCTGTCCCCACCAGCGGATTTCCCCCATATGGCCTCATGTCTCGCCTTGTGTTTGCTGTTTGTCCTGTAAACACTAAAGCCGAAGCTGAGTCTTTGTCTGATAAGGGTTTTAAAACAACTTAAAGACCAGAACCACAGCTAACTTACTGGGCTGCTCAACTTTGTTTTTGTCTGTTCTTTGTCTTTACCAGCAGCATTGAGACCTGATATAATCCCAATGACAGGGCACTTTAAAAATGAATGCCTCCACTGGCTGGCATTGACAGTGGGGAGGGGTGGGGAGCATGTCAGGGAAGACGATGGGGGGATGCTGACAGCCAGAAGGCTTGGGTCACATCTGTGATACTGCTGCTGATGAAAAGATGGGGTTTTTAAATGATTGATTATTTTAATGAAACATAACTCTTAAAGTTTGGGTGTTAGTCTTGATGTGTTGCTGTCAGGTGTGTCTATGTTGGAGGAAGAAAAGTAAATACAAAGAATAGACGGTTTTTATTTGGAGGCCTTATGAATTGATCTAAAGTCGGTGTAAGATGCCATTATCTTTTGTTTGGTGTATGATCAGCTCAAACATGGTGCTTTATTGCAGAAGCNAGAAGATGCCATTATTTGGTGTATGATCGGCTCAAACATGGTGCTTTATTGCAGAAGCAGACATATGTCAAATATACTTTGCAACACCTTCAGTTATCTTCTGTTTTATGACGCTCTGATAGTTCAGTTTAACAAAAGCCTCTCTTAGACTGAGGTCTGTGTTTTATACATGTAAGGGATTTTTGTTTATATGGCTGGTGTTATTGGGTGCTAACATAAATTTAAATAAGTTATTAAACTTGCTCTAGAGGAAACACTAATAGCTTCATAAAGTCTCTCTTCCCTGGTATGATGGATTCATATCGGTCCATTTCTCCTAAAGTGGCTGTTGTTCATCAGCTGGCCTTCAGTTTATCTCCAAGCACACTGGATTTGCTTTGATAAATAAAGCATCAGAGGCATTGTTTCCCATATGAGAGATGTAATTAATGAACATGAATGAATGAATAAGCCCAGTGATTTTAGATGGAGCTTTACATGGCCCTCGTGGGTCTCATGACCTTTCAGAAATATTGATGCATACAAGCAAGTTTTCACATTTAACAGGCGTAACGTTATGTACCTTTAAACCATGCTTGACTTTTCTCTGCCACCGTTCTCATGTGTCTGAATAGAAAATAAAGCTGTTTATTGGTGTTAAAAATGAGGCTCTTCTGTAAGCTTTTGTTTTTATTTAATGTAGCTCGGTTGTTCCTGTTTACTTTGGTGTAGATGTCGGATCTACTTGGTTAGGGTTAGGAAAACCTTGCTGTCTGTTTTAAAAATGTTTACAAACTCTAACAAATCTGCAGCTTCTTAAACTGAAAGTCTAGCGGACTGTCCTGGTGTGAATGCATCCTCTGTCTCATGAGGGACCAGGTTTTCTGGTCCTGTAAGGCTGCAAAGTCCAAGCTCAACTTCATCATCAGCACCACAGTGAGACTGTAACCCTAGAGGCTGGAGTACGTACACAACGACGGGTGTCGTGCCGCTGTGTCACTGTGTAATCATGTTTTACTCTCCAAAGGGAGATCAGCTCATTTGCTCTTTACTTTGTCACACCTTGTTGTTTTCTTTTCTGTCCACGTCTCCTGGCTCGTAGGTTTGCAGCTTATTTAGTGTCCTGCAAACAAAACCACTGTTGTGTTCGTATATAAGTGTGTGTGTGTGTGTGTAGGTTTTCATCCGGCTGTCAGCAGTGTGTGAGTCACTGGAAGCGGTTGTCAGGGAGAACAGGCAGAAATGGGAACTTGGCTCTCTGCTTGGGGGATTTAATTTACTGAAACTGGAGGTCGTCATTTGATACGGTTTAAATCATTCACAAGGTGTGTTTGTGTGTTTGTGAGTCTTTGCTAGTGTGTGTAATTGCTGTGTAACAATGGCAGGATATTAAAACAGAAGTGTGAGGGTCATATATGGAAAAACACTGGGACTTGACTCAGAAAACACACACATACACACTCTGAGTCAGTGGAAATCGGTTGGTTTCCGGCCGGTTGACGGCAGTGTTTGAATGTTTTCTTAAGTAGCTCCATAATTATTATGTAGGAAGCAGAGCTGTGTGTGGATTCCTCTTTTTTGTTAATAAACCTAATTAGACAAGTATAAGAACATTTAGCAGCTTAAAAGCAAAGTTTGTTAAAACACGACGGCTGCAGCAACATGAAAATATGCTCCGGGCCAAATATAAGCCAGGAAACCTGAGAGGAAACAGAACAATCGAATGAGATGGTCCGGAACCTCAGCCATAAATGTACCCTTTACAAATATAGACTTGGAAAAGTGTGTGTGTGTGTGTGTGTGTGCCGTCTGCATGGCTGAAGGGACAAACATTTAAGTGAGCCATTTTCAACTCTGTTAACTGTCTCAGGAAATGAATGAACTCTCCAAGCTTAGAGGCGACTTATATTTGAATTAAAATGTCTTTTAGATGAAATGTGGGCGAACAGAACCTTCTGGAAAGTTGTGTCTGCTGGCTGCTGATTCTTGGAGAAGGATTGCATCGGGATGTTCTTACTTTCACACCTTTAACTCATCAGCTGACCAGCTGGCTTCTGTTTCTATGTTTTTTTGTGCAGTTAGATGAAATGGTGCAGAAATGATTGTTGGTGGCTTTTTAAGAAGACGGGAGACCGGTCTGAGGTGGCAGATTAAAGCCAAATGACCAGCCAGCGTATTCCCAGATATCAGATAAAATCCCAGATATGAAGAGCTCTTTAAATGTTCTATTTATGGATGTCCACAGTTGTTTTTATCCTCCTTGAAGTTTGTTTTTGGTTAAAATGACTACTTCCTCTACTGAATTACAGCTACTAGCTAGCTGCCGTACCAACCTCGGTAACATGCACATCCGTTTTTCCTTTTCCTGCTTTAAGCCTGTCAGTGGAAACTTCCTCCTTGCAACTTTTTAAATGATGGTTTCCGATTTGTCCTGCTCATTAACGGGATTCCGTCCAGTTTGTGTCAACTTTCCAAGCTGGATTGTTTCAGTGAAGCAAACCTCTGTGGCTGTTTTCTAACACAAGGAGGGAATTTTACGCTTATATTCCAGGTCATGTGGAGTCATATAAGCATTTTTTATAAAGTGGGCAGGCAGAGTGGTTCTTCCTCAGTTGGAATGTTGCTGGTTTGATTTCCAACCTTCCCAGTTTGTATGTTGAAGTGTCCTTAGGTGAGATCCATACCTCCATGTGTCTGTTAAATGCTAATTTATCATGCTGCTGATTTACCAGCCAGCCCTGTTGGATCCTTAAAAAGTTGAATTTTTCCATTTATTCTGACTCAAAAGTCCAACTTCAGGGACCTAAAACGTGGACAGAGTACCCGGAAGGGTTTGGAGTCGAGTGTTTGCCGACGTCCCACATTTTCATGTAGTGCAGGAAGTGGCGGTCATGCCCTTCCTGTCTCTCCAGGCCTGCGTTTGCTTTCTACACTCCTTTTGTTTGTGAAGATGCAGAGGAGCCTTGTTTGAAGCAACGTCATCTTTGTCTTCATCGTTCTCTCATCTTTCCGGTCTTTGTCCCTCTGAGACGTGAGACCCACCTGGACTGACGAACTAGACCTCAACAAGTCTGAATTAGACGCGTCAAAAAAGAAGTGATGCAGCAAATGAAATACAAGTGAAGAAGGAAAATGTTAAGAGATGGAAACAAAGCCGTGGTCAGAGTAGAGAACAGGGTTTGAAAGAATATCAGAGAAAAGTGAGAATGGAGCAGGAGAGAAAAAAATAGACACAAAGAGACATGAGAGGCAGACATGGGAGTTATTGGCCGTCCCAGAGTTGGATCATTACAGCTGGATTTTTCCATGTGGCCTAGTTTTAATCTTCTAACTCCATCGCTTCGGGTCTCCTCTCACGGTAGATCTCGTCCTCCTTTTCCCCTCAGTCGTCAAACAATCTCTCTGGCTCTCAGGTCAAACCGTGGACAAACCTCAGCCTGGATTTTTATTTTTACTAATTTGAATATTTTCACATTTTTAAATCTTTTTTTCTTTGTGTGTAGATTTCAGTAACAAATCTTCATTCCTGGTCTTCTTCTTTCCTTTTCTTGTATCAGTTATTCTCTCTTGTCTTGTATGTTTGCCTCACTTACCTCCTCATTATCTCTGGCTGTCCATGCCCCCCCCTCGTGCTCCCACGTTACTTCCCGTTTAATCACAGTCTCCAGCACTCTGCTGCTGACTGCGTCGACAGGAAAAGCAAGCGCTGTCAGAGCTGCGGCAGGGAAAGCCAGCCGCCGGCCGAGCCGGAGCGCCTGCGCTGCTGCTCGGAGATGGAGAGGAGGAGTGGGAGTGGGGGGGGGGCCTTCAGGGAAATCAAACACTCACATTTATGGGCTTTGCCTGGAGGCCTCTGAGCCTGCTGAGACAGAGCGGGTGTTTTTAATGGACTGCAGAAAGATGGAGAATGTGTTGGATGCGAGGAAGAGGGGGCATTTAGCAGAGACACAATCAGATTGTTAATTAGAATAATGAAGACGTTTACAGCTGGAAGAAGATAAAGCCAGAATATTCCAGTTATCTTGGCTCAGCATAGCATCCTGCATTCTCCACATTTTCTCTGCCCATGCAGTAAATCTCTCCCTGGTCTCCCCCCTTCCTGATCCCCCCGGGTTCTTACATAACCAGCACCCAGCTGATTTTTAGTAAAATGATCAATGAGCTTCTTTGTGTATCTACATGTGTGTGTGTCAGGGGAGCAAACTGAATGGTTGTGATGGCTGCAGCCATTGAGTGTGAACTGTTTGCTCCAGTGTGTAAGTGTGTGTGCATATTTGTGTGTTTTGTGTAGCGACAGTGGCCCTCTCTGTATTTATAACAGACTGTAACAGGGAGGACTGTGCATCCTTTGGAAGTTTTGTCCGGCCTCTGTGGGTGCTTCCTGACGGCTCTGTGTAATCTCTGAACGCTGTGACAGTGTGAGCATTCAGTTCAAGAAAAAAAAATTAGGTCAAGACTATCAGATGACGTGGCTAGCATAATATCGCTCAGTCTGTGTGGCTGGAGTCGGGGAGAAAAAGCTCTGAGGAGACAGAAGGAGCAGCGCCGTGCTGTTGTTTATCACCTCTGTGACACGCTGACTTTCAGACTGCGTCCACACAGCTGCTTTAATTTAAAAACCATTTTTCCTCTTATTGGTTCCTCACTTCCAGCTAAGCCATCATTTTTTTTAATCCTGTCAAGTGTGGGCACATGTTTTCTTCTGTTATTGGAGCTTAAATCTGAGATGATGGCTTATTCTAACCCCGTGTTTTCACTTAGATAAAGAGCAGAAGACGATTATCCGGCAGCAGATCAGTGTCTTTTATTAGAAATATTTAACTTTAGATTTAGATTTCTCAGTTTTCCAGGTGTACTTGAATGCACCGTGATGTCTGAGGCGTTTACAAAGATTTCAGGATTTATAGTCAGTTGCTTTTAAAATGTATTCAACTCATAATATAAAATTTGTAGTTTTATGTTTCTTTAATAATTATAGATGCATTTTCATGTAAAATGACTTGGAACATTTAGTTTTACATCTCACAGGCTGTGGCTGCCCTGCAGATAACAGGCAGCAGAAGTCCCATCTTGTCCTGTTCTGGTGTCCTGAGGCGATAAGACACAGTTTGTCCAACACATCAGTATCTTTTATTGGACCAAGTTCAGCAAAGTTCAAGTTTCTGGCACAACCTCGGCTACTGGCACGGAGAAGGGAAAAGTTTTAAAAGGATCAAAACTCCAGCGACTTTGATCAACTGTGAGAAAGTTTTCAACTCACAAACAAAGACGGTGAATACTCACAGCTATGAAGAAATGAATGCTTTATTTCAAACATGTCAATAAATACACAAATAAAAAAACTAGTAAAGTTAAGAAAACAAACAACCAAAACCTCCGTTTTTATTCAGGCCAAGGACGCTGGTTTGTTTGTATCTTCTTACTTCCAGTTAGCGACTCTCCTTCACTGCAGCTCTAAATACGCCCGACGTGCCTTTTCAAACAAACGTTTGCTCCCATTTTGCTTAAAAAGCAGCTGAAAATTCAGCTCTTTTTTCTGGATACGCGTTGTTTCTCTGTGAAGAGAGTGTCGGGGGTGTAAGATGCAGCAGAGCTGTCGAGATGAAGGAAGACGGGGTGATGGTCAGAAAGCAGGCTATGAATTAATCATGGAGGCTGCTCTGAAAGCAGTATAGGGGACTGAGGTTGGTTTGCAGCGAGCATCGATTGCTGCACTGGTCTGCAGAACGTATATACTCCCCCTACACGTCCTCCTCAACCCTCCTTCAAGCCTTCTGCTCCAGCACAGTAGTTTGTCTTTTTGTGAAATGTTGGAATATTTTTAATATTCGCTCACGGATGAGTTGGTGTTGTGTTATTTCTCGCTGATCTGCACTCTGCTACCAGACGAAGCTGCTCACACCTCTTCTCTTTTATCCTTCATAACTCCTTTCTTTTATGCTTTCTTATTTCTTACTCTTTTTATTTATTCATTCAACTCTCATAAAATCACACTTATGCTTGCTTTTTAATTTTTATTTTTTCATTTACTAAAACTTTACCAATTAAAAATGTCTTTTTAATGTTGTTTAAAAATTTAAACATATTAGAATCATCTTTTCTGCCTTTTATTTATTTTAAAATTAATTTTAACATTTTTAAACAAATATTTTTAACCTCATGTTTTTTCTTTTTTCTTAATTGTTTTTAATAATTTAAAAATATTTTCTTTCTTTATTAATTTTTATTAATTTTTTTTCTTATTTTTCTTTTGAAAATAATTTTATGTGTAAAATATTTTAATCAAGCTTATTCTGTTTTTATTTTTAAATCTTTTTATACTCTATCTTTTGTATTTCTAATTTTTTATTTTATTATTTTTAGACTAATTTTTAATGTCTTGCTTTTGTCTTTCTTTAAATAATTATTTATTTTTTCTAATGTTTTTTATGTTTCATTTTTCTATCATTTTGTTTTATCCTAATTAATGAATATTTAAATATCTTTGTTTTCTACAGACAGAATATTTGCTGTTGTAGATGAAGAAGCTTATTCTGGTTTGTCTCCATCATGATGATGGACAGTAAAATATATTTCTATTATTGTTCGACGTCTATCCTCATGTGTAAAAATAAAATACAAACCCACACAGGTGAATTACAGCTCCTAAAGTCCTGATGAAACATGACAAGCAACAAGAGACTAAATATAATAATATAATAATATAATAAAGATGCTTGGCCAGTGGAGAGCGATGCAGTTTGTTAGCTGGTTTTTATCCAGTCGACATATTTGTCTGACTAGAGTCACAAGAAAAACCTCAGGGTCTGCAGCTGATGCCAGGCTGGTTTTTCTTTTTGAGTCACGCTGACTTTGTTAAAACACCAAAAAACAAATTTATTTTTAACAAAATGAGTTTGTAGCGTCAGAGAAGAGAAGGAGTTAACGTAGAATATTTAATTTGAGTGGGACAGCGCATATTAATAAATGTACAATTTATTGTCGTAATTTTGGCGCAAGATGCTAATTTCCATCTGCAGACCCTAACCCTCTGCCCGTCCCGGCTCGTCTGACATCCAGATGCTCGGTAACGGCTTCCAGGTGGACGATGTCCGTCCAGGTTTCCAGATGATTTCTCTTCACCTGTCAGTGTGTAAACTGTACACACACACACTTTTCATCAGGCCTCCTAATGACTGTGTGAACTGTCAGATCTGATCGGCTGTTTTATGGGTTTAAGTCCCGTGAGATGAAAGGATGAACTGAGTGGCTGTGAGAGCCGAGGCAGGCTGACTTTTAATCTGCTCCAGTTCCTTCAGCCTGTGACTCTCAGCTGACTGAACACACACCAGAGCGGGCCACCAGGTACACAATCACACAAAAACACACAACACGGAGGCTGAATGTGACGAGATCGCTTCGTCATGTTACAGGAAACAGCAGCGAAGAGAAAGAAGGCGTCCAGAACAATTCTTATTTCTGTCTTTATACGATAAATGTTAGTTTAGGATCACTTGGTTGTTTTTATACAGATTTATTTCATCTTTATATTTACAGAGCAGTTATTCAGAAGAACGAACCTGTAAATGAAAACAATGACTAGTTTCATTATTAACATCCATCACTGTACAAATGTCTTCAGCTACTTTTTATTTATACTTTTTTATTTTCTATTTCTGCTTTTTTTTGTAGTCCTTGCTTCTAAACATTTTCTTTTTCATCGTTTTGTATTGTTTTCTTTCTTTCATTCTTTTTTAAGTCACTTAACTTCATTCAGGGTCCTAACATATCACTGCATATCACACAACTTAGAAAAAAAACTCATTTTAAATTTGATCTTTACTCTCTTTGTCACACATCCTGTATTCCCATTTATTTATTTTCATGTGTAAAAAAACAGCAAGTTAAGATGGTTTGACAGACAAAAGACGGGGTTTTAGCAGCGTCCAGGTGAGTCCCAACGCCGTGGCTCCAGTAAGACATTATTAGTTTTAGATAATGACACAGTGAATTTTTAATTATAGTAACTTTTTTTAAGGCTAAGAATGAAGTCAGTCAGTAGTGTTTTCTACTTTTGTGAATTAACTTCTGTCTCTCCTGGATGCTTGTCTCTCTCTTGGTGTGTAGTTTACACTCCGTTAGCCTCGTGTTAATGTGCGTGTGCTCGTACGTGCAGGTGCCGTAAGAATTTGCCATGCAAATCAGGCTGTGATGATAATCTGGTCCATCCTGGCAGGAAGTCACACAGACAGCCCCCCAGCAGGGCCTGAGCCCTAATCCCATTCATCTACTTTACTACCAAGCCACGGCGAGGAATCGGCACACCCCCGTCTCTGTGGACCGCTCCACTGCCTCTCATGTCTGTAGAGGCAGGGCTGTACCACCGGGATGCTGCTGCAGGGGGGGCGTTCACTGCTGCTCTTATGTAATTTACTGTGGCGCTGACATTGTAGAGCAAGTCGGCCTTTGATTGGATTTCTTTGGGATGAATTTAACAGATTGTGCTTCACAGAGACAATTTGGGAATTAGCTAGATTGTGTTGCGATGAGGGAGTTAGCCGAGGCTTGTCCCTATCGGCAGAGTTCAGATTCATCGTCCACCGGGTCGGTTCTTTCCTCTGAACACTGAACTGCTCCCACACAAACGCTGCAGTCACCCTGCAGTTATTTAAATGTCTTTTTCTTTTAAGAGCAGAGCCGTTCAAATCCCAGCAATCCCCCTGTAAGCTCCTTGCCTTTTTGTGTCGGCAGTAATGTACGCCTCCTTTCTCTGCTCCCCCTCTTCAGACAACAGCTGGTATTTTAAAGGTGGTGTAACTAATAAGGTAAAAACAAGATGAGTGTTTCTCTTCACGTTTGCTTTAAAATCATTGTTTTAATAAGACCACTTGTTGACTTTTACATTCTAAGAAAAATATTTATTACCGTTTACCTTTTCATATTTTTTTACCTCATGAATTGAGGTATTGAGAATGAAGTCCATCCTTCTATACTTCAGCTTCAGCGTTGGGATGAGTTATGGAGAAGTACTTGGTCCCAGTCAGTTTTCTGTACTGGCAGTTAAAACTGTCTGGATCTATTCTGCAACGCCTGTTTGATGTAAATTTATTCACCGGCACCAGTCAGCGAAGGTCCACGAGGTCACTTTGCAGCCGACTGTATGTTTTCCAAAAGTGTATAACTGCAGTGACTCTGCCAGAAGTTAAAGACTAGACGAGGAAAATGGGACAGAAAGAGAAAAAAATGCACATTTCTTTTCAGAAGAGACTTGAGGAAAATATAAAAATGTTCACAGGAATGTTAGAAGGATGATAAAATCATACGATTTGCACGCTTTGATGTGGTTGAACCAGTCTGTAGATTAGCATGCCCACACCCAGTCCCGACCAGTTACCCGTCTACCTGCTGTGGCTGTCGCTGCCGGTTTGGATGCAGCCTCAGAAATACGTCGGCTGCTCCTGCTCACGTTCTTCCTTCGGCTTTGCTCTCCTGCATCCATCCATCTATTGTTAAAGCTTTTACATGCACTTCATTTGTTTTTATGTAATTGTTTGTGTGCTGCACTTGTTACTGAAAACCCACCTCTTCTCTCTTCCCAGCTTGAGGGTTGATTTTCTTATTTTCATTTTTAATAAGGTGATTTTAGATATTTTTATGTATCTTGTTTTGTATAATTTTAGATTTGACTTTGTGTTATATTGATAGACCTATTTGATGTCCTTTATGTTTTCTCAGTGTTCAGCACGTTGGTACTCGCTGTATTTTAAAGTGCTTTATAAATAAAGTTGGCTTGGCTTGGTCAACAAGCTTGTCTTTAAAGCTTTACGTCAGGTTGGTCTTAAATTTAGTCAAACTGATCTCGACACTGCCCCTGGTGGTTATTCACATATTGCAGTTTACAAAAACGCAGCATTAATTTCTGAGGATGTGCACAAGGCAGCCATGATGACGATAATTAAAGTTATGTTCTGATGCTTCTTCCAACCACCTGCTTGGTTTTTCATAAGTCTCGTTCCCCCCTGAACTGCTACAAAGAATGACGGGTTACTCTGGGTGCTGCTGTGGGGTTTATCTGAGTTTGATCTGTCCTCATACCAGTCACATGGCACACACTTCTTATCTCCTCCCGTCCAGTCATGCGCTGACATTTCCAGTAAAACTGCTCGTTTTTGATTTTCATAGTTAAATATGTTTCAGAAGTCTTCTTGATTCTTGGTGTTTTTCCCTCTCGCTGTCGCTGTGCCGTTTTCTCTTCCTCATTTCCCTTCCTCTTCATCTTTACTGGGTCAGTAGTCGAAGGCGTCGTTAATCTCTTACGGCTGCAGCTACTTCTCTTAACAGGCTTTGCTCTTAATTGAGAAACTCTAAAATTACCATCCTGCAGGGAAGGATGTCGATGTTAGCATGAGTGTCACTCAGCATCTATGTGTGTGTGTGTGTGTGTCTTCTGCTTTGCTTCCTCAGCATCAGAGTAAACACAGCATCTCATTAGGTTTGAACTCATCAGCTGCTATTTGGCAGATTGCCCCTATTGAGGCGTTAGATGATCAATAAGAAGGATTCTTCTTTATTAACCAGTGATTAATGATTTTATCATATAGCCAACATTCCCGTCATCCAGGAGGTGAATTATTCCTGTTTTTAATGTAACTCTTTTTTACTTAGTCAGCATCGATCCTTAGAACATGTCGTTGCATCGACCGTGTTGAAGACTGGTTCTTGTTTGCTATTCTTTCCTGGGTGTATTGATGGTGGTGCATGGGTGTGTCTCAGGGTGGAGGGTTCATCCTGGGCCAAAAGAATTTAACAGGCTAACGGCTCATTCCTCTGAAAGAACAAAAATATAAATTATAGAGTTATAATTTAGTTTTTTTGGTGTTAAACTATGGAAATAAAAGTCTGTAGGTAGATTTACAATATTAACAGCATAACAAGTTTTTAGTTGTAGCAACATTACTGGGTTTTTTATGCATTAATCTCCAGCAGAGACAAAGAAAACACTCTTTAAAAACTCAGAGTTAAGCTCTTTGTTTGTAGGGATGTAATGGAGGCTCCGGATGTGTGTGAATAGATGGGCATGGTAAGTCATGATGCCGCTCCGTCAGGGCCTGTGTTTAATACGAGGTTTCTGGTTAAGTCAAAAACTATTATTTGGAGTTTAAATCTTCAAAAATTTGGTCAAATGTAGTGAAATTAAGCCAAGGAAGATCTTCTTAGTCTAAGGAAGAAGTGCTTCACCCAGGAATGGGTCATGCATGTGATTCTTAAGGACTGCTGGCCTGCAGGTTTTGGATGTTTCCTGCTGCAGTACCTCTGATTCAGATTAATCGGTGAACATGATTGGGCAGAACTTGATGGCAAGCCCTTGAGGAGAGCCATTTAATTTGAATCAGGTGTGTTGGAGCTAGAAAACATCTAAAAGCTGCAGGACTGTGGCCGTTGATGACGGGATCTGACCATCTCTGGCTTAACCCATAATAAGAAAATAAATACACAAAAACCAAAACAAAGACTATAATAAAAAAAAAACTGCAATTAAATAATACCAATAAAAA
>CM047991.1:29955959-29967491 GCA_026261665.1 Melanotaenia duboulayi | reverse complement strand
TAAAGAAACTGCAATTAAATAATACCAATAAAAAAGTCTAATTTAATAAATAGAAATGAATTTTTTGTGGAGTTAAACAGGCAAACGATGCCCAGATCTTCAGAAATGGCTTGTAAAAAGGAAATGGAAGAACTGGTCTGGTACTTCCTCCCCAGCTGAGCCCTGTCACTCATTCATGACTCCAGTATGAAAACTCCCCCTCCTCTTGGCGTCTGATATTCCCCACCACTGCTGTGTCAATGCACCAACACCCAAAGGAACCTGTCGGACTTTGACCAAACTACACCACGTGACACGCTGGGGATGAAAACAAGTTGCCAAAATATTCATCAAAAAATCAGTAAATAAGTAAAAATGCTGCTGAACGACTTTTCTTTAGATGTCAGCGGGACACTAAGCGGCTCATACTTGGTTTTTATGGGAGAACAGCTGAGTCCAGTCTGAGTAGCTTCATAAGTGATGTGTGTCGGCATGTAAACAGTTTGGTTTACAGCCTTTATGGAGCCAAAAACCCAAATAAACAACATGCACATGTTTCTGTCTGCACAGATTTACACACCAACCTAAAGATGTACATTTCTTTTGGTGTGTGTGTGTGCTGTTATGTGTGTCAGCGTGTGTTTTCTGGATATATGTGTGTGATTAGAAGACGTGGGGTGTCCCACTGATCTGGTCCATCTGTCGTGGGGTCTTTGTGGCCTTTAATCACCACCTACATCCTGCAGGGCTCCAGACCTGTGCTCTGTTTGACAGCCAGTGCCGACACCACCCAATTCTTCTCCTCCCTCAATCGCCAGCCAGATTTTCTGACCTGGCAGAGTTTGACTAATATTTTTCTTAGATTTTTTCTGGAATGTGGCAGGCTTAATCTGAAACACATTTCAACCAGATGTGGGATTCAGAAATGTTGTCAGTCAAAACTCCCGGACACACCTGAGTGGAAAAAACTAGCTCCTTGGACTCAGCCTGGTCCCCTGTGACATTACGGAGCGTGCCACCGTCCATAGAAGGGGGATAATAAAAGGGGGCCAGAGAGGGGGAGGGTCCTGCTCTCCTCCATGTTAGCAAGTCTTCTGGATTTCCCGTCTGTCACCCCTCTTTAGCTAATCCTCACCCATCCCTGCCATCCCACCCACCATTCCCTCACTCTGTCTCCTCTACACGAGGGTTTAATCCGACAATAACATTCATGGATGGATGGATGGATGGATGGATGGATGGAGAAATTATGGCAACCAGCTCATAGGGGTGTGGGGGATTGGACAAGAGAGAGAATACTGGCTGTTGGTTTGATCCCCTGGTCTTTATTTTAGCCTTAACACACCAGTTTAAACAGTTTATCTGAAGCCTAAACAGACACGAGCATCCTAATCCCCCCAGCAGAGAATTACTGTTGGGGGGATTTGTTTGGTTTGATATATGATGTTTAGAAATAGAAACACATAGGATTTTTTTGGGGGGAGGGGCTTATTGATTTTAGTTTCTTGGTCTGCTGTATGAATACAGATAAATAAAAAAATAAAAAGCAAATGAAGCCACATATTTACACCAGTCAGCAGCTGTAAAGAACGAAGACAGAAGTACAATCATCCAAACTCCTCTGAAAAATCATTCGATATTAAAATCGTGCCGCTTGCTTTTAGAATCTGCACATTCACCAGGCAAAGCCATCGATTATTCCATTGATGGGGTGGTGCATTGATCCGTTGTGGTGAAGGGAAAACGGAGTCAAAAAGGCAAAACTGCTGGTTTGCTGGATTCTTTTCTTTCCCACCTTCGGGTGTGTTCAGAGTTCTGGCTGAATTAAAGAAAGGTGAAGATGAGCCCCCTCCAAACCATGTCTGAAGTTCTAGTCTTTTCAGTCATGTTAATGGCGGCTGCCTCATGCATCTGTTAGGAGTACTGATTGTGCACGTCTTCAGTAAATAGTGCTACATGTGCACACAACACGAAATGACCAGTGGAGGCAGTCTAGGCACAAATGTGATGGGATATCCATGTTATTGATGGGGATGGGGGCGGGGCTTAAATACTGTGTACAATGCTCCAGCTGTCACTTTTTCTGCGGTGATCTCATCATCAAACACATACTGACCTCCTCCTCATTGTCTCTATGGTCATTGTTTACGTCCTGCTTATAGAAGTTCTGCTGTCTCGGTTTACTGTGATCGTTCGAACTTCAGTTTGCTGTGAATCTAAATGAAACCGGTGAGGTGGTTTTGGATTTGTGTTATGGATGCTCCCTGGATGGTCCTGAGATGAAGTATTTACGGTATTTCCTGCTGTTTATAGACCCCGAGGCAGTGTGTTTGGTTGTAAAAACATAAGGAGAAAGCCACCAAGATGAAGGTCTGGGTCTCCGTGTAGTCTGCTGACCCTGAAACCTGAACCTGCGCCACAGCCAGCGGGTCCTTGGATGATCAGACTTCATACTGCTGGTTTGACACGTGGTTATATTTGACAGATTGTTGGCTGAGAGTGTCGTCGACCTTGTCAAACATGTAATGAATGGAAAGTAAGTCATTTCTGAATGTTATTTGGCAAAGAAAACAACTGAATGTTTTCTGAAGGGGAATTTCTGCAGCAGACAAGTCACCTCTAAATCAACCAAGAGATCACATCTTTTTTATAAGATAAACAAAGATGATGTTTGATCCTTGAGGTGTTGCTTTCAGGTCCTACTCATAGTAGAGGAAAAAGAGGCGTTGTTATGACACACGTTGTTAGTGAATGATACCCTGAAGGGAGACCTGTTATCACCATCCTGCTTACATTTTAGCTGCAGGCTGTTTCTAAATGCAGAGTTCAGGATGCACTTAGGTCAGTTTCAGCTTATTTAAGTTGAAGCAGAAATCCCTGAGTGTGTGTGGTCAGCTTGTCTGCATGTTTGTGTGTGTCAGCATTGACACAGCAGAACAGAGAGGCCTGAGAACATTCCTGAAATAACAAACATGACGGAGGGTGGAGAAAGGAAGTTGGAACTGTTTCTTCTGTTCTTAAAGAGGCAGCAGACGTCTTCTCCCACTCCTTTTTTCTTCAAGTATTTTTAGGAAGTGGGTACCAAATTAATGGCTAAACCTAAAGAATAACCACCTTTATTCTTCAACACTAAATGAACAACTTCAGGGTCTCCACCCATCTTATGGAGACTGTTTCTGATGAGGCTTCAGCCAACAGATGGATCAGCTGGAGTTCCTGATGTGTGTCTCAGGTCCAGTTTCTGCACACCATGCTGAGATATGCCAAGTTTTCACTTAACAGAATCCGTTTGTTGCTGCTAAAATCCTGTTTTTTGTTTTTCATTTTTCATAGATGCATCTAAATAAATGTCTTTGTGACGGGCTGCTGGTAGCAAAGTGCCTGAAGATCCAACTTAAAATTCGTTCTCTGCCATATTGTCTGAAACAGTGGGTGATCCCTGGAGTTGGGAGCCTTTTTATGTTTAAATAATTAAGTGCGACATGTCTTAAAAAGAGGAGAACAACGATGTTCTTCTGAAAACGAGAACAAGAACTGGACTGAATGTAGGTAAAAAAGTAGAAAATATCCAAAGAAAATCTTAAACAGACCTTCCAAAGGCTGTAGAGCTGTTGCTCAAGACCACGTTAAGGCCACTTTCACACAGTCGGTGTGGTCCACTTTAAGCAAACCCTGGTCCGCTTCCAGCGGTCAGTAGTGTGAACGCTCATTCCCACTCTGGTGTGGTGTGAAAGGACGGAGCATCACGGGAAGTGACGTAGGACGTGCTGTAGCGCAGCATGCTGGATATTTAGCTGCCTGTTCTTCTGCCCATACTGATGGATTCTTCTCAAACCCGTAAACGGTTTCAACACCGAATTTAAAACACAAATCCTATGAGGGGGGCATTTTCAGTGCTGGCCAATCAATGAGCCAGATTTACTTTTTCTTCTTGGTCAGCGGTCGTTTCGAGGAATATCTCTCCTTGTAAGCAGTTGTTGTAACTGCATGCTGTTGTCCAGGTGGTTTGGTTCGCTAAACTGCAGTGTGAAAGCAGATCAACNTGTTGTCCAGGTGGTTTGGTTTGCTAAACTGCAGTGTGAAAGCAGATCAACCAAAGGTGCAAAATGTCTGGAATTCCCTGCCCAATCAGACAACGCCTCCCCAGACTAGCCTGGTGTGAACCCGCCCCTACAGATAACAAGAGCATCTGGCTGCTTGGAAGATAAATACACGACACACAGTACTGTAAGAAAACACACACACACCTACGTAAGCTCCAGCCTACATGTTGTTTTCCTTTAGCATAATCCCGTTTGTGTTTCCACTAAAAGAGAAGAAGTCTCGGGATGTGCTCCCAGTCTTCATGTCCTTTATGAACGCTTGCAGCCTCGTATCCGTCCCCTCAGAGTTCTGCTGTGTTCGTAGACCTCAGCAGGTTACCAAACTGTCTTCTGGCCTGCGTCTTTTTTTCGTTTGAGGTCATTTAATTTTTTATTTTTTATTTCAATCAGCAGATGTAAAACCAGAAAATATTTTAACATCTTCACAGTTGAGCTAAAGTCTAACCAGATGTTTGTCCTTCAGGATTTGTTGCGTTCTGTTGACACATCGTCACACAGCTGATGCAAACGTCTGTTTTCATTATGTGAGATTATATCTTGGACCATTTCAGCCTGAAATCCAGAGAAACTGTTTTCTCCCAGCAAACTATTGCTCGTCTTTCATCAGTTTTCTGCTAGTTAACTCTGACCCACTTTCTGGTCTCCCCCATGAAATTTTCTGTATGTATAATGATGCAGACGCTCTGTTGACTGAAGCATCTGTCAGTCATCAGTTTCTGTAGCTACCGCTTACTCATCATTTTCTCTCTGAACTCAGCCCCGTATGAGAAGATGGATGGCTTTGAGCTGGAACGTTAAGTAGCTTTTATTCAGATGATTATAAGTCTGAACATGATTAAAGCTTTAATATCATATTTATTTATTTGAAGACGTTTTCTCCTGATGAAGGTGGATCCTTCTTTAATACATGTTTACACAGTGGTTGGTTAAATAAGTGTGTGTGGATGGCAGGATGCATGTCCAGGTTAACTAATCTACTGCCGTCAGGTGGAGGATGTGAAGTGATGGGACCAGTGAGAACGACCCTGAGACGGGTGCAGCATCTACAGTGATGTTTTGGCTGGAGACTCCCTCAGTCGGTTCAAAGCTGTAGTCATAACTTTGTGAAGTAAATTTTCTCTTTGGTGTGGTGTGGTTTACACTCTGCGATGAGGTGAGGGAGGAAAGTGAAGTAAGGATGCTTTCTGGGTGCTTCCTCTCTGGCAGCTGGACTCAGGTCCCATTGTCCACCAGGGACTTTCCAGGAGAATTAAGTTCTGGGAGCAGCTGGGAATCACCCACGATGCCCTGCAGGTAGTTTCTGAAGATCAATGTCCTGAAATAACGAACAGTTGAAAGCGTGGATGTCAAACATACGGCCCAGGGACCATTAGGTCCCATGTGGCCCGGAGAATTTGGTAATTATGATCATTTTTCTAGCTGAATAGAGCTGACTTGAGTTTGTATAAGGTGAGTCGGTTCAGGTGGCCAGGATTACTACACAGATAGACATGTATGTACATTTAAAATAACTTCTCGCTCTTGAAAAGTTACCTTAATAATTAAGTGAGATACGATGTTTTTCAGCTCCAGATTCCCGTGATTACATGTTTTGGGATTTTGAAGATCAGCTGTGATCTGTAAGTAGTAATGAGTGTACACGATAACCTGAGGATTCAGATTCAGATTACAGAGATGCACTGCAGAATGAAATTACATCAAGCCACCATAAAAACATGTAAATAGGAACATTGTAAGAAAAAGGAGCCTGATATAAAAGTAATAAAGATGTAGTATAAAAATAATAACTTTAAAATAGAAATGGATAAATGTGTAAATAGTGAAATAAAGTGAATAATGTTTTCTGAAGGGATAGTTCATTAAAGTAAAGTCTTGATCATGTGCTTGTTCTTCTTTGCACTGAAAGAGAAAAGAAGAGTTTTTATTATTTATTATTGAATTATTTTCTCTTTGTTTGTCTTCTAAAATGACCGACGTTGCTCAGAGAAAACCGTGGACCAGGCTCAGTTCCCGTCCTTGGCCCGTTTGTTCTGCAGGATGAAGGTGTTCCTTCCCTTTTGGGGATGGAGTAATGGTCTTCCAGCTTTAGGATGAGATTATATCTTATCCGTGTGAATCAGAGGGCAAAGACCATGGGAGGAAATCTGGAGGAATTGGGCTGATCTCAGGGGGCAGACCAGGATGAAGACCGGCTGCTGAGGATGATGAGCTGAGCGTGTTTAGTCCTGATCCCATGAAAAACATTTTTCAGGTGGCATAAAAATTCTCTACATTTTAAAATCTCTGTGCCACACAACCTCCTTCATTGTCGCAGTAATGTCGTTCGTTATCACATTTTTTCTTCGTTCAAACGAACGTCCGGACTTTAGAAACCAGGTTTCTTTACGGCCTCTGCCTTCAGTTTCTTAAAAATGTGGATATTTTTAAATAAAGTTATGAATATTGAATTAGTGCAGTGGTAAGCACAGACTGTCCCTCTTTTATGGGGGTGTCTGCACATCTTGTGGCTGTCTGAAAATCAGGTCAGTCAGTGGGTGAATGGGTTGCTTACATGGTGGAGGCGGTGGTGTTTATTCAGCCATAGATGCCGTTCATGTGCATTCAAGTGGCCTCAATGAGCTGCACGGCATTTCTGCTGCCTGTGGGCTCTGGTTTATGTTGATATAATATACAAATATCACAGCGGCCCCCCTAAAAATTAGTTTATTGCCTTAAATGTTTAGGATAAGTGGACTGCATTTAAAAGCTGAGGTCATTTAGTTGTTGTGACGTTGGTTTGAAGTTTGTGGTGATTTCAGGTCCTCGCCTGCATCTACCTGCACAGGTCCAGTCGTGGCATGTGCATTGAATGCTTTAAATGAGGCGTGTCTGCCTCTGTAGAGCACATTTCATGATTTATATGATAATAAGAAGGAAAGGCCCTGCGCCTGAGGCAGTGGGTGTATTAACCCACCTGTCTGTCCACAGCTCCGTCTGTTCATTAAACTGTCGGCTCACCAGTCTGGTGGAAACCCTCCCACTCTCAGCTCCACGATCCCAGAACATCTCACCAGCATCTACCAGGCAGGGGTGTGTCTGGAAAGTTTGGTTTTTCATGGTCACAGACCTTCATCTGTGTCACATCCTAGACGTGTAGCTTTATGCCTGTAACACGGCTGTTTTTTATGGGGTGATATTTTTCCACGGTTCAGATGAACTGGAGCATCTTAATGTTAGTCTCACACACCGAGGGTCTTTTTTATTTGTATTTAATGAAGTTTAACTTAACGATCTATGGAGATTTACAGCTCTGTGTCAAGAAATAATTACTCTAATTTAGTTTTAAGATTATTTAATGTCTGCTTACATGTGGTATTTTTTATTATTGCCTCTAGTCTAACTGCTCTGTGTTTAGCTGCTTTGATTCTAAAATAATTTCACTTTACTGGTATAACATCTGGATTTAATCTACTGGAGATTATTACACATTATAAAAATAACTCAGTTATTTTGCATTCATTGAACTTGAGGATATTCATGCAGAAAAAGTTGATTTTCCACAGAGGAACTATTTTTATCCTCACAAAGCTGCAGTGTGTTCTACTTTTCCCTCCCTCTTTTGTTTGCGGGAGCACGGAGGTTCGGCTCGGCTGCAGACTCATGCTGGAGGACATTTCAACAACGAGCGGTGGCTTGATGAATCGGAGGCTTTAACATGAGTTTCCCGGCTTCCTTCTCCCAGACGCATGCCTTTTATCACATGTCTGCTCTGAATCAGGAAGTCAGCTGACAAAGTTTTTGAATTTGTGTTTTGTGTGCTGCATCTGTATGTCTTTTTTCCTGCTGTCAGTGAAGTATTCCTTTTCCACGTCCTAGATATCTGGAAACAAGAGTTCAGGGCCTTGCTGTCGTACTAGCTGCTCAGTTTGATTTTAATAGCACCTCCAGCTCCTCCACAGACCCAGTCCTGCCAGTCAGATCCTCGGTCGGCATCCGGAGGTTCATACTTGTGGCCGCCAGCAGGGCTGCCATGTTTCTCCCCTCTCGTCGCAGTCGGAGGGTAAAACTGCTCAGCATCCTGACTCCAGTGCTGCTTCAGCCTCAGAGCTGTGGGGTGGGAGGGTCTGAGCAGAGCCAGATCTCTGCACCAGCCGACCTCCCTTTCACTCTGCTGAGAAAGAGGAGGAGGAGGGGAGGTGAAAGCAACAAAGGCCAAGAGAAAAGAGGGGAGAGGAGAGGAGGACGCAGAGTGGCGGTGTTTGTACGCGGCAGATGAATGAAATCTTTATCTCAGACGGAGAGATGACACGGCTGCTCTCTCATATCTGCTGCTAGTTTAGCTTCTACTCACTTTCATTCCTCCTCTTTCTTACGGTTTCTCTCCCTCTTTCTATCGGATCTCTTTTTCTGATTGCTCCTCCTGATCTTTTCTTTTCATCTCCTCTGGACTCAGCCCCCTGGTGGAAGTCTGGCAACTCTTTTTTTTCATCTGCCTCCTTCATTTTTTCCCGCTTTTTAAACCCTGGAAAAAACAGGAAATCAGAAACAATTAACTTCTCCTCCTTTTTTCCTAATTTGTGCCTGATTTCCAGTTATGTTTTCTCATGTAAAACCCTTCGTCCATCGGCACCGACGCTCATAAAGGCTTCAAGTTTTTCAGCTGCTTCCTTTAACAATTCTCCCCAACAAAGTGACTCCACTTAAAGAATTCAACTGACACTTTTCTTTAAAAAAAAGGCAAAAACCAAAGCGTAGTCTGCCAAAAGTTTGATTTCAGCTTTTAGTTTTTGTTCATTTGAATACACCTCTAGCAGGTCGAACCATAAATCTCCCCCTGTGGGAAACCCTGAAGTCCCACTTGAACTGCAGCCTGAGTGACTCTTGGCATCAAGGGTTTGCAGTAAAAGAAGAACCTGTTTGTTAGTGTTACACAATGCACATTTAGCCCTGTGTGAACCTGGGAAAGTAACATCCCTGATGTGTGTGTGTGTGTGTGTGGATGTTACATCATTTTTGTCCCAAACTAACGGCCTCGTCCTGCAGATGGTGGAAAGACTCTGCTCAGCCCTGCGTCTTTTTCTTTGCTGGAATACAAACACACACAGTGCTTATACCTCTAAAGTTGTTTAATCAGCTGGATGATGAGAAAGCTGCATGTTGGCGTTGTTACAGGAATGCAGAGAGGTGTTGGGAACGTAAACATTTGTGTAGCAGGAGCTGCTGACAGAAGGAGAAAGAAGTTTGTCTGTGATGTGCAAAAGCTGTGAGATTTAGCGCCTGAAGGATGAAAAGGGAAGATAGAAGAGGGATGCAGTGAATTACTGGAGAAAGAAGGTCGTGAAGGGATGAAATAGAAATGTGTACACGGTGGTTCTGTGGGAGGAACAGCCCAGAAACGGGAGGCAGGGAGCAGGAAGGACATGAGAGCGAGCTCAAAGTTGAACAAAGGTCTATTTTTGTGAGATCCGTTCTGCAGCCGTGTGTCTTTGTTATGTCTGAGGGTGAAAACCATCTCTCAGGGCCTGCTCACATTTGCTGCCTTAGGGCAAAGCAACAGTTGTTAGACTTATTTATTTGGCATGCCAGCATTCACAGTAGCATGATTCTGTTGCTCCTCGTGGCTGATTCACCGTTCGAGGTTAACTTGTATGGAAGAATGCGGCAGCCCAGCTCATATTTAGTCTCCATGTGGCCTTCAGATTCCTAATGCTCACTCTGCTGAAACAGAAGAACCGAATTGTTCCCGCTACCTATATGAGCACAATTTCCTGTAAGCCACAAACAGTATATTAAAACCGGCTTCTGTTCCACGGCTGGAGGAACACATTGTTCTGCCTCTGCCGAGGACACTGAAGAGGCTGCAACAGTTGTCTTAGAGTCCAGTTAGAGCAGTTCTCCTGATTATTAAGCATGACTGTCCATACATTTGAGTGGCTTCCAGATTCCAGTTTAGTGCACGCATGAACAGCCAACAGCAGAAAAATTGTGTCTGTGTGGAACGAGTGTAAATATCCAGATTTATTTTTAATGTCTGTCACATTTTAGGGAGGATCTGCCACTTCTTATGACCTACGGATAGGGGCACTCGTTTTGGAACTTGTTTATTCATATTTCAAGATTCAAGTTGTTTATTTGTCACGTGAAAGATAGCAGTGCAGTCGTGCATGCATCCGAGGCTGTGCACGGGAAGAAGCTCCTGTGTTCACCTTAAAGAGCCTGAAGCACCGACCAGAGAGCAGCCACTCCAACGCGCCGTTGATGAGGGTCTCTCATGATCCTGTTTACGCTGGCTGTTGTTCTCCTCATCGAGATGTCCTGGAGGGTGGGGGGGTGTTGTACCCATGGTACGCTCTGCTGACCTCAGCACCCTCTGCAGGGCCCCAGTCAAGACCAGTATTAACACGTACCATTGGGTGATGTTACCAGTCAGAACACTCTCCACCTCTCCAGTGGAGAACATCCTCATGATTTTCAGAGAAGCTCTGAACTTTTGAGGTGAAAAAGGTGCTGCTTGCCTTCTTCACCTGGCTTTCTATGTACAGAGTCCAGGATAGATCCCGGACTACACACCCTCTCCACCGGAGTCCCATTAAGAGGGGTGTAGTTCCTCTGCTGTGTCCTTCCATAGTCAGTAATCATCTCCTTAGTTTTGTCTGCATTTATTTTGTTAGCATGGCACCTCGCTGCCAGCTTATTTACCAACATGTAGATTTTAATTAGATTAGAAGTATGGATTCATTCTGCAACTTGGAAAATACAAGTCAGTTTTAGGACTTGCAGGATTAATCCTGTCTTATAGATTTGATTTATACCTCTACGTGTCCCTATCCAAGCTCCATAAAGACCCCTCCCACTTGTAGTTTCTTCCCTGTCTTCTCCTTGAGATGTCGTATTTTGTTTTACTTATGTTGATGTTCATAACTCTGAAATTAAATGTAGTCTTAAATGTAACATGGACACAGATGAATGACGGATGGTTTGAAGCCAGCTGATGTGTGAATGAAAAGCTTCCCTTCGCTGTAATAAGCGACTTCCAGACATTTGAGGCGACAGCAGACAGAGGAGCTTAAACCAGAGACGTTCCAGCAGGTGTGTGATGGACCTGAATTCTTCCTCAGGCCTGGACGCGAGCCACCGCGACAACTGACGAACGGATGCCTCACCCTTCCCCGAAACGTCCTTGATGGAGGGACGTACGCGGAGAGGCAGACTGATGGGAAGCGAGCGAGTGATTGATGAGGAGGGTGTGGGGTGAATGTGATCTGTGTGTCATGTGTTTTCCCAGTTGTTACGGTCTCAAGTTGCCCACCTGTCTCTGTTGGCACACTCATGTCTGCTGGGAGTTTCTCTGCTGCTGATGGATGAAGCGGACCTCCCTCAGCTTCTCCATCCACCACCGACACAGCAACACTTTCAGCTTCACACACCTCATAGCAGGAAGTAAACTTAGATTTGAGCCCCTCCTCTTTTT
>CM047991.1:29916011-29944841 GCA_026261665.1 Melanotaenia duboulayi | reverse complement strand
GGAGCACTGAGGTCAGAGTTGACTTCCATGTTCTGACGTCAGCTTCAGGCATCAGTCGGTGGCGGTAATGCAGTAGAAAGTCGTTCAAAACTCCGGCCATCTCTTCAGTTGTTGCCCTCGTTGACTGACTGATGATTTGTTTTGAGCATGAACATCAGTGTTATTTGGGAAAATACAACCTTTCTCAGAATGCAGCAGCATTGTTTGTGTTAACTCAGCTCTGTGTGTGTGGTGAGTTTCAACTCAACAGATTTATATAAATCCTCTCATTTACTGGACTTTTCTACTGATAGGATATGTATTAGAGAAAAATGAAACATTAACATGGATTTCCAGGATGTGCAACCCCACTGGAAAAAAAGGCTGGAAAACTGCGTCCATGAAATATTTAAAATGGTAAAGACAGTTCAGTCTGGTTGAGACGAGATCTTAAGAATCCGACCTTGTTTCTGAGTTGAATTCTGTGGGAAAATTGATCAATGAAACTGTTGAAACCAGAAAATGACCTACACTGTATAAAATGCCTTTTTTTCTCAATTTAAATCAGACTCATATTCTCCTGTTTTAAGTCAGAATAACCTAAACTGTTTCTATTTGCTAAATACCACAATAAAAAGAGAGAATATTTCAGAGAATTTCTTTTTACCTCCTTCAGTTAGGTGTTAACAGACATGTTGTATTGTATTTGCTCGACGTGCCTTTAAACTTCTCGACTTGGGCCAAATGTTTTGGATATCATTCCTCAGGTTTCTTATAGCTGTGGCCCAGTCCTCCAGAAATAACTGCTGTGAGCTTTTGTTCTGGGGTTGATTTGAACGTTTCAGGCCATAACACGTTCACCCTCCTGATTTAACTTAAGACAACGAGAAAGATTCATTTGTCTTTTTATATTTCATCTCTAGTTCAGCGTGTCCTGATAAACTGGAGTACTGGTGAGTTTTTCTGTGTCAGCTGTAATCTCACCATGACTTCATTCTCTGGGTTTCTGGGAAACGTGGGACCGTTTGGCTCGGAGACAGATGAACGTGGAGGCGTATGGTCAGCTCAAATATTGACATTATTAGAGGAACATTTGTCTGAGTCGACGGAGAGAGGCCGACGGAGCGGTGGAATGAAAGTTTGTGTTCTTGAGGCTTCGTGGTGTCTGCTGCTCTGTAATCTGCTCCCCTTCAAACAGAAGAAACTCCATGAACCAGGCTGGATGACAATGTGACACTCAAACACTCCTGCACCAACACACCATAGAAAAAATGCACAGCTGAGCGATGACTTATCAAAACACGCCTCCTTCTCTCCCTCACACACACACACACACACACACACATTTATGTGTTCACTATAAACGCCTCTGAAGCACATGTTTTTAGCTGCGGCTGTGACATCATTCGCCTTGCGGTCAAAGTCCAGTTCCTCAATCCGGCTCAGAGCTGCGAACTATCAACCACATTCACAGCTACGTCAGCCACACACACACACACACACTCAGCAGAGTGAGGAACAGCCTGGAAGAAGAAGAAAAAGCAGCGAGTAGGAGATGAAGGATTATCTATGTGATTGAGGATGGCTGCTCTTTGACAACCTGGTCCCGAGGCTGTGCAGCCCCACCAACTCCCTCCTCTTCACTTTTATTCCCTTACTTTGTTTCTCTGTCACTTTCACTCCACTTTGTTACAACTTCTACATTTCCTGTTCCTCCTCTTAAATTCTTCTGATCATTTTTCATTTTTATCGTCTTTTCACTTCCGTCACTTTTCCTCTCTTTCTCCGGGGAGGGAGGAAGGCATGAGCTCCTTGGCTTCTTACCAGCAGTACCTCCAGGACTTGGAGGAGAAAAGAGGTTGGTGTCTCCTTCTGCTTTGTTCCTTTTAAGCCTGTAGCCTTTAAAAGCAACAGAACTCGCTGAAGGTGTCATAATGTTGTAATCAGAGCAAGATCTTATCTCTTGTTTGGTGTTTAGGGTGGTGATGGGGGGTGGTTTAAATGTGATATCAGAGGTGTGACCTGTTGCACATGTGCTCAATGACGCTGTGAATCATCACGAGCCACTTTGGGTGGGGCTGTAAAAAGGTGTCATACCTGCTTGCCAGGGATCTTGTGCAACCAGACAATGCGGCAGGAGCCCCACATGATGTTTATAGACTAAATATTCTGCTGGTTTCTGTCCTCCTTTAGACTTTTAAAGGTTTATAAAGGCTGTGTGTGCAACATAAAGAGCGGCTCCAGGCTCATTTTCCTGCGACTTTGTGTTGTTTTCTGTCTTGGTCGTGAATATGCATGTCTGACTGTGTTTACCTGCTGCTATATGGCGCCCAGATAAGCTGTGGGTCAACAGAAGTTAGTTCATATTTGCTAACAACCCAGGTGTGTCCAGATAGGTTAATAGCACCCAATAGCACTTCGAAATGTGCAGACCCTGAATCGGGACACAGCTCTTGTGGACATTTTCCTGTTGCTAATTATCAGCTGTTGCTAATTGTTCATATCAGTAATGGTGCTGAGGGTTAGTCTCTGTTGTCTCTGACACTTGATCCTAGTGGGTGGTGGAAGAAGGGGCAGTTAGCTGCGTGATGGTCTGTCGAAGTGTAAGATGATAATCAGAAAGAGGTGGAGATGCTTCGCTTCAGCAGCTGTTATCACAACAGCGAGCCAGGCTCTGCAAAAGCAAGCCGACTGTCCGGAGTCGAGTTTCTGTTTAAATATTTATTCTTTTGTTACTTCGGATGTTTTTTTGTTTTGTTTTTTAATGAAAAATGCTCTAAAAAGGCCAAGAACCACCTTTAGCTTTAGGAGCAATGATTTGAAGTTAGTTTGGTGTGTGCAGCTTAGAGAATTATATCTCTACATAGCATCCAGGAAGAGCTCTCCAGACTTCTTAATGGAATATGTAAAGTTCTTCTTTGGATGTTTCTGCTTCAATAACGTTGAAGCCCGGGTTCTGGGGAGGATCCATCCCTCCATCAGACCTGTTGCTGCTGATTGTTAGTCCAGTTCTTGCGTCGTGTGACATACCTCAGCCTTTTCACCCTTCCATGGAGACCATTTCTGACGAGCCTTTGGCCAACTGTAGATGCATCAAGTGAAGGTCCAGATGCATCTCTCAGGTTCTGGTTCAGGTCTTTGCTGGATTTGTTCCTGTTTCTTCAGGACATCGCTTTCAGATCCGGCTCATCTGCTGTAGATAGTTTTTCGGTCCTGACTCTTCTTCTTTTGTCCTCACCTTGTCCAGTTTCCTCAGATGACCCGCCACCATGCTGAGACACGCCAGGTTTCCAGCTAACAGCTCTTTGGGAATCAGCTTGTTGCTGCTAAAATCCTCTTTTCTGATAATATGTTTTATCTTTGTCATTTTTCATTGATGCAGCTAAAGAAAGAAAGGTGTCTTTGTGAGTGGACCATCCCTTGACTTGGGGACAATTTTAATGCTTGAATGGTTCACAGGTCGGGGTTAAATGCTCCCTTCGCAAACACTTTAATGCTCACAGAGACTTTTCATTTTGAGTGGATCCCTGCAGGCTGCTTTACGTTCCAAACACCAAAAATTATCACAACACCTGTTTTCCAACAACTCCTTCATGTTTTGGTCCCGTCTGCTCTCTCACCTTCTTTTTTACATGCAAATGTGCTTCAGAGAAAACCAGTCAGTCTGCTGGGGCAGTTAATTATGTTGTACATCTATCCAACCTTCTGTGTTCACCCTGAAACCTTCTCTTTCACGCTCAGACACTGAGAAGCCCACTCTACAGTAGTCCTCATTTCAAGCCTGCTCACCCATTTTAAAGCTGACCCCCTCTCGTCTTTTGTCTGGTGGCTTTACCACGGCCACACCTGCTGCTACTTGTGGGTTGGTGATATTATAGTCGCCCCCCACCACACCCACAACAGCTGCTGCGTCCGAGGCCTTCCAGCAATGCATGTCAGGCTGAGTTACAGTCACCTACAATCTCCTTTAACCCCTTAAATTACCCTTGAGGTTAAACTGCTTAACTAACTGCTTTTAAAGCCAGTGGAGACACGTAATCATCATCAGTGTAATTAAATTATTCAGCTTCAGATTTCATGAGCTTCAACACAAACGTGTGCAAACACAGCAAGTCCTGAGGATGTTGATGAGATAACATAAACGAATATTAATACATCCTCTTTTCATTTAGATTGCTGTTGGATTTAAACGTATTTATTTCTTCTGTGAGTGTTTAACCTTTAAAACTTTGCTAGTTAGCCGACAACACCGACCGCTATTGCTTATATTGCCGACATCTTCTCAGGAACGGTAGTGTGTAATTCTGTGGGGTTAACTTTGATGGATAGTTGACCCTTTATGTGATCTATGGAAGTTTTCCATACATTTATATCCCATCCAGGAGGTTTACAATCCAGCCACAAAATATAGTGTTTGTTCAGAGACTCTATCTGGTAAATCCATAATGATCCATGATAACAGCATTATTTATCACATTTCACCATAAAAAGATCGCTAGCACTACTATGTTGCTAAGAGACCTCTATTTAGACCTGGACATKATGATGAGGATAGCATAAAGTGATCAACCAAAGATCAACCAGTGAGCAGAAAGTTCTATGTGTGTCTGAAAAGAAGGAAAATAATGCTCCTCTATGGCTGGAAAAGAGACAAAAGCAGCTGAGCTGGAGTTGGTTTAGTGAGGAAAGCAGGTAAATAGTAGTTGGAATAACTCGAAAGGAGGAAAAACTGTAGTTTCAATCATTTTTCTCCTGAAATCCAGTAGTTGAGAGAACGATGTGCAGATGAGAAAAGGCTTGGTCACTTCTGATCTGTGTGTTATTTCTACTAAGTACTTTTAGTCCAAGCACCCATGGGAGGCTTCATCTCCTCAGCCATCTGTAGCCTCTCATCTCTCCTCCAGTGCTCTTGACCTCGGTGAGGGCCCCGGAGCGGGTCCCTCCATTCAGATAGAAGTTCTGCTCGTCCATTGTTCCAGGCTGCGTTGACCTGCTGTCACCTGTTTCTGAGACAGACGGAGAAGGTGTGGGAGTGGGTTTGAGTCTGTGGCTGGCCGCGGTGTTTGCTCACAGTTTGCGTAAGGAGGAGATTAGCTGACGGTTTCCATTCTGACCTCATGTTCTCACAGTCTACCTGCTGTCCGTGGTGACAGCATGAAGGTTGAGTTCATGTTGGGCAAGTTTTTGTGTGCTTTAGTGTTTGTGTGTCAGTGTCCCCGGGGTTAACGGCAGGGTCAACATGTCAGCTCCACAAACCCACAACCAAGATCCTCTGCTGTGTTTTATTCCTCATGTTTAACATTAGAAACAGTTTTATTACTGTAATGAGCGTCAGGCTGGTTATTGACTGTTTATCTGGAGAAAAAACAGCATTTCAGACAAGAATGTGATATTTCTCCTGGGTGTGTCCGCACTCCATCATGAGTCATTTTATACTGCGATTAGACACGCAGGCTAGTGCATGAGTCAAGCTTTACATATTTTTCTACAGATTGATTTTTTTTTAAATGTTTTTAAAAGTTTTTTTCCCACTTCATTTTTTATTTTAAAGTATAAGTCCAGCACATATATAATTTTGTCTAGGCTCTACTTTTAGTAAATTAACATTAAAACTGCCACTGTTTACCACTCTGTAACGTCATACATTCCTTGTAATAAACGTGATTACGCTGAGTTGTTGTTGGGAGAAGTCGTGGATATCTGTGTCTGTGTGTTGTGGGTCGTTGCTACTTGTGCAGCATCCAGGGATTCGGCATGACGCCTCACCTGGTGAGAGTTCACCTCTGTCACGCTGCTCTGGATCCATCAGCAGACTTTAGCCTCATGTTCTTCCTTCTTATCAAATCCAGATTGATCTGAGATGATCGTTTTGATGGTGCCTTATCAACGACTTCAGCATCTTAAGTTGGACGTGTTGCATTTGTTTAACCCACAAGCCACGATTACATTTGCTTGTGCTGTTGACTGTAGGTAGACCAGGGGTGTCCAGCTCTGGTCCTTGAGGGCCGCAGTCCTGCTGGTTTAGATGTTTCCCTGCTTCAACCCCTGCTTGGGTTTGATTGACTCGTTATTTTGATTTAGAAACATCCAAAGCCTGCAGGACTGGCTGTGGACATCCATGCTGTAGTCCATTAACGTCCTCCTGGAGGCCCAGTTAGAATTTCAACGCTGAAATCTTGATTTGTACTGGTTATTCTTTACACCTGGAACTTTTAGTAATTCATCTCTAAAACTTATAAATGCAAACAAAACAGTTTTTTTATTTGGAGGCCATCAGGGGTGTTCTGGAGCTCTAACACGGAAATTGTAAAAAAAAAACACATTGAATGTATGAAGATGGGATCAACAGTCTGGAGGCTCATCAGAAAAATCTTCCGCCCCTAAATGAGGACAGAATGTTTATTATCATGTTAATCTACATGTGAGCTTCAGTCAGTTGTTGCTTATCATATTATTTTACTTTATAGATGAATAAAGTGTTTTTTTGTGTGTGTGTGACAGTGAGTCAGAACGTTATGTTGGTGTGTATTTTCTCTGTTTATCTGTTTTCTAGGTAACCCCTCTTCTCTGAATGACTCATTTAGTGTTTATGAGGTATTTTCCTCTGCAGTAATAAAAATCCCTCGTGGCTAAATTTAGAATTTGAAGCCTTCCTCTGTGTTTCTCCATCACTGCTTTCTATTTTGGTAGAGACCAAACCTTCAACACAACGGAAACATGAATTTGAGTCAGGCTTGTGCTTCGGATACAGGCTGTGTTGGTCGGGGGACCAAACCCTCCACCATCCTCTCAGCCTCGTACAGGAGGTCTTTGTTCCAGGCGTTCCTGCTACCAGGCGGTGAAATCAGAAAAAGTCAGTAATCTCCAGTGTGTGGCTCCGCTTCTAATAATCCAGTCATATGATCGCTTTCTGACTTTGGTGTAAACACAACATCAACGCCATTGTTGTCTCAGCTGTCATGGGTTTGGCTTTGGCTCCAACAGTCGTGGATATAAAGTTGTTTTTAAATTGGATTAAGTTGGATTTGATGTGGGGATTATAAATACCTCATTTAATTATGTTACTTACTTTAGCTTAATTCATAACACCTTGTAGGAATGAGACTGTTTGACATGATTATGTTGAGTGATCACATGCCACTGAAGGGACTTTAGTGAGAGGGAGTCGTGTGTGCAGGGAGGGAAGAAGGTTCCGGTGGTTCGGGTTTGTACACGAGTGTTTTAGAGTAATTATCTTGTTTGGACGGCAGCTCCACCTGTAAGGCAGGCCGGGAAGGAAATGTGGGGTTTTTGCTGGAAACGTGTAAGAGTGAAAGTATTCTCCTTTGTCTGGAATGTTGATGTGGCACATTTATCCTTGACTTCTTGTTAAGCAGCAACATTTTGATCCTAGTGCATCAGTCTTCCTGTCAAGGGAAATTAAGACACTAAAAGAAATGAAAAGATTAAGATGCACTAGAAGAAATGACACTTTTAAAAAGACTGAGGTTACACTAATTAAAATGCTAAATAAATACATTAAAAGACAAACAGAGAACACATGATTCTCATGCTTTGCTAAAAAAATGTGTAATAAGACGTGATTTAAAAGTTTCCAGAGTGAGGGCCAGTTTGATCTGGGACTGGAGCTCATTCCACGGTTTGGCTCCCAGTACTGAACAGCTCGATCAACCCTGGTTTCCAGTCTGGATTCTGGAACGACATGAAGGACCTGATCTGCAGACCTCAGTGAACTGGATGGAGTGTAAAGTTAAACCCCTTAAAAGGTTTGGCTTGGTGCACCAAAACCTCCAGAAACTGCTCGGCAGTAGTAAACGTTTCTTCTTGGAAGCAGATTCAGCCAACGCTGAGGAGACACGTCGAGAACCAGGTTGAACAGAAGCTCGTCATCATTCAACTTCTTATGATTTCCATCAGTTTCCATCAGCGTCTGTAGAACGGGAACCAATTTCCTGCAGAATCTTGTTCACATGCAGAGTAAATCAGCGCAGAGAGGTGTGTACTTCATGCCACTGCTTCATCTGCAGGTGGAATAAATTTAGTTTTCTCCCAGTTTGACATTTTTCCATCTGTGTGCTCCAGTTTGCATGAAGATCGTCTTTGTTCTGCAGGATGTTGATGTTACGGTTGTAGATTTTCTTAGTGTGATCATCGCGATAATTATGCATTAATTAATTATAGGTCTCCAGGTTTGACGTATTTCTATTTTTGAAACAAAGTAAAGGAACCAAAAAGTCCCAATCCAAAATCCCCTCTGTTTAAATAATAAAAAAACTACATATTCTCTCTGAATTTCTCTCAGAGCTGCAGGACCTCTACCTCGACTTTGGAGGCTTCTTTCTGGAAACTAGATTATAAGATCACAGCATTGGCACCCATAATTAGCAGAGAATTTAGAAACAGACAAAAAAAAACAACTTTGACTTGCAGCTGAAATTTAACAGAATGGCTGCTGTTTAAAACATAAATAACAGCAGAACTGTGACATAATTCTGGTTTCTTCAGGCGTTGCACGCTGATGACATAAAGACATCAAACTCACGCCGAGTCAGTCGTGTTCGAACAATGAAACTATCCGTCTCATCCTGGTAAAGTAACGTTCAGCGTTACACACACAGTCAGTTATTGACATAACATTTCATTTCAATGTCCCGTTTGATAGACACAGACGTCATTTACTGCACATTTTCCTTGAACGTATAAGGCTGGTGTGGCCTAGATTAGATAGACTTTTATTGATCCCTCATTGGAGAAGTTCCGTGTTGCAGACAGCTGCATGTGGTAGTACACAGACCCCAAGGTAGACTCATCCATCAGTACATACATACATAAAAAAAGAAAAAAGCAGTTATAAATCTGTAAAAAGGCAATGCAAAGTGAGTGTGAACAAATAAACAGGTATAAATGTGTACAGTTGGGAAAATGATCTGTTCCCAGCTGTGATCCTGAGGCTTGTACGACCGACAGAACGAAAACACAGAAACACACACACACACACAGATGTTGTTTAACTCTGTTTTTGTTCTGTCGATACGTTTTGGAAAATCCCTTTCTGGACTGTGACCATATTAAGGGTCTTTATGATTTATTTATTGTGGTGTTTAGTTGTGAAATGAAGTAATGATGACTCTCCTGAATGTTGGCGTCATTGTGGTTACTAAATTTGTCCAACGTGCGACGTTTTAATTGAAACTACATCAGTCAGCTGTGTGTACAGAGGCGGAAGATGACGTTTCCGGAGTCATTTTTTAAATTGTCGACTCTTCTATAAAAGTCAAACACTTGTCTCCATGGCGGATGTTGTGTTTCTGTGTGTGTTTGATGTCTTTCATCCTCAGACTTTCTGTTATCTGGTGAATATTTAACAGTGTGATTTTTGTAATGTGTAAATATAAATGTGACATTGTGCAGTGAAAACATCAAAGTTGGGACCCACTGCTTTAATATATTACCTATTATCTGCTTCTCTGACCCGTGCTAGGACACACACAAAGCCAAAAGACATGTTGAACTAAAATACTGAAGTAATTTTAGCCTGAAGCCGTTTTAGGTTTTTCCATAAAACATTTTAGGCCAGACCTGCTGGACTGTTCTTTAACCTCTAGAAGATTATTAATATGGAAAAATCTTTTGGACCAGAACTGGAAGCAAAGGAAAAACCAATCTCAACAAGCCAATCGCAGCTTTTCCTTGTTTGGTGTCACGAGCAGACAAGTTGGCCGCCTGAGCCTTAAAGCCTGTTGATCAGGTTACATAAACGTCTGGAGGCTGTTTGTTTTTTCCACGTTAATATGAGACCAGCTTAGAGTTACTGTAGTAACCCAGGTTTAACCTGAGAGGGCCGCCACAGGTGAGTCTGCCATCTTCCTCATGCCTGAGGAAAACAAAATCATGTACAGCTTCCAGCTCACTTTCCCTTTCGAATAGTCGTATTACATCATCTTTAAAACATCTCAGTGGGACTGATCCACATAAAACATGAGTCTCATCAGAGAAAACAAACCAGTAGAATCACATCTGTTGTTAGGATTGTTACAGGTATGATCACCTGATGAGTTCAGACCAGCTGACATTCGCCTGTACATCCAGTAAAATGTTAGACCAGCCGTATCGGTTTTACAGGCTCGTGTTGTAGCTGTGAAAGGACGATGATGATGATGATGAAAGCTTCCAGGAGATGTGACCTGAATAGAAATCATCAAAATAAATCTGAACAGAAGCAGCTCATACTCATAATAACCATGTGGTATGAGATGAAATAGTGTGTGTGGGATGAACAGAAACACACATTTCAGCTCCATCCAGCTCGTCGTCATAGGTGCGTTTCAACACGTGTGGAGCATAAACATCACATTCACTGGGAAATCTTCATGTTGGGCTACAGTTTCTATAAGTAACTGCACTTCTTGATCAAATGTTGAGAATGTAGTTTTAACCCCTTAATGCCTGAATCTATTTACAATTATGTTGAAGTAAAATTAAAAAAAAAGTAAGAGGGCAAGAAAAGACTGGAATAAAATGAACTACAATACAATATTGGTTAATACCTATAAATAATGAATAATTAATATAAAAATACATAAATGATTAAATCAATAAAATAACAGGAAGTCAACTTTTTATAAAAAGCTGGAAGTGGATTGTCACAGATTTGTGACACTGAGCATCAAGACGTTATAAATGTCCCCTCCTAGAGTACACTATCATCTGGTGACCACCGGTGTGACTGCTAGGAGACGCTTAAGGCCCCTTCATGCTCCTGCTCCTTCGTAAACCACAATGTCCATTTCAATACGTCGCCATCCTCATACTTCCACATGTTTTTTGTGTTGCCATGGTTGTTAAATTAATTCCTCCTCTAGGGGGCAGTGCTGAGTTCAGAGTTCACTCCTGCGAGCCGACGTCAGTTTAGACCCGGTTTGGTGGCGGTAATGTGTCGCTAGAAAGTTGTTTCCACCCGCCCAACACGACCTAAACACTCACATATAGTCTATCTAGAAAAGCTCGCACAGTTTCTACAGTTGTCCTCGTCCTAATTCTTCTTCTGCTTTTTGGTTCCCGTCCTGCTTCTCTTCTTCTCTGGTTTGTTTCTTTCCCTGGTCGCATGTCAGCTATTCTGCTCAGCACTGCCCCCACGATTTCCGGTGATTTTGCCCGATTTTCTTGGTCAAGCAACAAATAACTAAGCTCCCTGAAAATGGACCAACTTACGCAAGTCATAAACGGGCATTTTCATTTAAATGTTTTCCTTTTTTTAAATGGAAAACATTTCAGTTTTTGTGTAGGTTTTTTTTTGTAACGACTTAAATAATCTGCATTTAACCCCAAATAGAATAAAAACAATTAAATATTAAATTTAACAATGGCAGTACAAATAAATAATAATAAAATAATATAAAAAAATAAAAACATAAGTGCAAGCTTATAATTTTGTAGCTGTTTTTTGCCATAAAGGTCCCTAGAGGTGAAAAACGTATAAAGGGCATGTGGGAGAAAAGACACCGGACTAAAAGAAGAGTAACTGCAAAAAAGTAACGCCACTAGCTGTAACAGCCAAAATGACCACCCAATATTAAAAAAATAAATAAAAAGTTGAGTAAAATGTACAAGAATTTCCAAAAGGAACTCGATGAATCTATCAACGTGCAGGTGAAATTTCCTAAAATCAGATCATTTATCAGGGTGCGTTGTCAACAACACGGAGTCTCAAGTCCGTTTTTTACCGCCATCACATTCAGGTCACCGTGCCGACCAGTGTGACCCACTCAAACACACAAGTGTTTCCAGTAGCAGCTGTGCTGGGCGTGATAAGCCTCCTCCGGTGTTTATCAGCATCGGCCCAGTTGGGTGCGGCCTCCCTGTAGCTAAAATGTTTGTTAACGTGTGTGAACTGGTTTATGTTTGTTTTAACGGCCCCTCTGAGCCCCTGGATGTGGCTGCCGGGGCTGTAGCGCCCCCTGTTGGTTGGTCATTTGTTGTAGCGTTCAAGTCAGAGGAAATGAGCGTCTGTCAGGTTTCTAGTGCGAGACGCTGGAAGTGTTTTACTGCATCCATGTGTGGTTTGGGAATCTCCACCTCCCTCTATGACTGCTGCTTGCACTGTTGTGGCAGTTTGAACGTAGTAACCACGGCCCCCTTCCAGCTCTGACAGGGTTATAATCACACAGGACAGTACACACTCCTGCATGTAATTACAGTGTGTGATGTGTGGCACTGATTGCAGTTTTTAAGCAAGAAGTGGGAAAGCAAAGGAAAAGAAAGAGATGGTTGCAAGGAGATAAGAGAATAGTGGAGGTGTAAAATATGATGTATGGAAAAGATCCACTTTCACATCCAGTTCCAACCCAGATTCTCTTCGCTTTATTTTTCCAAAGCAGAGTTGATTAGATGAGAGAGAACAATGTAGGCCTCATCAGCAGCCTCTACTTAAACCTGCCTCTCATTGGAGGCTTGAAATCCCTCGGATCCATAATGGAGGAATGAAAGGTCAAGGCACAACGGAGAACGGCTGAAAATGTCAGAGCACTTGAGCTCAGTTCGTCTGTGAGTTTCAGGTTGGTTTCTTTTATGTGCTGTTTGCTGGTCTCCATGCGGTTCTCATTTATCCCGAAGCTCGGCGTCAGAACGCCTGATTCTGCTGTTCTGTCCTGTTATTCCAGAGAAGGAATGAAGATGATCTCAGCACCAGTCATGGAGGGAAATTTCTTTAGCTCGCTGACCTGAAGTTAATAAGATGTTTAAGCTGCTAAACTGTCTTCTGGAATTGGTCATTAAACTCCTCTTCTTTACATGGTTAAGATGTTTTTGGAAAACTTGGGACAAGGTCAGCAGATTCATTAGTTATTTTATTAGCAGTGAATTTGTTTACAGTAATTTATTCCATAAATTGTTTTTCTAAAAGAACAAAGTTTTAATTTAATTTGGCCTGGATCTGTGTGTTTACTGCAGACCATACCTGCCCTGAATGCTAATCATTTACCAGTCTCACAAGCTTTTCACATGGGAGAAACAATCGATTCCTTTGCAGAAGGAAGTGAGAGGGTAAGGGTACGCCCTTTTTCGTTTTTATAGAAGGAACAAAAACATTTGATTTCTTGCTTTTCTAATAAGAAAACAGAGGAAACTCTGGTCTTGGCAGCAGTAAAGAACCCAGAGCTCTGCGACATGTAGGCCACAGATACTTACAAGCACATAAATAATAAGGTTATCAGTGCAGGGTTCAGAGCAGCTTCAAAAACAGTAGTTTTCTCTAAAGATGAAGAGACATGTAAGCCTTAACTCCACACTGACTAGTTTGTGCTGAGAAGGCCTTTCAGAAACGAGGTAAACCCACTTCAAGAACAAGAAAAAGAAGCCCAGTTGCCTTAATTCAAGCTCTTGTTTCACCATTTACCCAACACAATAAACACAAATTAGGAAGAAAGGAAACAACAAAGAGAAGGAAAAGCTCAAACAGTACATGTAGCACCATAGCNAGAGAAGGAATAGCTCAAACAGTACATGTAGCACCATAGCTGCAGACATGCTTTGGACTTTAGATTAAATATGTCTGAATCTAAGAGCATCGCCCTCCACAGCCTCAGGTAAAATCTGGAGGACTCTCCAGTCAGACGAAACCAGCACCACCTCAATCCGTATACCCGAAGACCTTGTTCTGATTCAGGCATGTGTTCAAGACATTGTTTGTGCTGTTGTCATGACAACTGATTAGGCTATTCTTATCCAGCCAGCTGCAGTAAATAGCTGCGTTTACATTATTGACGCCATTTTTCAGGTCTTCCCTGAAACTCACGTGGTTCAAGCGTGTGCAGAAACAACACGCACCACCAAACAGTCAGAATGAGTGAAGAACACCGTTCGGTTTAAACCACCCCCCTCGATCAGATCCTTCCAGATTGAGGCCGATTGGATCAGCTGATGTGTTTACATGACATTTTTATTATGATTGGACGTTTGATGGGATCAGAAGCGCCACGTGTGAACGTAGCTAGTGTTTTCTAAATCAGTGTAAAATGTGATTAACACTCAGTCATGCATATAAAACATGTAGTCAAAGCCAGTGAAACTGGAATAATTTACATTTGTTTGGTGTAAGCGAAGCATTGCAGCACATAATTTTCATTAATCATGTTTTTTGTAATCAAGTTATTGAATTTAGTCAATTTTTTCAGCTCTGGTTGATTCTGTTTGATAACTGCTTTTTTTTTTCATATCAATCTGTTTGTGTAAGAAGCTGGACCGGGATGATGAGCTGGAATCACTTCCCAAACTGAAATGATCTGTTATTCAGGCACGTGAATGTTTTGTGAAACAACGTGAACACGCTTCGATCGAGTGTGTGTGGGTGCGGTTGTTAGGAGTGTGTGGAAGTCTGAATGAACGTTCCTGTAAATGGAAAATAAAGACGTGTGTTGAATTCCCCTCCGCAGAACCTGAGTGAGTGAACTGCTTCAGATGATTTGTACCAGCAGTTTCTCTGATGAATGATTTATGATGTCTGGAATAATAAACGAGACGGAGGATTTGGGTGTTTTTATTTTTAGATGTCGTTCATCAGGGTTCAGATCTGCTCCACAAACAGATGGCATAAATAACAATAAGTGGATGATACCATCACTTTCTGTGATGTGCAGCTGCTTGGTGTTTCATCTATTAAAGTTAAAATTTAAAATAAAAACACATTTTAAATCATCACTTTCTCTCTGCTTCATTATGAAAGTTGTTTGTTGAGGTTAAACCCACAATTCTGCCGTTAAGAGTTCAGTTCAGTCTTATCTTTATGATAATATATAATGACATAAGTCTTTGAAATGTAAACTTGCTTCAGATCCAGCTGATAGTTAATTAAAATAATGTTGATTTGACTTCATTTAAACTGAATAGATTTCCAAGATTGAACTTGAAATCGACTTTAAAACCCAACGCTGTATGATTAAACGACCTGAGTGCTGTAGCTGTTTCCATCCTCTTGTCATGTGCATGAACAAACCGTTGAAACCATAGACGGTCTATAAAAGATGGATGAAGTCATCTGATGCCACGTGAAGCAGACGTGGAAGTGCCTTCAAACAACAGCTCATAAGACCGACTCCAAAACATGCATGTGTATTTTTAGAAGTAAACTAAGTTAAATAGATAATTGACCCCAAAGACTTTTGGCTTTGTACAGTAAGGTTGCGAGGATCCTCTTTGCTCCACCCCCTTGTCCAAATATGGTCACATCCGGTTGAAAAAAACAACAACATGGTGATGGTGGAATGGTGTTTATAAATCAGAGGGTTTTTTCCACTTCTTATATAAAGTCTGCAGGTGCCATCATCTGTTGTATGGAAACTTTGGGACAAACGTCCTCACTTGTCTGTCCTCAGCTGTTCTCCTTGTCTTCATTTTAAAGAAAAAAATCCCGTCATGTCCTAAAACGGGTTACTGTGAACAGAGGTGGATGAAAGACGAAGTGATGTGAAAGAAATCTGACAGGAAGAAGTAGACGCGTCAGATCCGATTATTATTTGTTACTATCGGATTTCTCCCAGATGTCATGTAAACGGGCTCAATACATGAGGACATTTTTTAATTTTAATATAAATAAATTAGGATGTTGTGTTATCTTGGTAAAATAAAAGTGTTTCCTTTAACTTGGCAGAGAAGGCTGGAAGATGAAAATCTGGGTGAGGAATGTGGAGACTGCTTCTGGTTTGGATGTTAACATGCTGGTATTTATATCTGATAGCAGCCCCAGTTTGATCCAGGCGGCTGGTTGTTTTGTCACATGACTGCTGGGGAGGAAACCCTTTGAGATTTTTTAATTCAGCATCTTGTAGAATGAAGCATCAGCAGCATCATAGCGTTTGTGTTTGTCTCCATGCTGCCTCTGAGGGATGACGTTTGGTCTGCTCTGTGCTGCTACTTCCTGTTTACGTCCTTGTCCCCAGGCTCCACCTAAAGGCGCCGGGCTGGATCCACTTCCTGTAGACGGCGTGGGAACGTATAGTTCTCTCAGATTGATACTGAACTCATCCTGACATGCTGTCAGGTTTGAGAGAAACTGAAGGAGATGGTGAGGACCTGTGTGTGTGAGGAAAACTGACCCAGGTGTATCAGGAAGTGCCTTCAGGTTTATTTCTGAGATGGAAATCAGCATGTTTCACATGCTGTTCTCTGAGTGTTTATCTGCTTGAACTGATGTTTTCTGTGCAGACCTCTGATTATTGAAGCTTTCTAGTTTTACACAGCAGAAAGCCAGCAGGCCCGGCTGTTAGCAGGAATGGTGACTTCGGAAGGAAACCTTCTCCTTTATGATACTGCACATGAAGCTTTCCGAGCCAGTTTTCCACCAAACTGTCCAAGTTTCCTGCCTCTCTGTGAGCTCGTTAAACGAGGATTACTGTCCGTCCTCCTAACGAGACTGAGCGTTGACGTACGCAACTCGAAATGAACACGTGGAACGTGGAACAATTAAAACGCCACATCCCTGCTGCTTCTACCTCCGACACATTAATGTCCTGCTTCGATTCCTTTAGTTAGTACAGTGGCATGCAAATGTTTGGGCACCCCTGGTATAAAATTATGAGGAACAGATAACATGATTTTTCTAAAAGGAAAGTTCATTACATGTAAACACCTTGATGATGTAACAAACTTCTCAATTTTTCTCAGTTGCTAAGAGACATTTCTCGAAAGCCAATTTTACTAACTAACTTCACCAAACCTCAGACTCCTCTTACAAAACCAGACTCTCACCCCCAAACCGGTTAATATGCCAAAAACTGAACTATGTTGCCGAGTCAATGAAATTTAAAAACACGACTGAGCAGTCACTAAACGCTACACAGAAAAATAGAAAACACACAGAGCTGCAGAAATAAATGTTTATTGTTCACAGTTGGCTCAACAGCTGACTGGTGACACCTGTGCTCACCATTATGTAACACAGGTGCATCACAGCGGAAATATGTTGTGTCTAAACACGTGAAAAGTGCTTCTGGTTTTGCCAAAAGAGTGACTGATTCAGTCAGTGGGTTCAGACGCCAGATTTTAGTGTTTTAGCTACTGAGACAAACTGAAGCAGCGTGAAGCTGTAAGAGGAGCTTCAGTGTTGGTGGTCTTCACTTCTTCCTTTGATTCACTCAGACGCACCGTCTCTACATTACACGCTGTCCTACACATCAGCCTTATCTGACCCTCTGACAGCTTCATTGACCATAAAACAGCCTAAAGCACACACACACACAAGCTTTTAAACTCATAAAAACAAAAGAGAAAGTCTTTATTTTTTATAGTTTTCCTAACTATTTCATTCGTTTAACGAGCTGCTTTTAGGACATTTACCACTCGAACCTGACTCCAACGGCAGACCAGCTGATATAAATGTAGACGTTATTGGAGGGGAGGACGAGGGGAGGCTGCAAATCTCACAGAGAATGTAGGTGGATGTTTTTACTACAGAGGAAGGATAAAGCAGGCTGTGTTTGGTGCTTTCAACCTGCAGCAGTTGGTCCAAAAAGATGTGAGATTTGTCATTTGTTGCCATTTAAAATGAACAAAAGACAGTAAAGGCTTCTAAAAGTCCCTGAATCTGCTGAAAGAGGTGAATGAAGCGTGGTGTTTACTGCTGGGTTAGAGGGGTGGACGGCATCCATGCTGCCGTGGCATCTAAAAACTCATCTTTGTTTTAAGCTTCCAGAGATGCCAAATTTAGAAAACGTTTGCTGATATCATTTAAATTCCTTATTTGTCTGAGTAATATATAAAAAACTAGTTTTCATTTTATAAAGATTAAAAGTGAAGAAAAGCAGTAAAGCTTTTATTTTATTTAATATAAAAGTTCTCTTCCTTCATATAGGAATGAATGAATGTTTATTTCGACCATGTTGGCATATTACGTGGAAATATTACATATTTCCTATATAATATTACATATTGTGTCAGTAAATTGTTTCTGCTCCAACTTTGTGGTTGTTAATAAACAGTTTTTTAGTTTTTTAAAGCTGATCCTAATGAAAGTATTAAAGATGATCTCGTGCCAGATAACAGCTTCAGCTCTGAGAGCTTCACCACTGAATGGAAATGTTGACGTTGGGGCAGTGAAGGCACCACGGACAGCCTGATAATTACAGCTTTTTCTGGAGGTCGGGTCAAATGCTTCAATGAGAAGCCAGAGGATGGGATGTGTTCAGGGGTTGGAGCCTGGGCCCTAACTGAAGGGTGTCCATGGCAACGACAACAGCTGTGGTTAAAATGAAGACCCTGGTTGCCGTGGTTATGTGGTGGGGTCCTCTGTATTTGTGTACGCTCTTCTCATTCTTTGCCAACGTCTCTTTTTATTTCCTCTCTTTTTGTCTTTCTCCCTCTCCTCGTCGTTTCCCATCCTCTGACCTCATAGTTGAAGTGTTTGCCTTCTTCATCTTCGTCTCCCTCTCATGTCTTCCTCGTTCTCCTCCCCGTCACAAACACACCTCCTCCCGGTCGTCTTTATCGCCTCTGATTCATTGTCTGCTCCTGACAAGCGAGTTGAAGTGAAACAGGGATGAATCCTGGCTTTGGGGTTCTTCTGGAACCTGGAAAATCCTGAAATATTCTGTTTACACCATCTGTTTATCTTCTATCCTCCATCTGTTTCTTTTTTTTTCATTTTTTTTAAAAATAAAAGGTTTTCTTCTTTTTGGATTTACCTATTTTTCTTTCCACCAGTTTTCTTTCTTTAGCGTCTTCCTGTTCTCTGTCCTTGAAATGAATTTTTCTGCTCTCCCTCATCTCCTTTTCTCTTTGTTTTCATCCCTCGCTCCAGCTGCCTTTCCTGCTCATTAACGTGTGATTAACTAAAGCCCTAAAACCAAAGGAGTTTTTTTTCTTTCCTTTTCTCACCAGGTCATAAATTTATGGCTCTGACTTCCTCTCACCAGACGTCTTCTCCTCCTTCCGTTCCCACCATCGATCTGTGCCGTCCTCTCATTACTCTTCCAGCCTTTTACAGCGAAATCACCTCACATTTGCTAGGATTTTATTTATCTTTGTTTGGTTTCATTTATTTTTACTCACTTCAGTTTTTTATTGTATTTTAAAAATTGGTTTAGGTCTTTTGTTAAATTTTTTAGTTTTATTTTTATTTAGTGTTTTGTTTAATTGTATTTTACTTATTTTAATTTTGTTTTTTTTATTTTTGCTTTAGTTTTTGTAGTTTATTTTTGGTAGACTTGATTTTGTTTTGTTACATTTATATTATTCAATTTATTTAATTGTATTTTAATTTTAAGGGTTTTTTGTAGTTTTAAATTTGTTTTAATTTAATAAAAATGTTATTTTCTGTTATTTATTTTAGGGTGTCTTTACAGCATCAGAAACATAACGAACATCAGGTTAAGTAAACAGTTTAAAGTAAGATGGAGGCCAGTTATGTTTGTTATCTTTGACATCAGACCCTTGAAACTCGTACAGTTAGTTTGTAGCTTATTTGGCTTTTTATTAGCAAACATCGCTTTCATAAATATGTATTTTACCAAAGTTTAATCACAATCGCATCCAAATGAAAATGTTCTCGTAGCTTAGAATAAGTTGTTTATATATACGTAGGTGGCGGCGAACCCAACCGCAGGCTGCCATGTTGCATCGCCGTCTTTGAATACAGTAGCTGAAAGTGGACAAACTTGTTAGCCTTACGCGTTTTACCTGCGAGTCCCCGCTGTTTCTGGAGAGAGGTGGAGGGGTGGGGGTGGTGTAAACAAGCCAAGATAACCATAGATCATCAGCTTACCGGTTTCCACTGAAATGGAGGACTACCCACACTCTTTGACTCGCGAGACGGAAGGTGAAAAAAACAAAACAAAACAAAAAAACAAGGAAATGTAATAATAACCGTAACATAAGCGTGTACATCGGTGGAGCATTTACCAGAATGAGGAAACTCATAAAGGAGATGGACTTTAAAACTGACGCGGAGGTTGCAGACTTTCTGCTGGATAGGTGAGTTAGTTATGTTATAAAACAGGGCAGGTAGTCCAGAAACTACTTTATCCTCCCATTTAAGTCGGATCTTTTACTGGTACTTGCTGTATAAAACAGCAGAAACGGCTAATTTGTTCGTTAGCCTACAGCAGAAAAGTTCTGTTGCAACAGTTTTCATTTGTTACTCTTGACAGAAATCATATTGGTAGGCGAGTTCCAGTTTCTCGTCGTGATTTAATCACTCGAACCGCAAAATGTCTCTCAGATAATAATTATTTTGAATTAATACGTTTTCTACCTCCCTTGACAAATCAGCTGAAATACATGTTATTAAACACAGAGTAATGTTACAGCACGGGATCTTCCTCTTGCAGCACTGACAGGTCTACTGCCCGGCTTCCTCTTCCTCTCCCTTCATCAGATGACCGTCTGCAAGTCACGAACGACGGTTTCACAGATAACGTTAGCTATTAGCCGTAGTTTGGTACCAGATACATGGAGGGCGCGCTTGTAACTTATCGGCATAAAAAAAACATTATTATCTATTGTTCTGTATCTCATCACCTGACGGGACACTCCAACTTCTGAGAGATGGTGACATTTTCACATTTTTGACTCTCCGCGGCTTCCGTAGTTGTAGTAATGGTGAGTTTCCGGTAGAGCGCTACTCGGTTGTTTGCATTACAGTAGCGCACCACTGACGGGAATAATTCTTACACACTGGGGCTTTAAATTGAGGTGATGATGATGTCAAAGCGACAGATTAAATGAAAGAAAAAATCTTTATTTATCCCAGAGGGAACTTGCAAAAGATCAGATATTATTTTATCCTTTATCTCCTCTGAGGAAATAAATGACCGCATTCTTCTTGGTTTGTTTCCACCGTTTGACCTGGAAATGAAAACTCTGAAGACAGAAGACAGATATTGGCGGATCTCTTTCACTTGGATGGAGTTGTGTTGTTTATCTTAATGTGGGACCGTGACAAAGCAGCCGAGCACGTCCGACTGCAATGAAATTAGTTCTTGACGTGTTTACTCTGCTGTCAGCCGTGATCTTGTGGCGTGACCAGACAGTCTCATCTCTGAAGGTCAGCATCCTCATTCCATGCTGCTGAACCTGACGGTGAAACGATGGAGAGCTCTCAGTGATGAAATCCACCCAACAACTGTAAAACATGATCGGTCAAACATCCCAATGTTTTGTATTTGTGAGGATTTATTCTGGATTTGAATCTTCCTCTCTGTGTGAAGCTAAGCTAACGCTCTATCGGTTCATATTTAACATTTAAATGGTTTTAGCGTTGTGTTGCGTGGATGTAGCTCCCTGCTCTGTTAAACTGCTCTATTTTTGGTGAGTTGGTGCGACCCACAGGGAGCAGAGCTGCTAGCCGCTCCAGTCTTTGTTCTTTTCTTTTCATCGTGCAGGGTGAGGAGGAGGACAGGAGTAATTGGGCTTTGTTTCCTGAAAACACGAGCATTGGTGCAACTGTGTGTATTTATGTGTGTGATCTTTTCCTGTTTTCTCAGTCGAAGTTGGACTCAGCAGCTTGATTTGTGACCCAGTTGTTTTTCCTCATTTCTCTCATTTCTCTTCAGGTGACACCCCTCCTGTCGTTTAATTTATTAACCTTTATCTATACAGGTACTCCCGCTGAATCATGCAGTCTCATTTACAAGAGAGACCTGTTTACCTGACCTGAACGTGTCTCCGGAAACTCGGCTCAGTAGAAATCAGCTCTGCCTGCTTTCAGGAGATGTTACAGCATTGTAAATGACTGGTGGTTAAATGAGCTGGAAACTTTAGGTTTGACCTCATGTCTGTCTCCAGGTGGGTCAGCTTCCCACCTGTCATCACTCCAGCCATCATCTTGGTGTGTGTTGTGTGAAACCTCCATCCAGCTCCTGTTAATCCCTCCTTGTCAGTTTATCTGGGGGCCAACGTCGTCCTTTCTCATCTCCAGTTTCATCCTCCTCTCCGTCCTCTAATCTCTTAATGGCATCTCGAGGTATCGCTGTCTGACCGGCTGATTGATAGCTGCCGACTGCTTCGGCCTCAGGATGAGTACGAGAACAACTTAACTCTCATGTTAAAACATACCTCATAATTATCAGGAAGTAATAGAGCTGGCATCGATCGCCTGGCAAACAATAACAAGTGACTTATCTTTGATTATTGCTGACGTTCCTTTGAATTAAATAACAAAACATGCAGATCTCATCCTTGAACCTGTAGAATAAAAAACAAATCTATAACCTCTTAATTTAAAAACCTTACAGATATAGTGGATGTAATGTCTGCTGCACGGTTCGGCCTGGATCCGCTGTGGTGCTCTTCACATCCATTCGCTGCTGTGGGAAGCCATGCCTGAATAACCACCAGTCTGAGGCTGACTCATGACTGTTTGACCCCGCGGTGCCAAATCCATTTGTCTGGGATAAGCTGAACTCTGTGTTCATGAACCTTCATCTTTTACTCAGGACTTAATTTCTCGCTGGGAATTTTGATGAACTTTTTCTCTGTTGTCTGCTGCTCAGTGAATATCTGCAGACCAAAACGTTAATACGTCAGAGAAAAATAAGATTCAGAACAAAAAGAAACCAAAGTTTGTAGTTGTTGGATCCAAGCATGAGGCTAAACTTTGTTTTCTGTGAAATAAATACATCTAAATCGGCTCAGGCTGCTCTGTAACTGGTCCCAGTCTGCCCCCTAACTGCAGAGTCCAGTACTGCTCGGGTACTTGAGGTCATTCCAGTTTTCCCTGCATCCTTCAGAGTCAGTTTTGCTGTTTCATGGTCTCCTGGTTTTGGAACAATGATGAAAACATCTGCATCCACCCTGTTGCAGTTCCGGATACTTTCTGTCCAGGTTCAGCCCCAGATTGTTGGGTCAGGACTCCGGCGACCAGCTCAGTTTCCACACAGGAAGTTTTTCTGCTTCTTTTCACCAGCAGAGATGTCCAAGGTCCCACCACTTTTTCTGGAACAGCATCCGAGGTCGACAGTCACCACAGCACATGCAGCTGTGCAGTGACTGGAGCTGGAGCAGCATTTTACAAGAATTCTGCCTGAAACATCCAGATAACTAATATTCTTACATAATAACAGAAAGCAATGATTACTTTGGGTTTAGTTGCATTAAGTAGGGTGTTTGGTCTTTTTTTAGCTGATAATATTCCCTCCTTCCAGCATTAAACTGTCAGAATAAGTAGTTTTCTAATGATGATGCAAAATGCAGCATTCTGGACTTGATATGAAATGTAACCCAGCTCAGTCTGGCAGAGGAAAGTATGGTGCGTTCAGTGACCGCTGGGAACTCAAATTCTGGCTTCCTACGGAGAAAAATCACGTAAAACATCACAGATGTCAGATTAAATCTGTAGCTGTCAATCCCCAGACAGTGAACATAAACACATCTTTTAGTGAGTTTATGACGGAAAACATGGACGAGATTTCTGAGGTGCAGTGAACACCACATTAATCAGAGCGACTGAGGCCAGGAAGAGTGGGACATGTCAGGATGATGTGTCCAAGGTTAGAGGATGCATCATGCTGATGTGACTGTCCTCTTCCTCATCCTGCTCCCGCTGCTCATCCTCCTCTTCTGCCCTCCATCAACGTATTTTTTTCCGTTTCCTCGTGCAGCTGGCATCAGGCCTCTCGCAGCTGTGATGCTGCGCCACATGTAAAACATACAACCACGAAAACACTGATTAACAATGTTTAATCAGCCATCAAATAAATGAATGGGATTAAATTTACTCTTATTTCTTGTAAAAGGACAAACGCATCCAGCTTTTCATGCTTTAAAAGCTTGAAAGGCCTTGTGATCACTTCCTGTGCACCATGTCCAGCGCGTGCGCTCGGCCTGCAGAGCATTTCCATACCCAGATACCGTTTATGGCTCTGCCTGCAAAGCGTCTCTTTGTGAGTGAGGAGAGGAATTTGGTTGCTGCAGCGTTATCGCGGGAAGACGGCGAGGATGTGCACAGACCTACAGTTTATTCGAGGACGTATATGTGCTTGCATGCTCATGTGTGGCAGGGTGACCTTGCTTTGTGAGAGGATGCTGACTGGATGGATTGAATCGTACTGGGGGAGGGAGGGACGGGAGGGACGGGAGGGCATGTCACCTCACCGTTAACGTTGTCCAGTCTCGCACAGAGAGCTCTCTGTAATTCCATTGTCTGCTTTGATGATGCTGCGAGGTTTCTCTGGATTTGATCTTGCAGAGGAAAAGTGGCTGTTCGGGTCAGCCACAGAGCCGGTGTGTGTTTTCTGCCCTTTGTTTGTGTGTGAGGGGGAGATTTCTCTCTCTGATATATGAATGAAAAGGCTCATTCAGTCCGAAACAAACAGCCAACACAGCACAGAACGACATGCAGTTTCTCTCCTGTCTTATCCCAGCTCACTTTCCACACTCCATCTCTATCCCTCCATCTTTCTTCTTTATCCTCATGACATCAACCTGACAGTGTTTTCTGCAAGGTGGGAGGGGCTTAAAGCTGACCTCTGACCTCCTGGCCTTTACAAACAGAGACCCCTGACTAAAAAACAGGGTGGATATTGAAATGAAAGTACAAGGTATCCCAATCCAGATGTTTTCTAGATGTTTTATCTGGGATCTTGTATGATTTAAAATTAAGTTAATGCATGTTAGAGGAGGGAGATAAGATGTTGAGTTGGGTTGCTTATAATGTCAGATATATACCAAGCTAACGGGATACAGGAATTATTTCTAATAGGAAGAAATGGCATTGTGTACTAGAATCATAGATGGAGGTTTGATTTTCCAGCCATGAAAGGATCAATAACATCTGGAAAAAAAAAATATATATATATATATATATATAGTGGAAAAAGTGGACACGAAGAAAAGCTTTAAATAAATAAATCGTGGTTTTTTGCTGCATCATCTCAAGCTCACATGCTTTTAAGAAAATAAAAAGATAAAAATGTGTTGATGCAAGAAAAGAAAATGAGTTGTTAAAATGTCTTTTTATGGGTTTATTGTTTTTGTTTTGGAGGAAAAAGTAAAACCAGACCAGAAGTTTTCTATTTAGAGATTTAAATAATAATATTACAAACAGAAAAAAGCTGAATTTCTGCAGGAAGATGCTGCCGTGGTGAGTTTAATGGTGTTATATTTAATACTTGTGGTCTGGTTGGAGTGTTATATCCCACAACCCGACACACACACACACGTTGGTCTCTTCTGCCCCACAGTGGCCACAACACACTTTTACCACAACTTCCTCCTCAGTCTCTTCTTGTTTGCCCAGCCGTTAACTACTGTTGTGTTTGGAGTTTTACATAGTTTGACCTTAATAATCACATTATTATTATCTAGTAATATACTATAAGACTTATGGTTTTATGTGATTATTGGGTTCTTAAATATACATGATGTACTCAAAACAAAAAATGGCCGTGTTATAAGATAGTAAAAGGTCCCGGGAATTTTAGAAAAGGATCTTTTAAACATGTTGGAAAACTTTGCAAGCTTTGGTTTCACTAGAAATGTTTAGTTTAAGTGTGGAGCAACATTTAAGTCTCAGTACAGGAAGACAAACGATGGAGGCCGTGACCATGAATCACGGGATAATATAAATATAGAGATGGTCGTCCTCAGGAGCCAAGGTTTGTTCTTTATCTGGTCAATGCAGCACTGCGGAAAGTCTGCAGCCTCCTGCCTTTATTTTTTATTTCTAGAAAAACAAGAAATCGCCGCAGGAATTTTTTTAAACAAACATACAGAATATGAGTTTAGTTCAGTCCTAACAAGCTGGAAAGTGAATATTTGGTCTGAGCAGCTTTATTTTTCAGCACAGCCTCCTAACTTTCTGTTATTTCTCTAAGTTGTCTTCAGAAATAGTTTTATTTTACGTGGAAAAAAAATGACATAAACTACTGTTGTGCAATTTGTTGCTGATTTTGTTTGTTTATTTCTCCGTATTTTGAGGGCAGGAAGGACTAACAGTCATGTAGTCGTGATGTGGGGATGTTGCTGTGGACTAGCTGAGCCTGACTTGAGTAAAAACTCAAGTCTTGAAAAGAAACTTGTTTCTTTTCTCTTACCAGAAGCTTATTTATGTCTGGATTTAAAAATGTAACTCCAGAATGTCAGCTTGATTGTGATCGATGAATCAGAGTTTAAATGAGTCTCTGCTGCAGCGTTCAAACAGGAAGTGACGACTTTCAGCTGGTTTGTTCTGCTTGTGTTGTTCGGTTGCTAAGAGGCTTCCAGAGATGACCCGATAGGCTGTCTGCATACCCTCACATAGTTCCCTACGAGGTGACAGTAACTGTAAGAACCCCCAACCCCTGAACTATGCTGAAACACACTGTAATGCACGTGCACGCGCCCGCACACACACATCCACAGTTTCTGAACATGCCAACACAGTCCGCGGGCATTCAAAGATAGCTGTTAATAAATATCACAGACAGGATGCAATGCTCACCCATAGCAACAGAGGTAAACACACACACACCTCCCCAAGCACAAATACACACAGACACACCATTCACACACTCCTGTTAACATGTGTACCTGATGGCAGGNACACAGTCCTGTTAACATGTGTACCTGATGGCAGGCCATAAACATAAAATAGATGAATAAAATATGTAAGAAGTTACTGTGATGCTTCAATGTAAACAAGCTTAAATAGAAATGAACACACACAGGAAAGAGGTGGGTGGGTATCTCCCTTGTGGTGTCAGAGGGTGAGACAACAACACGCACACGTTTCCGTGCGTTTTGTCCCGTTACACGTCTTAAATGCTGCACTGAGTAACGGTTTCAGTCTGGACGTTTGTTTCAGGGGAAAGGAATTCACTGGAGGGCGAGTGAGATTCACATAGAGTGGAAGAGAGAGAGAGAGAGAACAGAGGGGAGGGAGGGCGTCTGAATGGAGAGAAGCGCTCACAGGTTATTAACCAGTGGGGTTTGGAAGTAGAGAGATGCTGGAGGAAGGAAGAGTTTTAAACTGCAGGAAGTGAAAGAAGAAGTTTTGCACGTGTCGATCAGAGTTTGGGAACTTTGATGCTTTCAGTCGGTGTGAACTGGATGTTCAGACACACTTTTAGACAGATTTGGAGATGGATTATCTATCAGACCCTGCAGTCATGACGCCTGTCCTGGTGGTGACGTTCCACTTTGTGACTGCGGCTGGATTTTGGTTTTACTGTCGCCGCCATCGCCGCCGAACACTCCACGCTGAACCCGGTAAACCACAGCTCCTCTCTTCTCATTCACACACGATTTACTGCTTCTTTGGTACAAAAAGGGTTTGACTCGAGCTCCTTTTGCTTCCTGTTCGGGCTCCACCCTTTCTGCTGTGTCACCTTTTTAATGGACAACTTAACAAATCTGCCAGCATGTCATCCCTGAACCATAGACCACAGGATTAGTTTTCTATCAGCTGTTTGTGCAGCAGTCAGTGTGATGCTGCTCGTCACCTCACGTTTTNTAATGGCTGCTCGTGTGATGCTGCTCGTCACCTCACGTTTTCTCCTTTAGTTTTAGTGGAATTCAAAGCAGCTTTTACTGTTAGGAGCTTAAAAGTTTTGTCTCTTGTTACAGCGTGGTGTAGGTTTTATGCTTTTTGTCCTGCAGGGTTTCATGCATGGGTCAGAAGAGGAGAGCATGATTGTGCATCACATCATCAGTGTTATTAGTCCACGTTCCTGTGTGCGTCTTGGGCTTCGATCTTCATTCTCCACATTAAACAATGAGGTGCTGTGCTGCCAGTAAGCTGCTCAGTTTCATCATGCATCCAATTATTCACAGCCCGCGGTAAACACTGATCTAACTCCACATTTCTGCAGCACTAAACAAATTCCATTTTGCTTTTGTAATGTAGACCCTGTACCAATGCTCCTTTTAAAGCCGGCTGCAAGTAGTCATTATGTAACTATAGCAACCAATACTCATTGTGCAAACCCCCGTTGAAAGTCTGTGGTAACCTGACCATTTGACATGATTTTAAACTGACCTTTACCGGCTGTTTCATCTTCCAAATGTGTCCTGTAACAACTGGAAAAAAACGCAGGACAAACTGAGCCGAAGTCCAGGTCAGATGAGGCGTTTGGTTTGGGATTGTGACTAATTCCATCTGACTGGAACAGCTGGCTCAGATTCACCAGGAGGGAAACAGCGGTGACATAACGGCGGATCAATGAGGTCGATCGATGCAGCAGAGACAGGAGGATGGTGGTGCAAAGAGACGGTCAGAGGTACCATAACCATCTAGTTAAGGAGGCAGAAGTAAAAGCCTGTTTTTCTAAAACTTTAACAGGTTTTTGGTTATTTTTATCGTATTTGTTCGAGGTGGAAGTTGCCGATTTTGAGTTGTAAGTGAAGGTGGGATCAATGATGTGACCATCGCCTTCTTGTTAAGTTTATAGTCTCTATATTTTTCCCAAAAAAGACTCTTTTCCCAACCAATAAAGGTCTCATCCAACCAAATAAGCTTCCTTAACCTTTTAGTGACCTAATATATTTAATACATAAAGTTTCTCAGACCTGTTGCATCACAGTAAAAACTGTTTGATGGGTATCCAGCTCCGGTCCTCCAGGTCCACTATCCTGCAGGTTTTATACGTGTCTCTGCTTCATCTCACCTGATTCCAGTCAAATAGCTCTCCTCAACGGCTTGTTAGGTTGTGCCCAAACATGTTGATCTATCAGTTTGATTCAGGTTTGCTACGGCAAGAAACACCCAAAACCTGCAGGACGGTGGCCCTCATGGACCCACTCTGGAGACCCTTCTTGAATGCTGTCTGATGCTGTTCTTCTGCCCCCTACTGGAAAATCTTTCCACTACAACATCTCCAACATATCACATGGAATGAACAGCACATTTCATTTTGGCAAGACAGTATTTTATTTTATTTTATTTTATTT
>CM047991.1:29902132-29915186 GCA_026261665.1 Melanotaenia duboulayi | reverse complement strand
TGCTGCTCTGGTCCCGCCGTGTGCACGCTGCTCTGGTGCCGCCGCGTGCACGCTGCTCTTGTGCCGCCGCGTGCACGCTGCTCTGGTGCCGCCGCGTGCACGCTGCTCTGGATCCGCCGTGTGCACGCTGCTCGTGTGCACGCTGCTCGTGTGCACGCTGCTCTGGTGCTGAGCTTATTTTCCTCATGACAGGAAGCAGAGTTGGTCACACTGGCAGGCCAAGCATGTCAGGGTGTGTACGGTTTCTACAAGAAGTTGTAAACGTTGACACAACATCAGTGTGTATAAATGTCATCCTTCCGCTCAGCAGCGCTCGGTGGGTTTATGTTGGGAGAAAGTCTGATTGTTCGTTCAGGGTTCAGCTGATGGATGAAACCTTTAAAGATGGAGGAGATTGTCAGATGTCGGTTGTATTAAATGACATCAGAGATGCAACAGAAAATGCAGGATCATGTGAGGTCTGCTTGGATTACCTCTGAACAGGTCAGACATTAATCCGCACTGACCCAGAGTCACATTCATTATGTCTCTCATTGGCAGTTGGCTTCATTTAAAGCCTCAGGTGTATTTCATGGCCACAGGAGGGCAGATTGGTTCAGATCTTAATCTGATAGCAGGGTTTGTGCAGGAACTGGACAGCTGGTTGGTTGGAATCTGAACATCTTAGCTACTCACTAGTTTTTAACCTCAGAAATATTCTAATAATATAAATCTCCTCCAGTCAGCTCGTGTCCATTTTCTTATCTTAAATATTTAACATCAGTGTTTGTCTCTGCTTGAGAAAGAAATGGGTCAAGAAGCAGAAGGAAAAGAAGAATGAAATGTGGGAATAAAGGGATGGAGGCCGAGTCAAAAGAGATGGATCAATCAGCCCTGAGAACCATCAGAAAAAAGGAAAGAAGAGGAATAACATATATTCCCTCTTTCACTTTCATTTTTTGCTGGCCTATCAAGACAAAAGACCTTCGGAAACATCCATCCGACTCATCATTTTAATCATATTACAAGGAGAAAAAGGAGGAACACCGGAAGACGGTGCAGAGACTGAGAGAGATTAGAGGTGAAAATGGGAGAGAAGGAGGAGGCGAGGGATAAGCATGTTGCCTGGTATTAGAGGCGTAAGCTCCGTCTGGTATTTTTAGTGTGGATGGTGCCTCAGAGACAGAAAGAGAGGACGGATTCACTGAAAAGAGACGGCAGAGAAGAAGAACCCGATGGCATGAATAGGCAAAGACGAAGAAGTAAAAGGAGAGAAAGCTTTGATGATGCAGCAAACGGAGGGCGTGGGGGAGGAGCTGAAGCTTGTGTTAGTCAGTCTCAGCTTGTTGTGACTCAGAGTTCAGCCTGGTCAAGGTGTGTGTTACCTGCACTGACTGGAAGCTGCCGCCTGCCTCCGAGGACTGCTGCAGACTTCCACACGGCTCGTTCTGGAACAGTCTGGAACAGCTCAGCTGTTTAACAGACAGAAGACAGAAGATTCATGGATGATTCAGAGCTGGACAGAAAGTTTTCAGGCCAGGATTGAATTCTGAGTTGTCTGCATCTCATTCACTTCTTATTTGTTTGCCTGGAAAGCATAAATCTGGATCTAAGCCAGACATATTACACCCTCATCATCATCATCATCTCCCATGCTCCTAATAAGATGAAGGACTCTGCCTGAGCTGGTTAAGCTTTTATTATTAAATTAAATAACATCACAAGTCCACCCAGCCTCCCAGCTCAAGTCCCCTTCTCAGTTCTTTTATGAAAGCTTCTGAGCTAACATTTTAAGGAAAGCTGAAAAAAGGAGAGGAAATTCACTAGAATGGAAGAAAGATGAGTTATCAGAGAGCTGCTTGTGCATCTGGCTTGTCTCAGCTTGAATGTGACACAGTGAGAATGAGCCATGCTTGTATTTGTTCAAATGCTTTTGTATTTTCAAGCACACATAAAAACTGAGTAGATTACATCATCTTAAATGGACATGGCTGGGACTCTGGAACTGAGAGAAAGCTTAAAAAGCCTCAATTTGTGACCTGAAATGTGGATTTACTTGACATCAGCTTTCATTTCGAGGCAACCAGAGGAAAAATAAAAAAGGAAGAAAGCCGGGGAACGTCGCTGCAGAGCTGCCGCCGCCACACAGAGCGTCTGTTGTGGCCTGGAAAGTGAGAACAAGTGACAGAGGGAAGTAGAGCTGAGGTGAGGGAGGCCGTCCTATTTGGACCGAGGGGAGGAGCTGCTGCTGACTTTGACACACGTGGGACAGCAACTGCTGCTGGAGAGAGCTCGGCGGGGGGGGCAGTCAAGAGGAGCAGGTCTGGAGTCTGAGAGGCCGGCATGGCAGCTACTGCAGGGATCCATGACGGAGGGAACGGTTGAAGCACGCAGGGATATTAAAGCGAGAGGAAGAGAACAGCAGGACTCTAGAAACTGGTCGTACCAGCCGGTGCTACCCTGCAGCTTTCGGTTCTGGATTCATGGAGGCAGACTGCTGCCAGTGACGTCTTGCTGCTAAAATTATCTGACTTCTGGTGCAGTTTATGCTGCTGAAGCTTAAATGAAGGACTGACCGGAGAAGGAAGAAACATTACACATGTTAAAAATGTGGCCAGACTACAGGAATGAAGGTCATCTCAACGCTCACCTGTACTCGCTCATGTGCTGTGCAGGTCAGTGTGTTTGCAGTGATTGTTTACATGCTGGCGCCCTGTCAGCACGTGCTCCGCTGAGTGTTTGATCCACTCGTATCTGTGTACATACCTAGATGTGGTCTCTCTTAATGATTGTGGGTCTGAGGGTGAAGGGTGAGTGTGTGTGTGTTGTGGTTAGACAGCATGGAAGGGGGTGTGTTCAGCTTAACAAAGCTCTCTTCTGTCTGTGGTTGTCACTCACGCCTCGTCTCCCCTCGTGTTTTTACTTCATGTAAATATGTTGACACCAGGGTTTATGACCCTAATTATCACATTATTATTAGATTATTAAATCTACCACAGAGTTGTTGTTTGTGTGTGTGTGTGTGAGAGAGATCTATCAACATATAAACCTGAGTGCTTCCTAACAAGCTCAGCTACTCCGGCTGGTTTGAAAATCAAGGCGTGCTGCAGTGGTGAAACTATTTTGCAAGAGCATGTTGAAATATTTGTCCTTCGCCTGACGGGCTTTTCCCCCGACGTAAATTCTTCAGTGGTGTGTGTGTGTGTGTGTGTGTGTGAGTACATGTGTCACATAGTCTCAGTCAGTCCTGATCTAAGTGTTTTCTAGATGAGATATTTAAATCTAGTTAATCAAGTTTCGTTTTAGAGCTGCTCTGTGTCAGAGCTGACTGGTTATACCGTGTGTGTGTGTGTGTTTTAGGTGTGGTTGTAAGAGACAGACTAAAAGATATCAAGATGTTTTAAGGAGGAAGTGATACACTCGCCCTGTGGCTGCTCTTTTCTCACAGCTTCACCCAGGCAACCAGGAAGAGGGGTACCAGCAGCAGCCTGCTTTCTGATTGGCTAAAACAGATTCTGATGATGAGTGATTTGGAGGGAAAAACGTCTCCTATCATGAAGCTCTGACAGAAATTATTCTTATTAATGCAGAGTTGTTTCAGCTCTTTTTTATTTCCCTTCCAAGCATCCAGATCTTTTAAGTGGTCTTGGGCAACACTCTTCTTGGTTGGGTTTTATTCATTCATGCATAACAAAAGACTCCTAACTCAAGGGATGAACCGGTTCTCCTCATTCACATTAAAGCCTCTCAAGGAGTTAATTTAATGGATGTTTAGGTATTCGTCCAGCAGGTATTTAAGAGACTAGCCAGAGGAGAAAAGTAGAGAGCATCTGAGTTTTTTCCCAGCCTGATAAGAGCAGAAGGAAGGAAGGTTCTGTTAGTTTGGAGGAAGATAACGAGTTGTGGCTCTATTCCTGGCCCGGCTGCCTCACTCCTCTGGCCCGCGAAGGATGCAGCCTGTAGCTGTGAAACTCCACAGGAGGCTGGGAGCCGAGCTAAACCTTCAGTCTTTAGAAACTCAGTCATGAACAGGACAGTTGACGACTTTTATTCAAGATGGAAAAGGAAAAAATGAGAAGCTCTTTCTGGGTTGAAGGTGGGATATTACCAAAAGAATAAACATAGTTAAGATGAAGCCATTTAGCTTCTTCTCATCATGTTCTTTAATTTACTGTAGAGCAAACAAATAAAAGTTCATTTTAGCTGTAGACCCCAAAACAGACCTCAAAAACCTGCAAAAACGTCCAGCAGCTGTAAAGAAATGTAGAGCAAAACAAACTACAGAAAAAATGCTTAAAAACTTTTTTTAATTAGAAAGAGCCATGTGTTCTATATTAGATGATGAGAATCTCTTTTATGATCCTTCTGTAGCTTCTCTGCCAATCAGCTGTGAATAATTTGTCTCCTGACTTTTTCACACACTTGTTGCCTAAGACGTTGTTTCTTCCAGCTACATAAAATATGCCACTAACAACAGATCAGGAGGTTTCAGCCATCAGCGCTGTTTTTGTGACCTTGACGTCATTGGTCTGGATGCACCGATGCATCCAAACTAACCCCACAGGTTTTCTTTAAGGTTCTAGGTTGAGCATGCTGTTATCTTCTGCTGTGGTTATCTTCTTCATGTGAAGCAGAGTTGTTGTCCATGAACTCGTGGAAATCTCCTGGTATCTGAGTCACTGCAGATAAAACAAACTTCCTCCTGCAGCGTCCACGCTGAATTAGATGTAATGGTTAACCTCCCTCCTCTTCCTGTGTTTGCCTTCTCAGATGAGCGGGACAGGGTGCAGAAGAAAACCTTCACTAAGTGGGTCAACAAGCATCTCATCAAGGTATGTGTCACCCAGCCTTTTCATGCAGACATAGCCAAATGTGTTCAGTTCTGTATATCATACAAATCTGTGTTGCTCTTCTGCCTTGGTCTGTTGTTATTATCACATTTATTTAAAAAGTCAGTGATGTGAAAAGTCCTGGTTTGTCATGGAGCTGGACTGTGTGCGGGAGTGGAGGACTAGCTTCAGGAAAGACGTTCTGCACGACTTCCTCCTGCTGCTGCTGGACAGTAAATAATAAACCCAAACTGAGAACAACGAAGTTCAATCTAATACATTTTTTTAGGGAAAATTTCTGGCTTCTTTTAACAGCTGTGGCTCGTCATCTTCGGCCTCTTCTTCTGCCACAACGCTGACCATGAATCTTTTCCTGCTCTGACTTATCCGAGCTGTCAGCATGGCTGCATCAGTCCTGTGTGTAACGATCAGTGTTGCTCTGCTGCATCGATGGACGAGCATCTGTCAGATCGCCCGCTTGTTTTCTCTGTTAGTAACAGCTCTGAGCTTCCAGCCTGTTACATCTCTGTCCTCCATCCGTCTGCACCGACACCTCCATCATGTTTACAGGGAAGTAAAGAGATGAATGACCATCAGGTCTGATTTTATATAAACTCCCTCTGTTTAGTTGTAACACAATCCTGAGAGTTGTATCAATAACTGATTAAACATCTAAAAAAAAACAAGACAGTGCATCTGTCTGCTGCCAGTAAGATGCGTCCTTCCAGCTCGTCAGACTTTGGAAAACATTGTGGAAAAGATGTACTGTGTGGGTGCAGCAAACCCACCTTCAGTTAAACCGTACGTACAAAGCAGCTGAAAGCCTGAGCGCGCTGTTAAACAGCCTGGTAACTGTCGGCTAACAACTGGTTATACTGGAAGCTAATTACTCCACTCCAATGATGCAACATTTGATTTGATTTCATTTGGAAATTTATTTGAACACAAAGGCAAAAAAAAGGAATTTAGCCCCCAAAAATGGCAAAATAACAATAACTTGTTTAAAAGGAGTGAGAAGAAAACGGCTCATATTTAATCCAACTCCTTCTCCATACCCTAATGTGTTATAACAAATACCATCTTTATCCTAGTCAGCAGATAAACCACAGTCACATTCGTAATAAATTCTAGGCAAAACCATAATATAATTACTTAATATAGTAATGCAACTATGCAGTAATAATAATTCAATAAGAATAATATCTGTAAAAATATAAACATTATTAAAGTCACTGTACATACCATAGTCCCATTTATTATTAGTAATAGTTGCTAGTTAATATTATAACACATCACGTTATTATATTGTATCAATATTATATCAATATAATTTTTATATCATAAATATATAATATTGATGATGATGATGATGATAAAAGTACTCAGTGTACATAACACCACTATCAACTCCATCCTAAACAACCAGACTGATGATGATGATAATAATAATAATAATAATAACGAGATGTCCGTTATGTCAGCCTCCATCTAAAGACTCAGAGATTCTCTGAATGAAGGATTAATCCTGAAAGGATCTTTCACACCAGAACTAGCAGTTCCTCCATCTACATTGATACATTGATTCAGTGATCAATGATCCAAACGGAAAACACTGATCAGACATGCATACAGTAATCATTTGTAACATGTTCTAAATAAAGCTGCATGTGATTTAGTCTCCCTGACATGCGGCTGCTTGGACACATTCAGCTTGATAAGAAAATGAATTAAAACATGTTTTTATTGAAGTTAAGGACACATATGGGGAAGCACGGATTTGTGGTCTCTTTTATAGACGTCATTAATTCGTAGCAGGTGTCTCGGCCGGGCAGTCGGCCTAATTTCACTTCAGCTCATACGAACCATGCATGTGGTACAGTGTGGGTTTTATGAGTTGCACACAGTAAGGAGGAGAGATCGTCTGGCATTTCTGGCAAAGGAGCATCTGTCTGACCTCATAACTGAGGAACAACTGTCGTCAGAGCGGCCCGGTATCAGCTGGCGTTGCCGGGGCCAACCGCTGGCTGGAAATGTAGGTCAGAAATGAAGAGTGAGAGGAGCAGGCGGAGACACGCCCCTGAACTTGGAACAGGAGCTCACACTGGTTTATTCAGAAAACCAGTCAGGCTGTTTCTAGCTGATCAGTTGGTTAGTCACTGTGCAGAAAAATAAACCAGCAACAGCTTTTAATGTCTCTGTGCTGCTGCTGGATGAAAACGTGTAAAATGCTTTGTGTTTGGACATCGAGATAAACTCATGTTTCACGTCCGGTGTTGACTCTTCCAACCAGGACTGTTGATTTTATCATCCTCCACCCTGCTAGCGAGGATTTGGAGGCAAACATAGGAAAAAAGACAGATATGGAGAAAAGATAAAGAAAAGACTGCAGCCAATCAGAGAAGGAAATAACACCATAAAATAAGAAGACAAAGACAGACAGGTGCTTTGTCCCCCAGCTGCCACATGGGTGACATCATCACTCCTGGCCTGCTGTGCGCTCTGCGTCACCTGGCTGGAATGTTTCTGCCATCTCAGGTGAACAGGTGTGTGTCTATACGGTACACACACACACACAGGCTAATGCAAACACTGCTTCTGAGCTACCTGTTGGCATGCAGTGACTCTCTGACCCAGCAGGTTGTTGACACAGTCAAGACAAATATGGCAGCTGTGGATTGAGNCAAGACAAGACAAATATGGCAGCTGTGGATTGAGAAGAAGGAAGCCAGAGATTTTTCACAGATGTCAAACTGGCCTCAGAAGAAATATATCACATCCAGTCTTTGACCTTATGCTCCATAAAAACATCATAAAGTGGATGTTAAAATGTTTTCATGGTGAGTTAACCATGTTCTGGTAAAACTGGAGATAAAAGATGGACGTCATAACTTTAGAAACTGAAGTCAGTTTGTATGCAGAAATCACCACGAGGACAACGTCCCCACGTCCAGAAACCATCGTCAAATGTCTCAGATCAGGGATTTTCCCCCCAAATCTCAGTAATCTCATTAAACATGTGCTGAAGCTATGCTTGGCTTTATACAGTGGTTCCCAACTTAGGGTCACTAACCCCAACGAGGTCACCAAAGAGCAACGGATGTCCATGAGGTTTAGCTTTCCAGAGTCAGTGTGACTGTTAAAATTAAGGCCATGTGCACAAAGTTTTTTATTATGTGGATGTTTCGGTCACCTGGAACCTGCGTTTCAGGAGCACATTTATTTAAACCGAGGCCCATAACGATGTTTTAAAACGTATATCCTTACATATAGCTAATTAATAAGCCACACCTTGAGCATCCAATCAGCTTTCATCCATGTACCATACCGTGGGGTTTAGTGAGGTCGGGTCAGTGGAGTAGTTCATGTCTGTCCTGGTAACCTTGATTCTTTTTTCCTGCACCATTTTATTAATGAAACGGTGAGAAACATCACAGTGCAGATGATCTGTCCCCGTTAAAAATACCAAAAGTAAGGCTGTATGTTGATGGCTGCTTTAACTTCGGTTTTATTGAAGGGTGGGGGGTCCATGGCTGCACTAAGAGGGTCTTCAAGAAAAATAGGTTGGGAACCACTGAACTAGACTCTCAGGCTCTGTACAGCCAAAGCCTCGTGGACCCCCTGTGATCTTTGGTGACTCCCTTGGGGGTCTGGGACCCCAGGTTGAGAACCACTGAGCTAGATGATAGACCTTAAACACCTCATTTTCTATACAGTACCAAATCAGCTTCACATATCATTGCGGTCCAGTTTTGCTGTCAAACCTCATAAACACCAACATTGTTACGGCTAAATGTTCAACTCAGGACTGCAAAATGCTGGTTTGTGTTACTGGATCGACCTGTACGCAGGGACTCTCCAACCAGTCTGCCCATTGTCCTCTGACCTCTGACATCAACCAGACATCCTGGTCCAGACAGCTCGCTGGATATTTTCTCTTCTTCAGACCATCTCTGGAAATCCTAGAGATGGTTGTGTGAGAAAATCCCAGTAAATACTCAGACCAACAACCATGCCACATTCACTCCCCTCTCTTCCTTCAGTTTACTTGTTGAGCCTCCAGTAAACTGATAATGAATACAGAAACCCCCCTCCACCCCCCCATCAGACTGACTGGAAACCAACAAGAGGACACAATTAGACAGAAACATTAGCTCATCACCAGCCAGCGTGGAAAGACGTTTTCTTCCCGTCATCTAATTAACACGGTTCTTTGACTCACTTTTAAAGCAGCTGATGTTCCACTGAGAGACAGATTAAACAGGGGGATGGGGAACAAAGAAAAGAAAAATCTGATCAAATCAATGTTTATTTATTTAGCGCTTTCACAAAGTGCTGCACGGGTAAAATAATTATACAAAATAACAACAACCAAACAACAATAAAATAAAAGTGCAAAGCCTGGCCTCATGATCGTGCTCTCTGGAGTTAAAAGCCAATGGAAAAGGTGAGTTTTTAAAAGAGATTTGAATTAATTCAGGGATCTGGCAGACCTCACAGAAAGCTTTCTCCCCGAGTCACGAGTTGACATGTAGGGAGGACTGTGTGACAATAANTCGAGTCACGAGTCGAGTCCTGGGGCCTACTAACCACATTTGTTCTTCAGCTCTCAGAGCTCTACAAGGACGTGATAGTGCTCAGACAGATAAGGAGGTGCCAGACCATGTAAACATTTTAAAGTCAAATTTTATAAGAAATTTAAAGAATGGAAAGTAAAAATCAGAAAACTTGTTGCTGAGGATGAATGGTGAGGTGATCTTGTGACTCAACCTTTAGAAGAGGCTTCATACTCCATCTTTAACTGAGTCAGAGACAATGTGGAGCATCTGTGGACATGTAGGGAGGACTGTGTGACAATAACTGAGTGAAGGACTAAAGAAATCATCTTTCAGGCTAAATGTCTGCCTCTGCTGCCCTCTGCTGGCCACATGTGACAGTACAGTTTCTTGTCCTGAAGCCAGGACTGCAGTAGGAGTGTATTCCCTGCAGGTGCAACGTGAGGCAGAAAATCACTGTAAAGCAGGTGGATGTTTGTCCTCTGGTGTGGAAAGTTTGACCTCTGCCAGAAGCCAACTTCTCCCTCTTTTTCTCTCTTCTTTCTAATGGAAAAACATTTTATTTACAAAGGAAACTTTCTATCTTTGTTAGTCCTCTTACTCCGATTAGACAGTTAAAGTTGTCTTTATTTGATAAACAATATCTCTAGTCATGTTTTTCTTATAATTTATTAATATTTTTATATTTTAAGTTTACTTAACTTGATGCTTTGTCACAAAACCAGTGAAACTCAGTCGAGTAGCTGTAGTTTAGTTCAGCCTTTTTTTTCCTCTCCTGTTTCTCTCAGTGCATTACTGACTTCTCCCAGCTCAGCTGGTCCATTATCCTCCTCTGTTAAGTCCTTCTTTCGGTCCCTCCCTCCGTCCGTCCCACTGAAACAAAGCCAGTTCTGTTCCTGATCACTTGGCTCAGCCAGGCTGCTGAGTCACCAACTCGCTTGTCTCCACCAGCGACAGCCCCACCAGAACCCACTTATTGTACAGCCAATGTCATGGCAACAGAGATTAGAGGCCACAGCTGGTGCAGCATCTGTGTTGGCATGGCAACCGCTGCCACCAGCCATGTCAGCTGTGGGGGAATCAGGCCGACAGATGTCACCAGTGCTGAGTAAACAGAGGGATGACTGGATTTTTTTTCCCTCTTCTCTCCTCCCTCCATCCTTATCTTCTCCTCTGTCTCCCTCAGGTGAGGAAGCACATCACAGACTTGTACGAAGACCTGAGGGACGGACACAACCTGATTTCCCTGCTGGAGGTCCTCTCAGGAGTCACCCTGGTATGGATGAACACGCATTGTTCCCATGTTGTTTTTCGGCATTAGTTTCATCATTAACACACACCGTTTCATCACATTGCCATCCTCAGGTCGTTACATACGTTCAGGTTATAGCTTTTTTTAGCTGAAAGTTTTGAAACACCCAGGTGAGTTTGTGCTGAAGTCAAAGTGAAACGTGACATTTCCAGGTCACCAGCTGTAAGTCGCTTACAGCCATGCAGGACCACAGCAGACTGGTGATGTAAGAGTCTCCCTGTAGTCCTGATGCCCACCGACAGATGATGTGATGCAGGGTGGTTTAGTTGAGTCAGGACTAACAGAAACTGACTGCTGACTCTGGTCTGCTGTGGTACACCCACATTCACGCTCACACACAGGGAGGCTATCTGACAGCATGGCCTCCATGAAGACAAATCAATGTGACAGAAACTGACAGACCAACACAAAGAACAGAAACAGGTTTAGGGTCTCACTGCTCACTCTTTACTGGCAGTACAACACATTTCTATAGACCAGTGCTTCTCAAATTGGGCTCCACATTTGTTTTTCTTTAATAATCAAAGTTTCAGTTCTTAACCCTCCTTCAGGACTAGTGGAACCTTTTTTTTGTTTTTAATCCTTGAATTTTTCGAATTTAAGGTCAAAATATCTGTTAACGCCTGAGGTGAGGACCCATTTCTCTCGCCTCTCCGGTTTTTAGGGAATCATCAGTTTTTGTTTGGCTCATCTCTTCCTCCTCCTACTGTCTTTATACAACCCTTTCCTCTCTTTCTTCCCCGTCCCTGTTCATCTCCTACCCTCTGTTACCATAGCTACAGAAAAGCGGCCCCCCATCGAAAAGGGCATATGCCTCGCGGGCCCCCCCTCTCATCCTGCTCTGGGGCAAGGAGGATGAGGAGGAGGAAGGAGCTCAGGGAGTATGTCTGAGTCCAACTCCCCCGCCCCGCCCCTCCACCGCTCACCCCATCACCTCCGACCCTCCAGCTTCAGCCTCCGCCCTGCAGGTGGAGCCGCGAGGCTGCATGAGCGTGCAGTGCAACTGACCGTGCAAGCCGAGGCCGTGCGGGCCGCCGTTTCTGTTGTGTGACATCATCAGAGCGGGACAAAGACTCGATGTCACTCAACAGATCTGCAGCTCTGCATGAACTCACATCAACGGCAGCTAATTTAGTTAAAATCATCAAAATGATCATTTAATCTGAGTGGAAGGAGTGTTTTTCTCTATTATTCCAGTTCTAACACTGAGATCAGAGAACATGGAGATAAAAAAAACCAACAGAAAACACCAACTCCTCCTCTCCTCGTGTCTGTAATGACTAATCCTGAGTGAACCCTCCTTTACCCGCACAGCGTCGACACATCTGCATCGACACATCTGCATCCTGCACTTTAATATTTGCAGCAACCGTGTGTGTGTGAGAGATCTTCTGTCCATCCGTCTATTAAACTGCATCTTTTCTGTGTGGACATGAAGCTGCTAACGAATGAAGCAAAGAAGGAAAAGTGAATTTTGCATCTTTAAGCTGAACGTGCACGGTTTGCTCCACAGTTACGGCCTGTCTTTAGCATCAGCTGTTGAAGACAGCGCCCCCCAGAGGATCATTTTATCTCGATGGAGCTGTGACTTTTGATTCCACTGCACAGTTGAAATCCGCTTAATCTGCACTCACTGCTGCATTCTGCATTTATGTTTAATAGAAACTTTAGGTTTAATAGAAACTTGAGGTTTAACTTTTTGTTTTTTTTGTGCTCTGTTTCTTTGCAGCCCAGAGAAAAGGGGCGAATGAGATTTCATCGACTGCAAAATGTCCAAATAGCGCTGGACTTCCTCAAGCAGAGACAGGTAAGCACACAAACAGACACATATGCTTCGTATTTCTCTTTTTAAATGAGGTGCTCTGGGTTTCTGTGTGGACGTTATCTGCAGGCTTCTCTGATCAATGCTTCAGTAAATTTCACACAGTTTTACACAGTGTGTTGGTTTGTTAATATACATAAATAAATTATGTATATCTTCACAACTACAAGGGTGAGATTGCTACAGAAGTGTAAGAATCAAATGTGTTACTGTGTCAGAGTAAATCCACCTGGAGCAGAGTAGAAAATGTAAATGGTTTTCTCCTCCTGAAAGAAAACCACATTACTTTCAGTGAAACCAGAGGACAGCAGCTGAGTTCATCTAGGAATGAGTAAAGTAATGTCTGATGAGGAACTGTGCTACAGGAGAAGCTAAAAAGTGAACCTGAGCAGGCTTACAAATGTTTCAACAGAGGTGTTATGCAGGTAAATATCTCAGGAAGCCATCAGCCGATGATGATGATGGACACCTATATCAATAGTCTGTGAATCCTTCCCTATAAACCTCCTTCATNCCTCTATCAATAGTCTGTCAGGAGGATCCAGGGATAGCCCCACGT
>CM047991.1:29884365-29894638 GCA_026261665.1 Melanotaenia duboulayi | reverse complement strand
CACTTAGGAGGAGGAGAATAAACATTTCAGGAACAATAGGGTCCTTCCATACTTCGTATGGCTCGGACCCTAATAATAAAAAAAAAACACCAGTATATTTTTTTTTCTTGTCTTTACTGCTAATAGTCTTTGATTTGCTCCTTGGTCTGTTCTTTTGCTGCAACTTGTAAAGAAAAGCTGGAAAGTGAATCACCATGTTTACATTACAGTCATTTTACTCTCGTTCTAAAAATTTACAGCACAAATTAGTTTTGTAAATCTCCGTAGAAAATGAAAAAAATCCTCTTTTGCCTTTTAGTAGCGGCGACCTCCTTCAGGGTGTTCTGATATCCGTTTCCAGGTCACAGGCAGGAGAACAGAGTTGTGAAGAGCCTCAGAAGTTAAAAATAAACTCCGGTGTGCCACCACTTGGGCAGAATAACTGATTGTCGAATGCATGCCGTGCGGTCTGTGATGATCGGCAGATGATCTCTGGCTGTTTCCTGCTGGTCAGCTGAAGGTTTTAAAACAGAAAGGTGGTTATTTTTTTGCTTCTTCTTTCTTTTTTAGGTCAGTCTGGTTGTTTTCATTATTTTCTACATGATATAATATTGTGGAGCTGGAACTTTAGAACAGTTTTTAGACTTGTTTCTAGAATTTCTCATGAAAAAAATGTTTATAATAGTTAAATGAACTCGTGGATGAAGGTGGTGGATGTTGTCTGAAGGGAAGTTTGTTTGGCTCAGGTGTGGAATAATTTCCTCCAGTTTTCCTCTAGAGTCATGCCTCGCTGCTGCGTTCAGGGCCAAAACAAATTCCTCCCGAACCCCCTGAGATCAAACCGCAGAGTCAGAGAGAGACGTGGAACGTCCTCATGTTCCTTCAGACTGATTTTACATACGGGTCACAAACAAGCTGCTTAACCACCAGACTCCCTACCGTGATGTGACAGTTGCCACGGAAACAGTAATCCTACTGCCTGACTGAGCATGACTCCACAGAACTTTGTGCTCAGAAAGAATTGGTTGGAAAAGAGGATGGACAGGACAGGAGCCGAGAACGACTGCTGGAGTAGGGATTAGGTGGAGGTGGACCTTGGAGATTTGAGTCTGAGATCAGGAGACGGCAGCAGTTAGAGCTGCAGTGAGAAGGGATCAGCAATGTATGCCGGTACATATTAATCCAATAGAGTTTTATTAATGTTGACGTTTTAGAATGACTGAAAGGATGTTTTCAGGGGGGTTCTTCTGAAATAGTGACATGTGTGATATCATAGGAAACATCACAACAAAGTATAAAAGCAGAAACTCAAACGCCTCATCAGACATCAGAAATCTGTGAGGTTCAGATTATTTTCACCTGCAGCTTCAGACTGAAAATCCTGATGATGAAGATGATCTAAGATGAAGCTTTCTGGTCTTTGTGGCCAGACGTGAAGTGAGTGAGTGACTCAGCAGATTACAGGAGCTCTCACTGAGGTATCACTTCTCGTTTGGCTCATAACTGCTGTTAGTCATTGTTTCTGTGGCACATCGTGATCCAGATGAGGTGGTGTCTGTCAGCTGGCTCAGACCATCGTCTTCCTCAACACTGTGTGATTTAATTACCTCTTCATCATTTTAAAAAGAAACTCACTTCTTCTTCGAGATGAGGAAAAGAGTTTATATTCCTGTTTCTGAGATTCACAGCCAGAAATGATCTCCGCTCAACATCATTTGTTTCTTTGACCCCATGCTGCAGTTTCTCTGTCTCGCCACTAGCTGTCGCTGTTTAGCTCGGTATCACAGACGCCCTGAAGTCCCCTTCCATGTTTGGATCCTCCTCCAGCTGCACTGTGTCTGCCTCTGGTTGGCCGAGCCTTTTGTGTGTCACTGTTAACTTCCAGTGAGTTCATTCTTCACTGTTTCACTGAGTTGCATCAAGCCAGATCAGCAGGTGTGGCCGGTACACTGCTGTTTCCCAAAGATGCTAGTTGAGACTCTTATAGATCCATCACCATCTATGTCAGTTAACCATGACTTTACTTTGGACTGCAGCAGCCTCATGAAGCTCACAAATTCCTTTTTTGTAGAAGAGATTTTCAGTTGATCAAACCGATGCCTCAGATAGTTTGTAAATTCCCTCATTTGCCACCTTGGGAGTTTTTCTCTTTAAAGGTTGTCAAAAAAAAGCTGAGAGTGAAAACATCCACTCCTCAGCTGTCGGTGCTTGTCAACATAACTTAAAGACAGTTTGTCCTGAGAACATAAAAAAATGACATTTACTGTAATTTGCGCAATATTAAGTCATTTCAGTGCGTTAAAGAGCATCGTGCTGGGTGAAAACCTGGATTCACAGCTTATCATGGATGAAAGGGTCCCCCCATGGTCGAGCCTTTTATGTGTGTCTGTGTGTGCTGTTCCTTGATCATTTCAATGCTCTCAGCTGAGGAGAAATGATGGATTACAACTGCATCTTACTGGATTCACAGCTCACGTTTACTTACTGTACATGCATGTGCTTACACGTCTGCAATGTGTGAGCCATGCTGCACTCTGCAGGATCACAAGTCGGAGTGGTATTAGGACATTTATGTGTAGTGGTGGTGGGTGGAAACATTTGTGGGGGAGGAGTGATGCTGCATAATCATTTTAGAGGGGAAGCATGGAGGAATTATTTTACATATTTTCATCTCTGAATTAGGGTTTTTTTTTTTCATTGATTGTTTTTCTAGTTAATCGATCCGTCTATCAGAAATACAATTACAGTCCGAGACTAAATATAATTTAGAACAGGGATCCTGGGTCTTGGACCTCAAACCAGTGGGTCATTAGCAGACTTGACATAAAGCTCTGAGTCAGAGACACGTGTGTCAAAACACGTTATTTGTTTCTATTTTTATTGTTTCATCTATAAAAAACATCAAAAATCAGAAAGTTTTATAGACAGAAAAGAGGATTTTAGCAGCAACAAGGTGATTCCCAAAGAGCTGGTAGCTGGAAACTTGACATATCTCAACAAGATGTGCAGAAACTGGACGTATGGAGGACACATGAGAAGAGTCCGGCAGCAGATGAACAGGATCTGAAAGGGATGTCTGAAAGGATGGATCCTCCACACAACCTGGACCTCAACAGGTCTGACGGAGGGATGGATCCTCTTCAGAACCTGGACCTCAACAGGTCTGATGGAGGGATAGATCCTCCACACAACCTGGACCTCAACAGGTCTGGTGGATGGATGGATCCTCCCCAGAACCGGACCTCAACATTTTTGAAGCAGTGTGGGATCATCTTGAAAGAAACACCATTTTAAAGTGGCACAGGTCTTTATGTGCACATTTTTGCTCGACATATAAGCTACAGCTTCTGAAAATAATCAACTGTTTACAGATTTTAAAAATCCGGTTAAAAAGTGAAAAGCCTTCTAAATTCAGGCATTTAATCAAGTTAATACAAAAATCCTGCAAAATCCATTTTTACTATAATTACACAGGCTGCAGTAACATAACACAACTAGTGTTACTGAAGGTTCGCTTTCCTCGGAGTACAGGCGTTATTGCTTTCTAGTCACGGTACATTCCCTTGAATCTCTGTCATCCCTCACGCTTCCTGCATCCCTTTAGATGAGCGATGCCTGACCTGCAGCCTCGTGTGCAGCTGGAGGATGGAGGGAAGAGACTAAAGTCTGATTTAGATTCCTCCGCTGCTGGTTGCTTTTTCTTCTTTCCTGCAGACTGTCATTCAGGGAAGCTTTTGGGTCAAGTGTGTGTTTGTGGCACAGAAAGCTGCTCACTAACAGCCAAGAGAGAAAAGGAGAAAGAGAGAGGGGTAGAGCTAGGGAGAAACTGGAGTAACGAGGAAGCGGATTGGTGGAGGAGATCAAGGAGGGAGGGGTGGACTGTGAGAGTGAGACATCGCTCAGAAGAGAGTGTGAAGCTGCAGCAGCCGGAGATAAAAAGCTCTTCTCTCTCTCTCTGCCGTTGTCTGCGAACGAGGGATAAAGCAGAGCATCACAGCCGGATCCGGGCTTCCCACCATTACTGCAGCGCCCGGCTTCTCCTGATCGGTAGGCCTCAAGCTCCAGACACACCGCAGGACTGGAGGAGCTCTCAGCTGACTGGGGACCGCCCAGCCTCGCAGGCTCAAATGCACACTCATGCTCTCCGGGACGACCACACGCTCGCTGCTTCCCCTGCCTCCACTTTATCAATCGGATCAGTCCAGTCACACTCGTCTGCAGGTTTCGTTTTCACCGGAGACGCCCTGCAGTCCTGCTTTTCCTCCTCTCTTCATGTCTTTGTTTTTAAGACTTAAGATGCAGGCTGTCTTGTCTTAGTCTCTGCTGCTGTGCTGCGTGATGCTTTGACTGCCCTTCGCTGGACACCCCGTCCCTTTGGCTCTGCTCCAGATACTCTGCACATCTGTACACAGAAAAAAGCTGGGAGTCCTTGCCGGACTAACAGAGGACCAGTTGCTTCTGAGTCCAGCTCCAGTTCCTACCCCAGATGCCTCTTCCTAATTAGATCTTCCGGACATGAGGAGCTATTAAGAGACAAGAAAGCACCCGAGAGGAGAAACAGAATCTCCTCTCTGTGTGAGACCTCCTGCAAACTGTGGATTTTTCAGGCTGTTGCATCGTCGCACTGCACCACCTGATGAAGATCAAGGTTGCCTGAATATCTGGCAACCTGACAGCAAGTCAGGAGGTTTATGATTGGACAATTCCCAGACAACTTTGATCCTAGGGGGAGTCTGACATCAAGGTGGGGAAACCAGTCAGAACCGAGGTGTGTGATTCAAAGCTTTCTGGGGGAGCTTAAGGAGAAGTCAGTCTGTGTCTCTGCATGAGCACACAGTTTCATTTCCACAGATGGACTCTGAAGCTTCCTGCTAATCTTATAAATTAGCAGCAATTTTGGTCTGCACTACGTTAAAAAGAGGTGGACATGAGGAGCATGCATATGGTGGAGGGGTCGACATGTCACATAAAACACCAGCTGAATGAGCAGGACCGTGGGAGTATGACAGGCAGCGTGGAGGACTGAGTCTTTAAACTGTTACAGCATTGGCTGGATCCTCCTGCAATCTGTTGCAGCATTGGCTGACTGCACACCCTGTCACCCACAGTCGATCTGGACACTGCTGCTTCTGCAGAATGAGACATGGAGCTCGTCGCTACTATGAGGGAAACCTACCGTATCACCATTAATCCTTCTTCTACAGGGAGCCTCCTGACAGATCAGATTCCTGCAGATCTCTGGGTTACAAATCGTCCTCTCTCCTTTTGCACTGCAATAACATTACCACAGTACGATGGAGGCTTAATTAATTCATGAGCTCAGATAGCTGCTGCTTCTAAGAGTACATAGAGCTCATGGATCAAACCAGCACCTGGAACTGACAACAAATCTCAGCATAACATTGTTTAAAGAGAGGCAGGATGTTTATCCTTCTTTCATCAAGTAGCTGTCGTCTTTTATTCAAAAGGATTAAACCATCAGATATGATCAGCCCTCTATTTCCAGGAACTGAGCAGTGAAACAGGCTTTCACATTCTGTTCCCATGCAGTGTGTGTGGAGCAGCTGGATCATCACTAATGGGCTGAATAACACAGGACTGCACTGCATTTTTCTGTCTTACACACTCATTATCCCACCTGACACGCTGCCTTACACCCGGTAACAGCTCACCTGCCAGCAGCTCGGTGACAAATCGCTCACCTGACCCAAACTGGGTTTATTTTTGACATAAATGTGCCCTTGACTGCAACTACAAGTAAAGCAGCCAACTGTTTGCACACATACACACAGAGGTCCTTAGAGACGGAGCTTAGGTGGCCGCTGCACTGCCTGAATCTACAGCAGGGTGAGGTGAAGGAAAAAGGAAGGACAGAATAGTAAAACTCACTGGATTAGATGTGTAAAACTTTTTTTTTTAATCTAACTTTTCCGTGTTGATATTGAAGACATGGGGAACTCCATGGGTTGTGTCCGACCTCCTCGAGAGGGGGACTTAGCTGGAGCCTCACCACTTTCACCAAAGAGACGCCTGCGTTTCAGACGCAAGCACAAGGGCAACAAGAACAAGAGAGGAGATGCAAAGCAGGAGGACGACAAGCGACGGCGAGACCGCGAGCCTGAGGAGGAGGATGAAGACCAGGAGGAAAAGGCTGCAGACTCAGAGTTCAGCAGCAGAGCTACGACTCTCATTACAGTGCCTGACGCCCAATTAACTCATTCCAAAACTAATCCTCAAAGCAATATTCTGTCCCCCGGCTCCATGAGCGCCAGCATGGGGGGGTTTCTGAGCAACAGACTACTTGAAGTATCCCCAAAGCCCAGCCCAGCCTGGAGAGGGGTCTTCTGCCTTCCAGGGGAGGAAGATATTGTCAGCGCAATCATAGACGTGTCCAGCCTCCCAAGCCAAACCACCACCACCACTCCTGTTAGCACGGCCCCGGCCCTGGGGAGCACCACACCGGGTGGAGGGAGGGTCTGTCGAGTTAAGGAGAAGGTCCAGGGGGTCCTGGAGAAACCCTGGGTCCTCCGACAGAGAAGGGAGAAAAAAGACAAGGGGAAAGTGGGTAAAGATGAAAAACAGACTGGAGGGGAAAGGGGGGGACGAGAAGGGACCACTCAGGCAGTGGAGACACCGTCAAAGAGGGAGCACAAAGGTGTAGTTCACATCCGGGAGGTGGATGGTAAACTGTGCGTGGTGAGGACTATGTACCCCACCGACTACGGCTCCCCGCTGTGGAGGGGCGAAAGTGATGGTGAGGTGGAGGTCCACAAAGAGCCGCCCATCGCAGGAAATATTCTCAAAGTCCAACTGATGGAGGAAGAGAAAACAGTACCTAGAGGGGCCCCTCCATTCTCCACCCAACAGATTCAGGACTCCACCAAAGCTTTCAGGTTGGACTCTCCTTACGCCCAAGAGAAGTCATCTCTCTTGGAGTCAGGCTATGCTAGCGACCTGCCGCTGACTTCCCCTGAAACAGCAGGCACCACCCCCAGTCAGACGGACTGGGGGGGGCAGACCAGCAGCTCATCTGAGAAGCTGGACTCCATGATGGAGAGTCCTCTGTTGCTGCAGCAACAGGCCGCTGTCCGATACCTGCCCCAGGTTTGTGTCCAACAACATTCCCTTACACTCAACACAGTTCCTCAGATTATTAGATCAGTTATCAGCGAGGATGATGCTTCAGCATCTAGAAAACGTTCTCTGTGAAAGTTCCACCCGTTTGTGGCCTCATATTTAGCCTCTAACCTCAGCTTTCTAGACCCCATTTTCCAAACCACTGGTCTGGATCCTCTCAGCTCTGGATGTGTTGGCCTGTGACTGCTTTGGATGCCGTTGCTGTTGTTTGTGCTGCGTGTCACAGAAGCCGCCATTAAGGTTTTCATGCTGGTGTGTGTGCTGTTATCAGCTTTTTAAAGGCATCAACGTTCCCCATCCTTTCCTCTTTTGTTCCTGCTGCCTAATCAACACAGCACAGCCTCTCCTTCCATAAGTCCTTTCCTTCTTCTCCCTGCTTTACTCATTGTTTTTCTTAGACCACTCTCTCTGCTGACGTCTGTAATGGAGCGAGAGGCAGACAGGCTGGTTGTTTGAGTGTGTGAGAGAGAGGTCATTGCCTCAAATAACAGGGTTTCTCTCTGCTGCAAACCAAGACTTGTCATTTACTACAAATTCAAGCAGGTCACAGGCTGACTGGCCTTTTCTTCGTCTGGTTTTAGCTGCACAAAGTTATTTTGAGGGTAGAAAGAGGAGCTAGTTCAGTCAGCTAACAGATGGATGGTGTTTTTAATTTCTTTTATCAGTTTCAGTGAGTTTTAACTGACATTAAACTTTCAAAATAAGTAGAATGTCATTGTCGGGTGGTGTTTGGGTGCACTGTGGCACTGTGTTGGTGCTTCTAACACAGTGCCATCTTTTGCAGATAATCTGTGTGCCAACAGTTCTTATGTTTTTCTTGGTTTGCTTGTGTGTGATGCTCAACATTTCAGCTGAATATAAAAAGTTTAGCCCCTCAAGATAAACAGTTGTTATCAGTGATAATTCTGAAATAAATTTCTTGACTGCATATCGTCCACCTTCCTGGTCTGATCACACGATCAAAGGTTTGCATTAGGCTATGATTTTAAAACCAGATCCTGAAACTTTACACAGTTTTATGCACTGAAGTCAGTGCATGGACATTTTTAAGATGTTGAGGTTAGAATTTGGTGTTTTATGATAATTATAAATGACAGATAGGAAGAGCATCTTTCTTCAACGATCCCAAATCAGAAAAGGGTGGGAGAGTGTGGAAAATGCATATTATTGTATATTTTTTTATTTATTTATTTTTTGACAAAGAAACTTATTTAATTCCAGACATTATGAACCGATGACCTTTCATGTTTTGTCTCATCAGCTTATTTGATTTAATGTACATCTGCAACAGACTCCAAAATAAATAAAGGTGGGAATTGAGGTGGAACTGGAGCATTTTAGGATAAAGCAATGCGGTTTAAAAATGGATGCTGTTTCAAACAGGCTTTTGAGGAGCAACGATTGGTCAGAAGGTCTCCAGTTTGTCTCTAAATCTGAGAACAGTTTTACCATACTGTTCCTGTTAGAATGATTATAAAGGATTTCATTATTTCTCCCTCTTCAGCCAGAATATAAAAATATTTGTGCAATCTTTAGAGATGTCAGTGTGTAAGGGACAAGGAAACACAGTGATGAAAAGGGATGAAAACATTACTGAAGTTGAAAGGATTGTTTTGAGAGATGTTGCCGGTTTGAAATGCAGGAAAGTATTAACAAATAAAATGAAGTTGAAAATATGACATACGATGGGGTCAAACTGTAATCTTATAAAAGTCAAAGTAAATGAAGGAATCATTCAGTTATTCTGTGCAATTTTCATATAATTCCAACTCTTAGTGATCTGAGGTTTTGCATGCATGACCTCAGCGAATTCACCGTGTCAGCCTGTTCATCACAACAGGAAGCTCCCGAACTCAGTTTGCTGCAAAGCAAATCCAACCCCATGTTTCTTCTTACAGGGTGTGTTTATATTAAATGACTTGATCTTACTCTGAGGATGGAGCTACAGCTGTCCTGTTTCACCTTGAAAATAAAATGCCTGCTGCAGCTGTTGCCGCTATCAAGCTCTTCACAGCAGCTGCCAGAGTTTATTCACTTCTCCTTCACATGATGAAGGCAGCACATCCAGGTCGCGCAGCTCATCTGGGCGGGGAGGCACAGCGGCTGACGTCAGGTCACGTTGTGTTAACTGGTATGTGTGTGTGTGTTTGATGCTTAGTTCCTGCTGAGTCATGACACAAATGCTCTGCAGAGATCCCAGCTTCAGAGAGTTTTATTGACTCATGTGGAGTCTCTGTATGTTGGGTCGTGTTGCCTTCTCTGCATAAAAACGGATTTGAAATGCGCATTCATGAGCAAAGATGTCTGCTAGCTGAGACATTGATCCTTGAGGGGATTCCTCTTATACACCAATCACTGTGTCTGCATCTATCTGTCCAGCTTATATCTGTTTGTCCATCCATCCGTCCATTCTTGTACTGTTATTATAGTACCAGAGTTGTACTGTACTCTTATATTAAAAGCTGTCTTTCAACAGCTACACAAATTCCTGACACTAATTAACTGTTTTGATGTCTACCAGTCAGGTTTTCGGCTACATCACAACACTGAGATGCTCTAGTTAAGGTTTTTAATGACCGTAACATCTGACCAGACCGGCTGAAAACCCGGGTACAACCTTCTGGCACTGCAATTAATTGGTTCAAAAAATTCTGTTTAAAAGACAATCTATTTTGTGTCTACATGTAACTGTAAATCTGAGCAAACTAAAATAACCTGTGGAGTCCCCCAAGGCTCCATCCTGGTGCCACTGCTGTTCAACATCTACATGCTGCCACTTAATGGTGAAAAACAACTAAATATGTTACCATAACTATGCTGATGACTCAGAAATCTACATAACTATCTCACCAGGAGACGTAGATCCAAACACTGATCAAATACATTGATCAAATTAAAGATTTAACTTCCCTTCAGAGAAAACTGAAATGATAGTTTTTAGAGCCGAGGAAGAAAAAGTCAGCACTCAGCTTCAAACAGCTAAGTTCAAACCTAACAACAAACCCAGAATTCTGGGAGTAGTCCTGGACTCAGACCAGAATTTCAGCAGTTACATTAAGTCAGTTGGAAAGTCAGCCTGTTATCACTTGAAGAACATACCGAGTTTAAAGGACTGATGACTCAGCAGAAAAAACTTGTCCGTGCATTTATCTTTAGT
>CM047991.1:29836580-29881210 GCA_026261665.1 Melanotaenia duboulayi | reverse complement strand
TAACCGACCACGTCTGAAGCCAGGTACCAAGGTGGATCGGTTTGAGTCCTCCATCGTCTGCGGTACAGTGCAGACAGCGAAGCCGCACAACTCAAGGATATGACGTCAATGTGACGAACACGCGCCAATTCCCAATCCACCCTTCATCGAGTTTTTCATGCTTTGTGGTCAAGCATTTTTTCTAGAAGAAACTCAACTTCTTCATTACTCCAAAGAAATGTTTCTCATTTGCTTCGCAGTGAATCCTCAGCTATCTTCTCTTCTCTGCTTCCGATGTGAACTTCCTGCAACATGCAGTGAGCCTTTATCTGCGCATGCGTTGTTTTGCTTTAGCTTTGGAGTGTTACTCTTTAGCGCCCCCACAGCCTGTAGTATGTGCTACAGCGGTGTCGTGGGAATGTTGAAGCTTTTCTCCTAGTGTTCGCCACTGTTTTCACACCTGAACTGGCTTCGGTGCCATGTGGACATAGTCTGAATCGTAGCAGCTCTGAAGTCTGCAGCTACCTGAACTCTACGATTCATATATGGATATACTTATAGCGTGTCCTGATTGCTTTCAGATTAGTTGTCATGTTTCTGTCTGAGAAGCTGAGTCTCCACGCTATCACGTAGCAGCCAGGTGATGCTAATCAAATACACCTGATTAGCTGATCATCATCTGTTGGCAGTTTACTGCTCTGAAAGATTCAGGTGTGTGTTAACATTCGCTTAGAGAAGCCACTGTTGCTGGCCATCAGTCTAAGAAGGGTTATAAGGTCATTTTTAAACTGTCTGTAGTCCTTTCTATAGAGAGGGAGAGATTTTACAATTGGAAAACATCCAAGACAGCTGCCCTTCTTCCCTGGAAGTGGACTCAGTTCAACCCAAGAGCTTCATCTTGGACTCTCTAGGCCTCAGTCAGCATATTAAATGTTAAAGGTCATGACAGTCTACTTAGAAAAAGACTGAACAAGTATAGCTTGTTTTGAAGGGTTGCAGGAGAAAGTCTCCTCTCTCTAAAAATAAAACAGCAGCACAGCTTAGGTTTGAAAATCTGAACAAACCACAAGACTTCTGACAAAATGAAGACAAAGTGAAAATGTTTGGTCAGAAAAGACAGAAAACAAATGCAACATATCCGCACAAACACCTCACGGTGGTGGAGGGTTGATGATCTGCAGCTGTAGGACCTGGACACCGTGCAGTCATTTAGTGAACCTTGAAGTATTTAAGAGTCAAATGTGAGTCCACCTGTCCGACAGCTAAAGACCGGCGGATTGGCTGAAACATTTCCTGATACATAAAACCTGGATGAACTGCACCGGCCTCTGCTGTGTCAACTTTACCTTCATAGAATCTGTAGTTTCTTTCTCACATGACTGTTTTCTGAACTGAAGGTTGAGTTTCTTCCTTAGAAGCTTTTCAGGGAATCCAGCTGACGTTAGCTCCCTACTTCACACGACAGCCAGCTCCAGTCTTTGAAGAAGACTACGATGTGTTAGAAAAATGGTAAAAGTATAGAAAACTGTGTTTTCTTACATGATATGTCGGAGAAGGGCTGACATTAGTGGCAGTCAGAGAAGGGTGGAGGGGTGATGCACTGGGTGTGCAGCCTCTCACAGGATCCTGCATCTGAATTTCTCATCTGGAAAAGTGAAAAAATGCTAAAAGCTAACCAGCCAGCAGTATCACAAACTTCTGTTTTTGCTTCATCCTTATGGATGAGACTATAGCAAAGCTTTCTGCTGCAGTGTTAAAATTCACTCCTTCTCCTCTCTTGGTGGCTTTCATCACTTTTCCCTTCAGTCTCATCTCCCTCCCCCTCAGTTTTTTGGCTTTTGCTGCAGTCTGCTGGCACACAGCAGACTTTCGTACTGCTCTGTATGAGCAGCAGGCGTAGACAGAAAGTCGGAGTGTTGGTGAGACAGTCGGTGAAGGAGGGCTGACAGGAGAATATTGATGACAGGAACAACAGCCAAACGCAGACAGTTACTGCACATAAGTCACTCTGCTTTTGTCACTGTTGACAAACTGACCTAAAGAGAGCAAACAGAGGAACATGACTAAAGGGGTTAAAACACCATTGGAGTAAACATGTTTGTGGGAAGCTGTGTCTCACAGTTTTCATGATAACAAAAGTTTCAGCACAACGATGAAAAATGTGGAGGCAGTGGCTGGTGATTGTTTCTAAAGACAGACACTAGATTAAAAAACTACATTTAGAACCATTTGTCAGCCTTTCGGGGGTTGTAGGCATGTTTAACCACATCATAGACAGATCCTGTGTCACAGCCTTGAAAACAAAAGAAAATGATGTGGTGGAGGAGCAGCTTGATTAGCATCTGAAGCAGAACAGATGAAAGAAGAGGAAAAATGGGAGAGACAGATCGAGGTTGGAGGGAGGAGGCACTAAACAGATGGAGGGGAAGCAAAGTGTTGGGTTGGGTGCTGGAGGTGTTAATGAGGAGGCTGGACTGTAGATGATGTTCTGAGATTGTTCTCTGAGAGAAGAATCTCCTCACTGGGTTTGTTTTTTCTGCCAGCTCGTAGCCGTGGAGCTGATGTGAGGCTGTTTGCAGGAACTATAAGTGGAACATAATAACACACGCTGAGGCAGAACAACCCGACGAAGGATCGTCATCATAGTGACTCCTTCTCTCTGTTTCCTTCAGATCTCAGAGATCTACGTTAGCGGCGAGTCAGCTGACCTCACAGCCAAAGAGAAGCTGTTGCTATGGAGCCAGCAGGCGACAGAAGGCTACCCCGGCCTCCGCTGCGTCAACTTCACCTCATCCTGGAGCGACGGACGCATGTTCAACGCTCTGCTGCACAGATACAGGTTAGAAAACCGGCTGTGACTGACTTCCTGTTAAATCTAGACATGCTGAAGTCTGCATAACCACAGATGACACACAAACACCTCCCCCCCGTTTGTTTTACAGACCAGACCTGATCGACATGGAGGTGGTGTCCCGACAGAGTAACCGAGACAACCTCGAGCAGGCCTTCGAGATCGCCGAGTCGTTAGGGGTAACCAGGCTGCTGGACGCTGAAGGTGAGGCCGTTAAGCTGAATGAATACTTCAGAGTTGGTATGAGGAGTTCCTCAGGGCTGCGTACAGGGACCTATTTAGTTTGTTTGGTAAATTTCCCTCTGAGAACAATAACTTGTATCACATTGTTAAATTTTTTGTAGATGAAAATAATCAATTAAATTAAAAGTCAAATAGGATTAAAAGAAAAGCATCACTGATGATGTTTGTAGAAGTAAAATATGTAAAAAAAAAAATTACATTTACTCATTTATGCATCAGAAGCTTTTAGTTAAATTTTGGCTCTTATTACTTTCTGTTTTTTCTGTTTTTATGTGGTGAATTTTATTTATTTACAGAAATTTACCATTTCTGTGAAGCAGGTTGTGTCATATGTTGCAGAAAGGCTGGAAATTGAAGTTATTGCCCTCAAACGCCTTCAAAACCAAGCTAAAAGCATCAGAAACTGCCACAATAATGTGCAATTGTTTTTCATGACCAGTTTTATAATGATGTTTGTTTTAATGTCGTAACTGTGTGTTGAATTTTTACTGCCTCTGGCCAGGACAAAGAGGTTTTTAATCTCAATGGGATTTTCCTGGTTAAATAAAGTTTAATAAAACAAAAAATAAAGTTTCTGTAAAAGGCGCAGTGTAAATAAGTAATCATGAGTAAGTGCCTTACGTTAAGAACGTTAAGACGAGGTGTAAAAAGAAGGAAAACTTGCCATTTACTGTGTTTAGGTTTGCTTTTACTTACTCTGATGGTTAACCAGCAGAACCGCATTTACTCAAACTGTAATGTCATTGAGTTTTGCTTAAATCCTTTTAAAGATATTTTAGAATTTATTACATTTAATGTACATTTATAATTATATTCCTGATCCAAAAACTATTCCAGCTGTTGGTGGTGATGCACCGCAGTTTTTAGCTTTGTATAAAGTAGATCTTTACTTGACCCGGTCTGGTTAACAGCTGATGAGGAGGACTTTAACTAACTGCAGGACCACCTTTTTTTTAAAGAAACCACTCTTTAGTTAGTTACTTTTCCTGGCAATAATCCAGTTTACATTTTTAGAAATTAGGTAAAATGTCACAGACCTGAAACGAATGAGTCTGAAGAACGCATGAAAATTAAATAAAAAACAATAAATAAATCTTCTCACCACAAGCTGTTTATTTTATTCTGATGTTTAACGGTAGCTACGGGTGAGTTTAGTTCATCCACTAGAAAGAAAGGTAGTTATAGTTAATTAAAAAACCTGCAGGATGATTTATTTTTTTTCCATCTGTACATTAATAATATTTGAGGATCGTTTTACTAAAATTTTGTGGAAATCTTTTTTTTCTTTCTGTTGCGTATGAGCAAACGGTGCAGCTGAGCCAGTTTGTAAAGCGTCTGTGTTTTATGAATCCTTAGTTTGGATTTAATGAGTCACGAATAATTCAAACCGATCTGTTCCTGCAGTTTTTCATTGATCTTCTCTGATCTTCTCCTCAGATGTCGATGTCCCAGTCCCAGACGAGAAATCCGTCATCACGTACGTCTCCTCCATCTACGATGCTTTCCCCAAAATCCCTGAAGGAGGAGAGGGCATCGGTGCACACGTACGACCTCTCCTTTTCATTTTAATTTCCTTTTTTTTTCTCTTCGCAAGGATTTAAACTCTTGTTTTTGTGTTTTTACTCTATAAAAGATCAGTTCACCAGGTTTCATCTTTAAACTCGTTCACTTTTCCTCCATATTTCTAAGCAGTTTGTTCATCACATGCACCTCTTCGAGTAAATATCTGGAGACTAATGATGTAGTTAATTGAGTAGTGTTGTAGTCATTCATTATGAATAATTTCCCCTCCTCCTCTTTTCTGTATCATTAGGAAGTGGACCAGCGCTGGTCAGAGTACCAGTCCAGGTTCTCATCTCTGCTCCAGTGGAGCCGCCAACATACAGCCCTCATGGCCAACAAGAACTTCCCACAAAACCCAGCTGAACTCAAGGTGAGTCCCCGTACATCCTCTCAGCTTTGTCTCAGTCCCACAGCTGTGAACAAAGACAGCTGAGAAGTCATTTCTGTAAAACCTTCAGAGAACAAACAGAGGAATGTTTAAAGAAGAAAGAATTCAGATCAAAATGGTCGCTGCAGTGTTTGCAGAAGAGATGCGTGACTCTGAAGAAGGAAAATAACCGGGAAACGATGCAGCTGTGAATGCAGGGATGCTGGACAGAAAGGAGCAGTGACCACTCAGGCTGTTTTATCGACTGCGTTCGGCCTCAAACACGGTTAATATCGACGTAACGTTTCTGTTTCTCTGCTCCTGCAGGCACTTTACAATGAGTACGTCCATTTCAAAGAAACAGAGATCCCCACCAAGGAGATAGAGAAAGGTCACATCGAGCACCTCTACAAGCTGCTGGAGGTAAGAGCAGGCGAAGGGATGAAGGGCGGGGTGGTAAACCTTCGGTGCCACGTGCAGGACTCGGTGTGCATCACGGGGTCGAGCTCAGGGGGGATCATCCCGGTAAAAGTGACATTCTGTTACCGCCACATTTGTTGTGTTTGCCTCCTGAAGCAAAGTTATTTCCCACCGCAGCGCCATCAATAAAGCAGCAAACACATGATCGCTGATAAGAGTTCCTTCTGTTTTATCACTCAGCTGATGCTACCAGAGTGTGTTTGCAGTGTGACTTATGATCGCTGACTTTTAAATGCTTTAAACCCAGTTGCAGTTCTGCCCAGACAATGATTAAAGCTTCAGATTAGTTTAGCTGAAGGTAAATGTTGCTCATCCCCTGGTCAATGCTCATCGGCCAGTTTATAAAAGACAGTTTGAGGACCTAAAAGGGTTTAAGTGAGCAGCACAGATGAATATTATCAGCATAAAGATAGTAGAAAACCTCCCCGGAGAAAGGAGCTGCTGAGTAACTGGTTGCTATGGTGACTCCCACCTTTTTCATGAAGCAGGTGGAGGGGAGATGAAATAGAACTTCAGATGAATATTTACTGAGCAAATACTTTAAGTTCAGGTAGCAGAACCTTGTACTGGACATCATTTTTATTTTAATCTATTAGTTTATTCTTATTTTTCTATTTCTAGTAATTATTTTTCTAATGTATTCATTTATTCTATCAATCCAAATGTGTATAGATTATTTAGTTATAAATATATATATATTATGTTACAGTTTGGGAGGGTGGACTGGGAGAAAACCGTGAGACCTACCACAATCACAGCGACATTTGGCTAAATAAAACAAACACTCCTTCGTTTTGAGGTATACATTTTTAATGTTGAGGAGAAGTTTTTAGTACAAAAGAAGCTTTTAAATAGAAAATGCCCGAGTCTTTTACAGAGTCAAAGGTTAGCGTGTAAAATCAGCACACTAATAATAAAAATCATTCAATTTTATCCAAAAATATATTAAAAATACAGGTTCAAGCAAACGTTCAGCTTCATGTTTAAACTTTTAATTTGTTTTCCTTCTGCAAAAAGCTTACTGATTTCAGTAGAACAGTTTTTATTTACGTGGATTTAATAAACACCCACATGCAAACTAACCAGGTGTGTGTATGTGTGTGTGTCCATCCAGGTGTGGATAGAGTTTGGTCGCATTAAGCTTCCTCAGGGCCTCCATCCAAATGATCTGGAGGAGGAATGGGGCAAACTAATCCTGGAAATGCTGGAGAGAGAAAAAGCCTTACGGCCGGCTGTGGAGAGGTATGAAAACACACACACACTCACACACACTTTCATTCAAATGTTGCATTTAATTAAACAGAACAACTGATGTGTTCAGTTTCTCACCAGGCTGGATTGTAAGGAGGTTAAATCTGTGTTTTCAGGTTAGAGCTGCTGCTTCAGAGGGCCAATAAGATCCAGAACATGTCTCTGGACTGTGAGGAGAAGCTGACCCTCGCTAAGAACACACTCCAGGCTGTAAGTGCTGAACGTTTCTCTTCTTCTAGCCCTCATTTCTTTAGTTTTACTGCGTGTTAATGTAGAAAAGCTGGACTGCATCTGTCTCCGCCGGGACACAAACACACATCAGATGCGTTTGTTCTCACTTCCAACATTTACGTGTCTAACTGCACATGTAAAAGGTAACCAGACCAAAGCCAGTCATCCAAACCATGATCACGTCCCCCTTCCAGGACATGTCTCGAGCGGAGAGCGGCGAGGCGGTGCAGTGCGAGGGAGAGCTGGCCTGTTACCTGCAGGACTGCGAGTCTCTGATCAGACAGCTCAACCTCGAGCTTAAAGTCCTCCGAGACGAGAAATACTACCAGGTGGAGCAGCTGGCGTTCAGGTGAGAAACGGTCTGTATGGTGGAGGTTTGGTTGGATGAGAGAGCAGTTAAAGCAGATGGACGCAAACACCTTGTTTTATGTGATTTAAGGCTGACAAGCTGTAGAGATTTTCTCCGTTAAATCTTAGAGTTATCTGCAGATGCATAAAGCTGCTTTGATTTAAGTCAGAGTCGTAAAACTTTGACATGTCGGCCGCTGCTTCGTCATGCTGATAAACTGCCACCACATCCATGTGCATGTAGGGAGAACCAGAATCAACCAGTTTATTAGGTTTACCAGCTCCAAGTAATTTTTGTTTTTCTTTTTGGGTCAGTGAACGCATCGCTGCATTGCAGCCACAGAAGCACGCTGGCCAGCGTGTCTGGGATCTGCTCGTTTTTCAGACCGAAAGCTGCTGGTTTGAAACATTTGAGTTAGAAAACGGGACGTTAACGTTACCTGAAAGTGTGGAGAATATTTTTATTTTAAAATATAAAACAGAATCTAGATTTTGTTGATAACAGCCTGAAGATCCCCGAAGACGCTGCACACAGCTCGTTGATGCTTTATATTTTGAGGTGAATGAGAGAGTTAAAGGTTTATAACCTGTAATCTGTTGGATAAAAGAGAATAAACTAATTATTTTACAGCCGGATTTGGAACACACACCTCTGTCCATGAACATGAGGATGTGTGTGTTTGTTTTTTTTTTGGTAGATTTTAGTTCTTATAAAATTTAACCCTTGAAGCCTTATTGGTCCTCGTAAGTGCTGAAAAGCTACAAACATAATCACTTGATTTTAATTGGATCACGATGAATTGGCTTGAATCAGTTATGTCTGTAAAGCAGCCGGAGATGCCTTTGTTACAAATAAAGCTGAACTGAATACTATAAAAAGGTAACTAAACAGGATAATGGTGTTAATTTTCAGTTGTTGGTCAAAGACTTAGTTTAGGTTCATAAAACAAGACCAGAAGTATATTTTAGTGCCAACACTAATGAAGTGGTTCCCATACTTTCTCTGCCATCTACCCCCATCCCATCCCTTCACCACATGCTCCCCAACACAAGGAAATGAAATAATCTTACATTTATTGGCTGCTACTCCATTCATTATAGTTAAGTGTATCAGTGGCAGAGGGAGGTGTTAGTTCCTCTGCTGTAGTGTGAGGCTTTCTTCCTTTTAAAACTCTTCACACTGTTTTATATGAGGTTGACCATTTGATGAGCCGGATGCTTCTTCAGTAAAACAAATCTATTTACTACAGTTAAATAGCTTATTTCTAAAGCAACCACAGACTTTTCTTTGTTCAGGATGAGAAGTTCCAACTGGCTTCATACTGTCATACAACATACGATGTACTGGTCTCTTTTTTTTTTTTAAATGTCTGATGTTAAGTCTTCCTCATTTTCTCATTGGTACTTGATAAAATTTGATTTAGATGATCAATAAACAGACACGAATTTAGTTTTACACTGAGANTTTAAGGTGATCAATGAGCAGAAATGATGCTGTTATCCGTTGTACAGTATGGAAAGAAAACAGCTGAGGATGGAAATTTCATGTATTCTCTCATTTATACTCAGCTTTATTCACAGACACGAATTTAGTTTTACACTGAGAAAACGTTCTCTGAGGTCTCTAGATTTGCCTCGACACCAGCAACGTGAATATCAACCTGGTTATTGTGGATCAGTTCTTCACTTCGAGGTTGATACTAGTTCAGAATCAGAAAGTTTTTTATTGCCATATGAGTGAACAGGTTCACATCATTAGGAAAATGCTGCGGTACTTGGTGCAAACACAAAAACAAAAACAAATAAGTTAAACCATCCAAAAAATATAGAAAAAAAAATTTAAAAGAAAAAAAAAAATTTAAAAGCAAAGTAAAAGTCTCTACACACAATAGTTCAGTCTCGTCCCTCCGTGATGTCTGTAAATTAAAGGCAACGGCTGCAGAGATCTGGGCCGTGATTCTCCTTGTCTAATTTAAGACGAGGAAAAGGTGGCGAGGCAGGTGATTTACTTTATTTATGGTCTGTCCTCCGGTGATCACATTTCTGTCTCATCGACAGAGTGTCCTGCCTTCAGGAGGAGCTGGTCTCCCTCAGACTGCAGTGCTCCAGCGTCTACAGGAAGGGACACTTCTCTCAGTCTCTGGGCGGCACCGGGACAGAGCACCCCGCCCAGAGAGCCACCGACGGCGGCCTCTCTCTGGGACAGACGCTGCTGGGAGCCGTGGGAGCAGTGGGAGCCGCACTCCTGCGTCGACCCATGGCTCGGTCCCAGCTGGTGGCCATGTCTTCATCAGAGGATGAAGGAAGCCTGAGGTTCATCTATGAGCTGCTGGGATGGGTGGAGGAGACTCAGGTCAGTCTGTCACGGTATAGATCAATATGCTGCAAGTTGTACCAGATGTTTAGTTCAGTCTTATTTTTAGATGTCAACAAATACTGATGAACATCTGGAACCAAAACATATTTACTTGAAAAAGAAGAATAATAAAAACTTCTTCCACTGCATATAAAATGCTCTAATGTAAGAACACATTTGGAAACTATTTCTTATTTATGGTAGAACATGTGTCTTAAACATTAATAAGACAATAAATTGGAAAAAAATCCAGCTGATTTTATTCATTTGCATCCATATTAACATGTGTGTGGGATTTAGGAGCTGTTGGAGGGCGCAGAGTGGGGCACAGACCTCCCCTTGGTGGAAAACAACCTCCAGGAGCACAACAGCATCCACACCGCGGTGGAGGAGCTGATGAGCGGCCTGCAGGAGGCGCGCAGCTACGAGGTACAAACACATACGCAGACAAACCCCTGGTTACCGTCGCTCCTCGTTACTGACATTTATCTTCTCCTCCTTCAGGCTAAAGTCTCTCCAAACTTCAAGGGCAACTACTCTGCAGCCCTGGCCAAACTGGAACACCAGTACTGCAAACTACTGGTCAGTGTCGGCTCAGAGGACCGGATCTGTGTCTTCAGTCGTTCATTCCTTTGTTTCCCAGTTCACCCCCTTCGTGGGTTAATCCCAATACAGCGTGACAGACATAATTCTGCATCTGTTCTCTCTCTACGCCCCTCAGTGTCCCTATTTTCTGATTTTTTTCCTCATTTTTTTATTCCACTCTGTGTTTATTACCATGATATTTGTCTTCAGTCAGTTGAGCTACTTTCTCTGCAGCTTCTGTGTTTTTAAAGATACTCTGAACAATCTGAGTGTTTCTAACATCCAGGAGAGCCTGCAAAGATACACAGAATTTATTTGATAGCCTCATCATCTAAATATATTTAAAATTTACCACTTTNACTGAACAATCTGAGTGTTTCTAACATTCAGGAGAGCCTGCAAAGATACGCAGAATTTATTTGATAGCCTCATTATCTAAATATATTTAAAATTTACCACTTTTTTACCTTTTTTTTTACTTACATTTAATTTTATCAGAACTGCATTAAAAACTGGCAACATCACCCAAATAAGCACAATGAGAGGATGTTTTTTTATCCTGTTTCTGGACTGCTGATCAGCATGATGATGGTGTTTGTTTGTGTGGTTGCCGTAGGAACATTCGTCATGGCGCCTGCGGAGCTTGGAGAGCCTGCATGCGTTTGTGTCACACTGCACTGAGGAGCTGATCTGGCTCAACGAGAGGGAGGAGGAGGAGCTGGCCTTCGACTGGAGCGACAACAACAGCAACATGAACGCCAAGAGAGAGATTTACAGCGTGAGTGGAGGAGGGGCTGAACTCATGCACTGATGGCTTCATTTGTCAGAAAATTCACAAATCGGATCAAATATGAGAATTTTACCAAGTTTATGGAACATAAAACTAGTTTGTTTCACTGCATCTGTAGAAAAAACTCACAAATAGATATTTTAAACAACATGTCGCAGAAATTTTATCATCTTTATCTTGCTGTTCATCTGTTTCTAGGAAATGAGGTTGGAGCTGGCTGAAAAACGAGATGTGATGCGTTCTCTCCAGGAAACGGCCAGCCGTCTGTGTCAGGAGAACCATCCAGCCAAGCAGACTGTGGAGGTGAGCTTCAGGCTTTTATTCATCTGGGCTGGATGACCTTTAAACGTGCTGGTGAATAAGACCTTAAACTTTGTAGAAATCAAATAAAATCTCATACAAACGGACTTCTTTTGCAACCCGGGGCATCGCCCCCTGCTGGTCATTAGAGAGACTGCAGGTTGAAGGCTCTGGAGGAAACCCTCACCGCTGTGGATCACACTGAGCTTCATGTTTGAATCTTCACCACAGAGTCTTTGACGCCATGGATAAGCAAGTCTAAACAAACATCTTTGAACTTTTGAGAACTAAACATGTTTTACAAGCGGCACACAGTGTGTGTCACACTCGACTCTCGTGAAGTTCGTTAATATGTCCGCCTGTTCTAAAAAGTTCATCTTTTCATCACACGTCATTACTTCTAACTTTGCGTTGNGTTCTAACCAGTTCTGCAAACCTAACAGACACGTCATTACTTCCAACTTTGCGTTGTAAATTATTTTATCGGTTTCTCTATTCCTTTTCTTATTTCAATTCCGGCAGGGAAGCAACGGCCGGGAAGCAGTGTTGGCTTCTGGGTAGTGTAGTTCTTTTTGTACTTGGTTACAGTGTAGGTTTATTGAGCAAAAACTACAAAATGCCGGCACCTGTCTTTTTTTTTTTTCCGTTTGGTTCCCGCTCCCGTATGCTCCCGTTAACTTTTTATCCTGTACCATCCCAATCACGTGATTAATAGTAACACCATGGGATTCCTGAACAAATGTCAGCCTCTAATCATGTAAGTGTTCTCCATTTGATCCAATAAAAATGTAGATGTTGTTCTGCTGCCTGAAAACGGCNCATGTAAATGTTTTCCATTTGATCCAATAAAAATCTAGATGTTGTTCTGCTGCCTGAAAACGGCAACAGTGGAAAATAATTGAGTCTGGAAAAGTGGAATTCTAAAAATGAAAAGGAGTCCTTGGCTGGCTTGCAGATAGATTACAACCTTTATAATAAATGTTTTTATGTGTGTTGTCAGGCTTACAGTGCAGCTCTGCAGACGCAGTGGCAGTGGGTGGACCAGCTGTGTGTGTGTGTGGAGCAACATCTCAAAGACAACACAGCGTACTTCCAGGTGAGATTCAGCGTCATGCCATCGTTTACATTTCCACTGTAAACAGTCTGAGGAAGACCAGCTGTCTCGTGTTTGTGTTTGTTTAGAGGAGTTTACACGATAAGATCTTTAAAGGTCACGATCGTGACCACGTGTTCAGTCTCTGAACGATCTTTGTGTTTTTCTCTGCCAGTTCATGAGTGATGCTCGGGACTGTGAGTCGTATCTCCGCCAGCTTCAGGAAACCATCAAGAGACAGTACACCTGCGACAAGAACAGCAGACTGAGCAAACTGGAAGACCTGCTCCAGGACTCGATGGTATCTGTCAGTCAGTCCGTATCAGACTCAGTTACAGGAAGCTCTACGTCCACCTTCTATCAGTCCACGCAGTTCAGATTATAATCCAGCATCGTTTGGTTTGTTGTGACCATCAAATTATCTGAAGGACGTCTTACTGAACACTAGATTCAATGTTATTTTTAAGCATATTTCTTAAACTAAATAGGAAACCGGCTAAAATTAGAACTTCACGTTGCTGCTGGTGATTGTTTAACAATCCAAAAATAAATGTTTTCCTTAAATTGGGAGGGGGGATTGTCCATATATCAGATGAAATAAGGGACTGAATGAACACGTATGGAAATAATTAGTCAAACCAAGAATTTCTGCATTTTCTCTGAAGTCTAAAGTCCTGCAAAGATGATGTAAATTTGTCCTCTGAAGTGTGAAAAACCAGCGTCCTTGTTGCTGTTTGTCAGGCCTGGTTATAGTATACAACCACTTTGGAAAGGAGAAAGCCAGATGCCATGTATCAGTCCAAAGTAAATGGTTATTTTACAAAGAACTTAATATTTTTAGGTCTGAGCTGCAGCCATACAAATCAGCAATGTGGCGCCTTCCCACAGAGTTGTGCCGAGTCAGGAAGGAACTGCTGATTTCTCTGATTCCCAACTCTGATTCCCTGCTTTGTCCTAATGACTGGTGGTCCTCATCCGTTCTCTATCCAGCTCCACCACAGCAGTGGTCGGTGGTATACTTTAAATTGAGCTGGTGACATAAATTATAGCAGAGATCACATTTTAGGTGACCCTGTCTCTAGTTTAAACATGGCGCTCACACAGTAGGAAGGTTTCAGCAGGTCTGAGCTCAGAGACGTGCAGCTGTTGCCTCACATCTTCCTGGTTTCTGCACTCGCCTTCAGGCGACTGCAGCACGTTGCATGACAGGGCGAAGTAATTGGTTACAGTCTGCCACTGAATCATCTTCCCTGTGGCATTTTCACATGCCTGCTATCTCCACACCCTCTTCACACTGTCTTACACACCTCTGACTTCAAGCAGATGGCGTAGTTAATGTGGGTGCCTCTGCACAGGCCGGAGCAGTGAGCGCATCCCCCTAATAAACAGGAGTACGTGCTCTGATTCAGACAGATCGATGCACTCAGAGCTGAACGTTTAGTTTGACCCAGATAAAAAGTGGGAAGAGGAAATTAAACCCCCTTCTCCATCTTTCAGACAAACGGAGCAGCTGTTCCACACTTCGTTCAGACTTATTGCACTTCTGCTTTGTTTGCACATCTTTCCTCAGTGTGCTGTGACAGAGAAGCTTCTAGTATATGTTTTTATTGTGCACATCTACATGTGCATCGATTTTAAATCCAAATGTAAAAGCAGGCTCTTCGCACTAAAAGAAATGTCATCTAAGATTTTTATTTAGATTTCACGGCATTTCTTGTGATGGTGATTAATTTGAATTCCCCACACTTTAATTTATGCCGGTATGAATCGAGCTTGGCAGGACGTTGGTGCTGACTGCAGGTTGCCTCTCCATGTGAAATTCACTTCTGAGGTGTAATGTATAAAGATATTGATGCAGGCTGACTCTTGGCTCACTCCTCTGCATCTCTGTCCATTTTTCTCACCCCACCTTTCTCCCTGTTGTTTCTCCATAATAAATCCTTAATGATGCTCTTCGCTCGGGGCGAGAAAGAGATGAAATGCAGGGCGAAGAGCTCACGTTTAAATGTTTGATGGCTAGTGGTCAGGCTAACACAAGCAGCTGAGTCAGGAAACACAGAGTCCTCTCTGGTCTGCATCTACAGGCTGAAATGGTAACAAAGTCAAATTTAATGGCTTCAGTTAGAAAATGTTGGTAAATGTGTTTTATGTGGTTTGACTGGATTACTGCAGTTCAGAGGGAGAAACTCAGATCTGCAGCAGGGTCATTCCTTCTCAACTTTACCATCATCAAACAATCCCATCATCCTGCAGGACGGGGTTCATTTTCCAGTCTGGTAACCGGAAACTAATTTAATCTAACAGGTTTAGTAAAACACACTGTGAACTTTTTTAACTTCAGCATAATCTGAGAGTCTTCATCGCTGCTGTGCTCCTGTTGAATAAACTTTGGGCTTATCAAGAAGTTTATTTCTAATAACTACAACCCATCTCAGTGTGTCCACCGCCACGAGAGATGGGACTAACGTACATTTTCTCAGACTGCAGAATATTAAAGTTAAATTTAACCTATTTAAAAAATCTGGTTTCAAGAAAAACATCAAATTTTTTGTGTTGATTAAAACAAGCAAACTAAAAATAACAAATCGGGGTTTCATCTTTGTTTTTGTGTCAGTATCTGAGATTAAACATGCTAAATGACAGATATATTAAATTAGTTAGAAGTCTTTTTTAACCCTAAGTCAGCTGAATTATTTAAAAGCAGGGTTTCAGTTTAATGCACCCTCTACAGACGTGATGTATAATTTCACCGTGGCTCAAGTGAAATGTTGCGTCACTCAGTCAGATACATCTTCTTTTCTCTAGAAAATTATGAACAAAAACCAAAGTTCAGGAGTTATTTTAAATCAAAGCGTTTGATGCCCTGCACGCCCAGCGTATTTACATATCAGCTAAATCAACACAGGATGACCCCGTTGATTCACTCGTGTGTGTTTTTATAAAACCTTAAAAGTCCATTTGATTCATTTTGGTTTCTTTAACTTTTCATGGAGAGCCATCTTGTGGTCAACATTTTAATTACAAGTATTAATTGGAGTTTATGACAAAATACCTACAAATTAACGACATTCTCAGCTGTGTGCTTGTATCTTGTGTATATTGAAGCTGTTACCATAGAAACACACTAACAAATCGTGTCCTTCCTGCAGGAGGAGAAGGAGCAGCTCATCGAGTACCGGAGCACGGTGGCGAGCCTCGTCGGCCGGGCCAAGACGGTGGTTCAGCTCCGCCCCCGCAGCGCAGAGAGCTCGCTGGTTGCCACCACCCCCATCAGAGCCATCTGTGACTACAGGCAGATCGAGGTACAAAAAGTCACCTGTCGCTTCACCTGAGGCTGAAAATCTGAGAAACTTCAGGTCAAAATAGTGTATTGAGTTCCAGCCCCCCCTTCTGTTGTTGTAACCCTCCTCGTGGCCGTGCACTTCCCCACTAAGCGCCTTCACAACTCTCTGTATCTTCTAGTTTACCAGCTTCCTCCACACGGTTTAGTTTTCGAGTCGGTGAAAACATCAACACGAAGACTTTTTTCTTCTGTGGCGTCCAGAATGACGACCAGAATAAAACCACAGCAGCGCTGTGTGGAGACTGAAGAAGCTCATCCATTATGATCAGAAACTCTGAGCTTTTATTTGTTTTCCTTGTGACTTCTAGAAAAGCCTCAAAATGTGGAAGTAAAGATTCGTGGGAAGAGGAGTGAGGCAGTAAAATCAGCTGCGATGTCCTCGGGAAATCTAAAAGCCGATCAATTATGCATCTGTCCCATCCTTTATCGCTGCACTCGAGCAGCTCAGCGTGGACATTCAGCTTCTCCACATGCTGCCATATTTATTCAGCTGGGATCAGTTTTGCCGGTTAAAGCGTGAGGAAGGGGGTTTGGTTGCTCCACAGCTGGAAGTTTTAGCAAAAACAAAGAGCTGTTTGCTCATTTTCACCAATCTTGTGGACAGTCATGCACATGACCAACAATAATCTTTCTCTCCTTCACTTTCCTGTGTCTTCTTCTTTCTCTCCATCCCCCTCTCACTCCCTCCTCTCCCTCATTCTCCTCCCTCCCTCTCGTCTGTCGGCTGGGCTGGCAAGACAAACGTTCAGGTATAGCTGCCTATATTCTCCCTCTCTCACCTCAGATTCTCACACTGCACACTGCCCGCCTGGTTGCCGCTTTCTTATCAGCTGATTTCAGGCTCTATAATCTGTTTCCTGTCTGATGCTTACTTCTAGTTTTTTTATTGGTTTCCTAAATGAAGCCTTCCTCTGAAGGAGCATTAAGGTCACATGTAGAAAAAAGAATAAGAAGGTTTTTATTATTTTTAATACTTTTTAATACTTTTAATATTATTATTATTATAATATTTAATATTTCTGGCATGTCAGCATACAAGCATCTTATAGAAGCAACCTCATAGTTACAGTAGGTAGTTTGACTTAATCCCTACAGTTCAATTTTAAAATAAAAAACACTAAAAACCAAACTGTCTTCTCTTTTCTCCTCAGCCTGACCTTAATGCTCTAGTTAATTTAGTTAATTTAGTTAATTTAGTTTGTCAGCTTAATACTAGCCATGATTTTGTGGTCAGTTATTATTCCAGAGTTTTTACAAAAACAAAAACAGAAGAGTTTGTTTTAAAGTCCTCATGAAATTAGATTACCTCACCTTTATATCACCTGACGCAGCGTGTGCTCGTTCCGTGTGGGCGGAGCCATGTCATGCCAGTGGAACTGACCAATCACAGCAAAGCTGGCTTTAACCGAACTTCTTCTTCAAGAGACATTAAAAACCCTCTGAATAAAGACTTTAGTGTAGCAGTGACCAGCATGTGTTGGGAATGTTGACAACCCAAAGATGGTGACACAGATTAAAAGTTAGCTCTTTAAATTGCATGAAGATTGAATTTTAACCAACATTTTTTTATACCTGTAAAATCCTGCTTAGTTAATATTATTACTTAGTTAAGTCATTTTAATTAAAAAAAATTTTCAGTGAGAAATGTAAAGTACTTAAGAATGTTTTTTAATAATAATAATAATATAATTTGTCCTCCTAATAACGAGTTTTTAAAAATATAAATAGATAAAATCTATTTCTGCAAATGTCCTTTTACAAAGGAAAACATGTTATGTGTAAAACTAAATCACCCTCCCATGTCTCCATAGTTTGATTTCATTTATGTCCCATTTATTCACACAACCAGGATGTTTTATGTGTCGATACACTGATAAAACTGGCCGTCCATGTCTGCGTTCATCCCCGTCATCCCACCGCTGAGATCAGCTGATAAGAGCAGGTGGCAATCGCTGAGCTGAATCTAACACACTGCCTCTCCGGCTTCATCCAGTCAGCCAGAGAGGGACGAGCTTCAGGATTCAGTGTGCATCTCATGTATTTCCTCTGTGTGCATAGCTTCGCGTTTTTGATGTGTGTGCGTGCAGGGTAGGGGTGAGAGAGGGTGGCGGGTGGGGGCAGCAGTACAGCTGCCACCTTTTATGTGCAGCCCTAAAAGCTAATTTACAGAATCTAAATGAATTTGTTTGCATCCTGTGCTGGGTTTCTGAGACGCACCGGGCTGGTGAGGTGGTGAAAACCCAGCTCAGGTTTTACTAAAACTCCACTTCGCAGCCGTCGGATCACACTGCTTCCTTCTGTCAGCTTCTCAAATGTCGTACAATTTTGGTGCTCCTGCTAACTTCATGAAAGCCATGAATGTTTTCATTTTACGCTGCATTCTGAGTTTGTTGCGTTACATTTTCTCCTCCTTGATTTCATCTCCTTTGCTTTCTTCTGATCATCCATTTTGTCTCCTAACCTTTTTTCAACTGTTATGACCTCCTGAATTTGGAAACACCTCTATTAATTTTCATCTTGTTCTCCACATCTGTTCCACGTCGCCCCCAACTTCCGTCTTTCCTGTTCGCCTTCATCCTCCTGCGTCTGCCCCCTCTCCGGCCCCGGCCCCCGTGCATCCTGCTTCTTCCTCTCAGATCACGATAAACCGAGGAGAGGAGTGTGTGCTGGAGGACAACTCTCAGAGGACCAAGTGGAAGGTGATTAATCCAACGGGGAACGAGGCCATGGTCCCCTCAGTGTGTTTCACCGTCCCACCCCCCAACCAGGAGGCCATCGACACAGCCAGCAGGTGAGTGTGACAGGAACAAGACTGGGACATTTTTAAAAGCAACAAGACCACCGAGTTATTGACATGTGATTGAATTTATAGAGAAAACATCTAGTATGAGAAAGGTAAAGCTGAGACAGACAACAGGTTAAAGATCCGAATCATCTCTTAATATTCAGATATTTCTATTCTCTAGATTCAACATATCAACCCTAATAAATTCAGATTAAGTGATTATTGTCCAATCTTTGCTGACCTCTGGTGGTCAACTTGGAGATAGCACCCTCCTCAGACGTCCAGCCACAACCCATGTTTCAACATCTGTAAACTTCACCTGAAGATTTCTATCCTTTATCAGGGATTTCCATCTGGGAACCACATAATCCACATTTATTCTCTTGTCCTCTTCATGTTTTTCCATATTTAATAAGATTATTTTATACATCATGACTTGTTCTTGCTTCAGAAAATAAGTATTTACTCAATAATTTACCCTCAAACTTTTACAAAAAGCCTCCACAATCACATATTTCTCCACTTTTGTCAAGATTTTTTTATTTACCTTCCTGTCTGTCTGCAAAATAAATAACTTGTAGAAGACTGTACTCCACTGTACTGTATTTTGGTGGTAGAGATCCAAAAAGTGCAAACCTACAGCCATTCTCCCGTTCAGATTGTTGGACACATCCTCAAATTGGGGAATTTTGTGTTTCGGCCATCACTGCTTGAGTCTTGTTCAGCTTAAACCTACGTAACCGATGTTTCTCACTTTGGTCCGTAAAAGAAACCAAGAACAAAATGATCTTCATACTCATTAGCTGTCACAGTAACAGTCAGACTGAGATATTTTCTCTGGTCTTTGTGTGTGAACAGGACGGAGCAGTTGTACCAGAAGGTCATGACGCTGTGGCATCAGCTGCATGTGAACATGAAGAGTGTGGTTTCCTGGCATTACCTGCTCAAAGACATCAGGACCGTCTCAGAGTGGACCCTGGACACGGTGAGGCAGACGGTCTGCGGTCAGTTTGTTCATCTTCTTGGCTCATTTTTTACTCAAAGCGTTTTTTTGGGTCGCGCAGGTTCGTCGTCAGTCTCCGTCAGAGCGCCAGCACGTCCTGGATCATCTGGAGTCCCAGCTGGCTGACTTCCTCTCCGACAGCAAAGAAAGCTCTCTGTTCACGCCGGCCGAAAGACGAGAGCTGGAGAGGGACGTTCAGCAGGTGCAACAGCACTGCCAGGACCTGCTGCTCAACATGGAGACCGGTGAGGCGGGATGCACAAATCAAAAAGGCTTCTGAATAAGAAAAGCTGAATAAAACAAGTCAGATGACCTTATTTTTATCGTCTTCAGTGGAAAAGGATGAGTCCGTTTCTCGGTCGTACCTGTCGGAGCTGCAGGACATCACTCTTCGTCTAAAGGAGGCCGAGCAGAGACTCATGAGGGGGATTGAGACTCCGCCTCCCAGCCGGCTGTCAGCTGGGAACGCAGACAACAGCATCCAGATCGCAGAGCAAGAGGTCAGTTTGATCCCTGTCTGCTAGAGCCAAAACAAAGCATAACTTAATGTTTTGGTTTGTAGGATTTTTTATGTTGGTGGCGTCATTTTCTGTTTTCCTCCATCTGGTGGTGCAGAGGCTGCAGTCAGAGCTGGACGCCCTGCGGTCCGGTTTGGGAGACGTGTCTCGTCGTTGCGTCAGGTTCTTTGAGGAGAAGCCGACGTCCTCCAGCGTTCCCGTCCTCCGGGCTGAACTCAGTCAGGCGGTGGAGAGGACGGATAAACTGCACAACCTGTCGTCAGTCTACCTGGAGAAGTTAGTGAGATTCCTCCGTTTTACATCTAAAATCCTTCCGTTTGTTTTAAGCTGAGACGTCTTCATTTTTCATCTCTTCAGGTTAAAAACAGTAGAGCTCCTGATGCGGAGCCTGGATGAAGCGGAGAGCCAGGTCCAGAAGTACGAGAGCAGACTGAGTGAGGAAGACATCGTTCCTGCAGACACGACGGCCATTCACAGCCTCAGAGACCAGCTGGGGGTAAAGGCCACACGGAGAAAAGGCACAATGTGTGAAATTTTGACCCCAACTTTTGTTTTGCATCCTGACTTTTGACTTTATATTGAACGTTTCCAGAGGTGGCAGGCAGAGCTCGCTGAGCAGGAGGGCGTCTTCCAGGCCCTTCAGGCACAGGTGGGCCAGGCCAAAGAGGCGGGGTCTCAGCTCAGTAAGCTCCACCCAGACCGCAGCCCCGAACTGGAGCGCTACCAGGAGAAAGCCAATCAGGTGGCAGAGAGGTGGAGCGGGATCAAAAGACAGATGGAGACGCGGTGAGCAGAGAGAACCCAGCTCTCTGATTATTGATTATTACGTTTGGTTCTGAGAGTTTTCTTTCTGTTTCACCACAGTCGGGCTGACCTGGAGGCTCTGGGCTCGGCGCTGCAGCAGTACAGAGACGGTCACTCCGCTCTGATCAAGTGGATCGAAGAGACGACGGAGAGACAAGAAAACACACAACCTGGACAGACTGACAGCAAAGCCCTGTCTGAGCAGCTGGCCCAGCAGACGGTCAGTAACACACACTCAGCCTGTAGAGCAGAGGTCACCGCGGTCTGGGTCCGAACCCAGAAGCTGTCCCTCACAGACCCAGACCTCCAGCTAAAGCAGAAACCTATGATTTACAACCTGGTGAAATGTCCATGTACAGAAGCAGCTTTTGTAGTTTTCTCTCCATGGAGCCAGAGACCAGTCCGTGTTCCGGATGCAGACTTGATGTTGACTGTTTTAGACTATTATAATGTGTCACTGCATTTTTACAACAGTTTTTCGTTTGAGTGAAGCACTTCGAGTGGTACTTGAGCCGCTAAATAAATAAATTACCGACTTGCTTAGTTTAGTGGGCAATAAACACACAGACCAATCACATGCGAGTTAAGCCATCCCACATGACACCACTCAGCCAATCAGGTCTGTGCATTCCAGCTGGTAAGTATGGCGACTCTACCGTGCACACAGATGTGAGAGTTGGAAGCATGTTACACGTGAAAAGACAGTAGAAAGAAAAAATATTGTGATAAATTTAGACAAAAAAAAGAAAATATACCCAAAGGCACATTTAGGTGGTTCCGTCTGGACTTATCTGTGTTAAAACATCAGTTAAACTGCTCAGGTTTTACTTTTTTAGCTTCTACTTTTGCACAGTTCCTCACAGTTAAGATATTATTTTACAAATTCTTTACAACTGGACTGCTGTTGTATGACTAAAAGATTATTTTTACTATAGTGTTTTTTTTCTTAGGTGAATGTAGTTGTGTAGATTTACTTCATTTATGTTGGGTATGTTATTTCAGACAGGAGGCAGAAAAGTGAAGAAGAGGTTAATCAAATACACCTGCTGGAGACTGATACATGTCTGGGATGGTAACGGATGATGGAGATTATGTTTTTCTAAGTAACGATTATTCATTTCCAGGCTTTAGTTGCTGAGATCGAACAGAACCAGTCCAAACTGGATGAGTGCCAGACTCACTCCAAACAGTACTGCACCTCCGTGAAGGTGAGGAACTCCCTTATCTTCAGTTTCCTGCAGTTTCCAGCTTGGTCTTCTGTTTCTAATGACGGTTTCTCTCTGCAGGATTATGAACTGCAGCTGATGACATACAGAGCGTTTGTAGAGTCCATGCACAAGTCGCCCGTCAAGAGGAGGAGGATGCATTCTTCCTCTGACGCCATCACTCAGGAGGTGAGGAGATTACAGATTTAACATTTTTTCCAAATCAAATGGAAAGTGAATAATCGTTTTTTGGTTAATATCCCTCTAGTTTATGGACTTACGCACACGTTACACCGCTCTGGTTACCTTGACAACGCAGCATGTAAAATACATCAGCGATGCACTGAGACGCCTGGAGGAGGAAGAGGTTTGTTCCACTTCATGACACTACAGTCGCGTGTTTTCATGTTTACGATCACATGATATGTTGACAGTTGGTGCTTTCATTCCTCCACCTGTGCAGAAAGAGGTGGAGGAGGAGAAGCAGGCCAGAGTGGGCCAGGTTTCAGACCTGTTGGGCTGGGTCAAAGGCCTCCAGGGACGGAGCGGCGGTCCCAGCGCTGAGTCATCGCTTGCTGCTCAGCAGGTACATGACAAACCTTTAAGTGTAACATTGAAATAGCAGTTAGAAAAGTTCCTGATCATGTTGTTGATGTGTTTTCTGTTCAGGCCATCAGTGAACAGCTAACTACCAAGAAGAACCAGGTAGCTGAAGCTATAAGGAGCACACAGGTCTTCCTTATGTCTAAACAGGCTAGCAAGTAAGTTTGCATCACACGCATGGACACGTAAACATTTAATGTTCACTACATGCATGACTTCACCTGTGTACGACTCCTTCAGGTTGTCCCCCGAGGAGCGTGCTCAGGTGGAGGCTCAGCTGGACGAGCTAACGGCCACCTACAACCAGCTTCTGGACAGCTCCACCCAGCAGCTGCAGCAGCTGGAGCAGCAGCTGGCCAAGGAGGAGGAGAGAAAGGTAGATGGGTGAAAGGGTCGGGCGAGACGGAGCTCAGCAGAGTTGTTGTTGCTTCTGTAAAACGTTGCTTTGAGTCTGAATCTGCTTGCAAAGCCGAACGTGAGTTCGTGTGTGGGCCAGCGAGAGGTGGTGTGTGTTCTACGGCATGTTGTGTTCACACAGTGTGTATTCATTACAAACATCATCACTGGTGACTTCGGTTTAACAAACATCACAGACTCTGTTCAGACGTGTATTTAGATCATCTGAAATATCTTTTTCTGCTTTTTGTGTTTTGTTTTGATCTCTTCACTGCAAAGTGATAAAGAACAGATTAAGCTAACAGTCTAAAAGAGTAAAATAATGTGATTAAAAATAAATTTACTGGATGATTCAGTCTGAACGGGGCCTTGAAATGGAGAGATCCATCCTCACATTGTTCTCCTAAAAGCTTGCAGTCATTTCATTTAACTGCCCACGCATTTCATCATCATCATCATCATCATCAGAAAAGCATACGCTGAGCTGCTAACATGGTTAATCCTTGGCCTTAGTGGTGCTGCAGCAGAGTAGTTGTAGAAATAGATGAGCTGCTGATAGATGCGTCATTAGAAGTAGATGCAGCTTCACTTTCATCCCTGTAGGTAGAAATGACCATAATGTTTCTTTTCTTTATGTTTTGGTCAACTCCACTTTATCAAGTCCACATTTTTACCATTCATGTTATTCTGAGTCAGAATCCAACCCACATTTCTTTATATATTATTACAAAACTGGAAAAAGTTGTTAAAAAGTCAAACTTTTAAAGTAGTCTTCAGGAATAGTTCTCTAGGATCCTTAAAGGACTGATGTTTCAGCCTTTTGTTCTGTTCCGTGTCCGGATGATCCCACACTGGTTCAGTAATGTCGAGGTCCGGGTTCGGGGAAGGATTCATCCTCCATCCGACCTGTTTCTGCTGATTTGCAGTCCAGTTCTTGTGTCATGTGGCATACTTCAGCCTTTGCTCCCTGTTTCCCTCAGATGCTCTACGTAACTTTCTGACCTTAAAACTCTGCATTCCAGACCCATTTGATGGCGCTGTGACATCTATCGTGCACATTTCTGGAGCCGTTGCTGCCCAGCAGCGTCTCAAGGCTGAGAAACTGCACTGTACCAGTTTTTTTTATCCGTGATGCTGCGTGACGTTGCAGCCAAATTTCCCCTTAATACTAGCAAACGGAAATAAACAGCAGCCTTTTTTAATGTGACTGATTCAGTAAAGAAACACAAGAAAACATTATCAGAGGCAGAAAGAAACAGAGAAAGGGATGGACCAAGTTTCAAGATAAGACTTTAACTAGCTGGAGATGGATCATAGTACAGGTAGGATACAAGATGCATCCTACCTGCATGCAAGATCACTTTCTGATCCTGTTTATCTGCCATAGATGGTTTTTAGTCCTGACTCTTCCTCTTTTGTCCTCCACATGTCCACTTTCTGTCACCATGCTGAGAAATGCCAAGTTTCCAGCTAACAGCTGTTTGGGAATCAACTCGTTGCTGCTGAAAACCTGTTTTATGTCTGTCAAATTTTATCTTAGCTTAGAGGTGACAGGCTGCTTCTTTACTAAGTTGTCTTTATGTTTGATACAGAACTGGTTCATCTCTTGAGTTAGGAGCCTTTTTATGCTGGAATGATTCATGAATCAGAGTTAAGTGGCTAAAAAACCAAAGGACATTCGTCTGATAGTGTGCTCAGAGTGAAACTGGGCCAAAAATGAGTAAAAAAGCATCAAATGATAGGACGACCTTCAGAAAGCTGGAGAACTATTGATNGGGAAGACCTTCAGAAAGCTGGAGAACTATTGATTAAGACCACTTTAAAAGATAAAAAGAACAGCTGGCTGTTTGGAAGAGAAACATAAAGAAATGAAGGGTGGATTCATACTTTTGTTAAGTTGTGTACATGCACAGTCAATCACTCGTCACTCATGAAACTGTCGTCTCCTCGTTTCTGCTGTTTGGTCTGTCAGTCAAAGCTGATTTAATGTCTGCAAAAATTGATGTTTTATTACAATTTCTGATAATAACTTTTGGTTTTTGGTTGTTGATGCTGTGTGGATTTAAAGTGGGTTTTATGCAGAAGAATAGAAGTTTTTTATGTAAATGCACCAGAGGCCTGCTGTGCAAAGAAACTCACTTCACCATTTGAGCATGTTGTGTCCAGATCACAAGAGTGTGTTTGTGTGTGTGTGAATGGAGATTTTTTTGTGTTTGTTCTAATGCAAATTATTAATGTGTGAAACTTTAAACCAGCATTGTGCTTGAAACTCACTAACAGCTGCCAAAGGAGAGTTGTGGACATCCAAACAGAGGCTCAGAATGAGAGATGGAAACAAAACAGACTTAAGATCAGTTTGCTCAGTCAGTTTAGGTCTCAATGCCTCGCAGTCATACTTCTAATCTATCTGTCCTCATGTTCTTCACCCTGCTCTGTGGAGGCAAACCGGTAAATCCATCATCAAAATGAGGTGATGAAAAGGCAAATTTAAAAATGAATCCCACCCAACTGCTTTTCACTAAACACTGTCTGATCCACGCAGTCATTGTTTAGTAGATTTGTGGTGGTTTATTCAGTTTTACTCTGTTCAGTGCAGTCCAGTTTATTTTTAAGTCTGGGAGGATTTAGTGTGGAAAGAGTTGAAGGAGTCATATTGACCAATGGCATGCAGAACGCTAACAACCAGCTTCTCACCTGTTGCGCCTCGCTCTGCCGAGCAGTACGCCGGTCCGTTAGTGTGTGTGCGCAACGAGATAAACCTGGACGGTAAGTAGCGCCTGCTTTCTCTCTTACCGTTGCTGTTTAGTTTAGTTTTCCTCTTCTTCTGGAATTTTATCTGTTCTGAATCTTTGCTTTGTGTCATCTGGAGCTTTTTCTGCCCTTCTTGGTACTTTGCTTTGTTGCATGCTTAGCGCATGTTTTAGAATAGTGAAGGTAAGTATTAAAATGTTTTTTAACATTAAAGGCAAATAAAATTTATGGAAAACAATCAAACATTAAACATATAACATGCTAATAGGAGGATAATCTATTTAAAGTGCGTTTGTGGGAGTTTTCTTCTTTTTCTGGTTCTCATATTTGTCATATTAAGCAGCAATAGCAGCAAATGACATTATAAAAGAATATAAGGGTTTTACCACATTGATTGTGTTTTGTTTTCTTTCTTTTTGCAGAATCAAGTTGCCGTTGCTGGAGTGATTGATCTGGGAACGGTGGAAACATTCTCGGTGTTCCAAGCAGCCCAGCGTGGTCTCATCGACCAGGACACCTGCCATGTCCTGCTGGAGGCTCAGCTAGTAACGGGTGGACTCCTCCAGCCTGACTCTCTTGTCCGCATCTCTCTGGAACAAGGTCTAACTCGAGGCCTTGTTGATGCTCACACCAGGCAGTCGCTGTCTGAGCTGGAGAGGGCTCTGGATTTGGTGGAAAACACTAAATCTGTGGGTGACACTGAGCTGAAGGCGCTGCCTGTAGCAGCAGCCATGGATTCTGGACTCATAGGAGAAGAGGTGGGACTGTGTATTCTTGAACTGCAGGTTAACACTGGAGGCCTGAGAGATTCATCTGGAAATATTCTGAGTTTAGAGCAAGTAGAAGACTTGAGACTTCTGTCTCCCAGAACGTTAGCCCGGCTGCTCGCTAGGCTACAGCACAAAGAGCTGATCGATCCAAACACAGCCGAGAAGGTAAATCTACCTGAGCTGCAGCTGCGCTGTGTTCTGGATGACAACTCAAGCCTCCTTCTCCTTCCTGTCAAACAACAACCTGGAGGAACCGTTTGCCTCTGTTCTGGGAGAAAAGTTGGCATCTTCCGTGCCGTCCAGGAGGGGCTGATTGATCGGAAAGTAACTGTACGGCTGCTCGAAGCTCAGCTCTTTGCCGGCGGTATTGCTGACCCACGATCTGGCCACCGGCTGACAATCGATGAGGCTGTTCGTCATGGACTAATGGACCAGGATTTAGCCTGTGCCATGTTGGCACGACAACTCCAAAATGGAGGCATTCTTGACTCTGTGAGTGGAGAACGCCTGGATTTGGAGGACAGTATCCGCAGGGGTCTTCTCTCTCCTCGTCTGGCTGTCTTGGTCCTTGAGTCTCTTTGGGCTTTTATGGGGCTCCTCTGGCCTGAATCTGGAGAACTTCTATCCATTGCTGAGGCTTTTCAACAAGGAGTGATCTCAGGGGATTTAGCAAGGAACATCCTAAGACAACGGCATGCCATTGGGGGTCTGTACAACCCAGAAACCCTCAAGGTTTTGCCCCTAAATCAGGCTGTTGAAGAAGCCCTTGAGCCCAGTGTTGTAAGTTGTCTCAGAGACATCTGCATACCAGATGTTTACAATATGAACCAGTCACATACGCTGTCTTTGAACTGCCTGAGCTGGGGCTCCACCAGCTCTTCTCCACCTCCATCCCCTCCATCGTCGTACAGAGGCCTCGAGGATGAAACTCTCCCAACAAACAGATCAGATTCAGAAGAACAAGCCAGACACAAGCTGCTGTTCCACCTCATGACTCACAGCTATGCAGACGCTCGTTCTGGAAAACGGTTGGTGCTGCTCGACCCTGAGCTAATCACGATGGTTAAAGCCACCAACTTGGCTTCTGAAGAATGGAGTAAGTCCGATTCGCCGAGCAGTTTGGCTGCAGACGTGCCGGTAAGGCCGCAGATAGAAGGGGGAGTTAGTGTTAGTATCCCAGAAAAAGCTGTGAGTGATGGAGAAAACAGCTCAAGTGTTTCTGGGGTTGGAGTCAGTATGACAAACAGGACGGAGGAAAAACACAATGAGGAAAATAACTCTTCTGTAGCAGAAGATAAAATCAGTGTAGAGGGTAAAATACATGAACAAAAGGAGGAAATGTTAAGCAGAGAAAGCTTAATGGCTTCAGAAATGATAGCAACTGAATCCAGACCCCAGGATAGTCTTTACCAGGACAACAGAGGTGAAATCATGAGAATCCTTCACAATCCGGAGAATATTAAAAGTGAGATGTTGGAAGAACAAATCGCCGGAGTTAATGAAAATACAGGCGTTAAAGTAACACAGACACGAGAAATGAAAAAGACTAGATCAGAAGAAATCAAATCAAATGTACCCTCAACAGAGACGACCTTCGAGGACGTGGAACCTTTAGAGTTCGAGTTGAAGAAACAAGGTGAGGATGCTGAGATGGAGAGGTTGGTCCTCGAGCTCAAACAGGGAGGTCTGATGACAGATGATGGAGAAAAGCTGCTTCCCGACGAGGCCGTAGCTCAGGGTCTCCTCCCGGGTCACACCGCAGTTAAATTAATGGCTAAGGCAGGTCTGTTTGGGGGATTCCTGGATGCTGGCAGTGGTGACTCACTTAGCCTGGAAGAAGTTATGCACGAAGGTTTATTAGATGAAGATCTCATGTGGAGCGTCCTGAAGTCAGAGAAAACCCTTGCAGGTGTTGTGGATGTGGAGAAGAAGCAGATCTGTGGGGTGAGGGATGCAGCTCAGGCAGGGTTGATCGACTCCAACACCGCAGCTCGACTTCTAGAAGCTCAGGTGGCGTCTGGGGGAGTCATCGACCTACGCAGGGATAAGAAAGTCTCTGTGACTTTAGCAGCTAACATGGGGCTGATTGACGAAGACCAAAGAGAAGAACTGATGGCATTAGAAAAGGCGTACAAAGGAAAGGACACAGATTCAACAACAACCCTAAAGAAAGCCAGATTACAGCTACAGATGGAGGGGGTTGTAGATCCTGAGTCTAAGGCTCCAGTTCCTCTGGATCAAGCTCTTCAGAAAGGGTTTATTTCATCTGAGGAGGCTTATCATTCGTTGGCGATTCAGGTGGCCGAAGGTGGGATTATACACCATGCTTCAGGAATGAGGCTTTCCATTTCTGATGCTGTAGATAGAGGGCTAGTGGATCGGTCCATTGCCCCTGGACTTGAGGAGCTAGAGTGGGTCTATCAAGGAAAAGCCAGCAGCTCAAGTCACCCTGATGCAGTTGCTTTTCAAGCATCAACTGGAGCCGTTTTAGACCCTGACACCGGATCGAAACTGACGCTGACAGAGGCGGTTTCTAAAGGTCTTCTAGATCAGAACACAGCTGGTGAAGTCATGGCTTCTCCCACAGTAACAGAAGGAGTGATTGACCCTCAAACTGCACACATTGTGCCATATTCAGAACTTGTGAACCAGGGGAAGATAGATATCGAAACAGGGCAACGCTTCTTGGAGATAAAACCATTCCGAGGTGTTCAGGATAAACACACAATGGAAAAGTTGACCCTTGCTGAGGCTGTTGCATTAAAGCAAGTCGACCCGGTTCCAGCACTGAGGCTGCTCCAAAGCCAGGCCGACAGTGGCGGGATCATCGACATCAGCACTGGAGATAGACTCCCGCTACCTGAAGCCTCTAGAAGAGGTTTAGTTGGAGAAGATATGGTCAAGGAAATAGCCACCAAGCAGTTTTTGAAAGGAGGCTTAGTTGATCCTACTACTGGACAGCGAGTCTCAAGTCTCAGTGATGCCGTCGCATTTGGACTGATAAGTAATGATGTGGCTTTAGAGATTCAGGAGAAAGTGGATTCTGGAGATAGTTCTACCCCTGTTGTTTCATCAAATGGCGCATACAGCCCCATGTCATCAGGAAGAAGCTCAGACAGCCCAGCTACCTGGTCTGGTTCATCCTCAAGTTTGTCTGCTTCAAAGAGAGGAGTAGAGGTCACACGGGAGGATGAGACAACACATCAGTCTCCACTTTATGAAACATCTACTGTAGACAATAAAGCAGAATGTCCGGAGTCAGGAGAAAAGTCTGCTACTGATCCGGATCAGGCCATGGATGTCCTGTTTAAGTTTGCAGCAAATGTTGAGAGAAGAATTCAGCAAGCCATTTATGACATAACACCACAGATGGACGTCACTGAATCAGAGAAACTTCCCAAACTGGAGGCAGATGAGGGTGAAACTGCTGACAAATTAAAGGAAAACACTCTCAGAGAGTCTGTTAGAGAGTCCATGCCGACACATATCCATCATCCTGACCAGGACTCTGAGAAGGAGACCAAAGAAAAGGCTTATGATGGTAAACCTGTTGACAAACTAAAGGAAAACACTCTCAGAGAGTCTGTTAGAGAGTCCATGCCGACACATATCCATCATCCTGACCAGGACTCTGAGAAGGAGACCAAAGAAAAGGCTTATGATGGTAAACCTGTTGACAAACTAAAGGAAAACACTCTCAGAGAGTCTGTTAGAGAGTCTATGCCGACACATATCCATCATCCTGACCAGGACTCTAAGAACAGTTTTAAAGAAGAAGCTTATGATGGTAAAACTGATGAGAAACTAAAGGAAAACATTGTCAGAGAGTTGGTTGGAGAGTCTATTCAGACACATATCCGTCATCCTGACCAAGACGCTTATAAAGAGGTCAGAGAAGAGGCTGATGAGGCACATGGATCCAGTGATGACAGTACAGTAATGACCTGTCATGTTTCTGAAGGTGGAAACTTTACTCAAGAAAGGACAAATGACAGAGAAAGTACAGATCGCAGCATGCTGTCAAACGTTCATGAGGATGATTTCAGAAAGGATGATGTAAAAGAGAAGGATAAAGAAGTGGAGAAACCTTTAAAACTCAAAGACTTGGAGATCAAAACCAACACTGATTTGGACCAATCAGGACAGTTTTTGACCTCCTCCAGCAAAGACTCAAAAAACAAAAGCAAAAAGAAGAAAAGGAATAAAAAGAAGGCAAAAAGTAAAGAAGTAGAAACTGAAATAAAACAAGTATCTCAAATCAGTGAAGCTGGTTCAGAAGGACCTTCAGAGGCTGTTAATGAAGTCACAGATGAGCTGGCTTCACCTGAAAATGAGAAACCAGGGAGTTGTGGAGGAAATGCAGCAGGGATAGATGGGAAATCTGAGACTGAAACTGATTCAGTAAAAGAGAGACAGGTGGAGGTTTCTGTTAGTCTGGAGCTCATAAAAGCAGCAACGGAGCCAGAGAAAGATGCAAAGAAAGCAACCTTAACTAAGAGTGTAGAGAAGGCTGATGTTAAAGAGGAGGTGAAAAGAGATGGAGGATCCTCCCATCAGTCTGAAGAACCAGAGGCCAAGCAGGAGGTGAAGAAGAAGGAGGAGCTTCAAAAATCAAGTCTTCCAGATGAAGAGAAAGCAGCCTTGGTTTTAAAAGCCAAACAGAGTATTCTTAAAAAGGTGTTTGAAAAAGGAGTGAGTGAGAAGCAGGCTGCTGAGGAGCTGGAGGCACTTCGTAAGGAGATGGGGAAGAATGAGGGTCAAGGAGAAAGTGATGTGAAAACAGAAAGTCTGAAAGGAAGCAGAGATGTGGAGGGTCATGATATCAGAGGAGATAAAGTGAGGAGGACCAGCGATGTGACGAAAGATGACATGAAACTGGAGGAAATTACTGAGGACAAACCAGTGGTCAAAGACAGCATGGATAGGGAACTTTTAAAGGCTCCTTCAAACAAAAAGGAAGGAGGCAGGAGCTTTGGAGACGATGCTGAGACAGCTGTNCAAACAAAAAGCTTTGGAGACGATGCTGAGACAGCTGTTTCAGCTCCACTAAAAGAAACTCGACTGGGCAAAAGAAGTAAGAAGAGCAAGAAGTTCAAGGGTCCAAAAGTGGTGGACAAAGCTGAGCCCGATACAGAAAAAACAACCAGAGATGAAAAGGTGGATTTAGAGGCGACAGCAATAGAAATGACCACCAAATCCAGTACAGATAAACCAGATCCAGACGGCTCAGAGTTGGCTGCGGAACAGAGGTTGGACACTGATGCTCAGTCAGCCAGTTCTGTGGTCCAGCCTGCAGGTACAGAGGAGACTCAAGGAGCCGAAGAGTCCCAGTCAGAGTCCAGAGCCGACAGCGAATCCACAGGCTTCTCTCATGATGTTTCACATAAACAGAGCGTTCAGCCCAAAACTCAGTCTGAAGCTCCACAACCTCATAAAACAGATGGAAGAAGCAAGAAGCAGAAGAAAAGGCATCAACTAACGGAAGCTGGACAAACCAATGGTTCTGAATCTTTGGAAATCCAGCAGGAACATCCTGACTCTGCAGAAACTGCAGAGATGCTTTCAGAAGATGCTTCAGGTGAGTCTGAATCAGCTAGAGTGACTGACCCTGATCCAACTACCAAGAACCCCCAAGAAACAGAAGAAGAAGTCAGTGAGAGTCAAACAGTTGCATCAGACGATGACGAGGCAACATCCACGCTCAGGAAGGTAAGAATTTTAAAAATCCCTCGAAGCGTTTGTCTGTAGATGATTTAAGGAGTGAATCTGAAGTGTGATTTATGCATTTATCTCCAGTCATCATTACTCCGTCAGGAATGTTTGGATCATGACCAGCGAATTGTAGCTCTGGTCTCCATGGTCAGACACATCGAAGTGCAACTCAAACAGCAGCAGCAGCTGTCTGTAGGCCGCAGCCTCCTCACGCTGGATGACGTCATCCGCCAGACCGAGGTAAAACATGCAAGGTTTACTGGAAGATGCTTGTCAGTGAGCTTTTAACTGTTTATTCAGCTAAAAGTATGAAACTAATAATACAAGAGATTTACAGATTAGTGTCCCGTGAAACAGAATCAAGCAAACCTTTGTTTTCTTGAACTAATCTGTCTACCAGACTCTGGACCTTGAACTCTTCGATTTGGAGCCCGAGATCAAGAAGGAAGTGGAGGCTGCAGACCAGCTGGTGAAGCCGCAGCCCAAAGACGTTCCTCTGCAGCTCCTATTGGCCCTGGAAAAGGATGGGCGGAGCTTAGCTCGAGGCTACGAGGCGGCCAGAGCGCTCTCCATAGGAGTTTTGCAAAGTCTGCGAGACCACAGGAACTCATACAAGGTAAGAGAAGCAGAGAAGGACAAATACAGGAATCTTAGTCAGATAAGAAGGGAGGATAAGTCAGAGATGCTTTGAATCAGCTGTTTTTTTATTAACAGATGGTAGCACGTCTGTGATGCTCAGCACTGATGTTTCTTTCAGGACGCAGTAACATCTGAGCAGAAGTCACTGGGACAACAGGTGGACAGGCTGCTGTCCTGGTTGAAGGAGATGGAGGCTCAGATGGACGGAGGGATGGAAAAAACAGAGAATAAAGAGAAAGATAACAACGATCAGCTCGCACAGCAGCTAAATCTCTGCAAGGCGAGTTGTCTCCACTAACAAATGTTTTAAAAAGTTTTATTATCTTAACTTTTCCCAGAAACTGCTGATGCAACATGAGCATTTGTTCCTTTCTGGACCAAGTCCTGCAGCTTTCTTGTTTTGTGTTATTTAGACAATCGCTCCACACAGGAATACTTTCCTTTCACACTTCTTCTTCTATCCTCCTGCCTTCCAGGAGCTGCAGTCCTCCCTGGCGGCTCGCTCCGGGGACATCAACAACGTGGTGTTTGACATCCAGGTGTTCATCTCAGAGCGGGCACAGGACCTGGCCCCAGAGCAGAGCAGGCAGCTCCTGGGGCAGCTCCAGCAGCTGCAGAGGACCTTCCACAGGGCGGCGGGCCGAGCTCAGGCCTGGGCCGACGCCCTGTCCGCCCAGAGGGAGCGGGAGGAGGAGCGGCAGGAGAGGGCGAGAGAAGAGGAGGAAAAGGACAGAGAAAGGAAGAGTGCAAGGGAGAGAGAGGTTTGGAGAGAGACGAACGTTCATATCCAGAGCTCTGTCGTGCTGCTAACTGTCCTCATGCTTTCTGATAACAACATCAAACCGTAGAAGCCCAGTTTGTACCAGCTAACCTCCACCATCATTAGATCTTTTATCACACATCTGAGACTGGATGTAGCCCCGCTGCTGCCACCCTCACCTCTCCACCAACTCGTTAGCTGTGTGTTTGCTCCTCTGCATGCCTCTGTCATGTTTATTATTAACCTGTCTGCCTTGCCGTTCCAGATGCCACTGAAGAAATGGCTTGTCACCACGGTAACGGTTACAGAACTGATCTCAGAACAGCCTCGCTGGCTGCAGTGCTTCGCTGTTTTTCCTCGGCTCTTCTGAGTGCTCAGGAGAACGAGGAAAAACAACAGATATTTGTTTGATTTCTCTCCGTGTTTGTTGATGTTTGAGTCAACGATGTAAAGATTTTTATGTGTGTGTGTTTGTGTGTGTAAGTGTGANGTTTGTTGATGTTTGAGTCAACGATGTAGAGATTTTTATGTGTGTGTGTGTTTGTGTGTGTAAGTGTGATTTCTGGACACAATCTGCTCAAAGCTTGGCACACTGTACTCTATAAGAGTTTTATTTAGGTTTAAATGCCTCTTAGCGTGCTCGTATGGGAAGAATTATGAGAACTGGTGGAGAAAAGCTACCATATGTGACTGTTTATCTTCTCGTGATGCACTTCCTGTCAGGGATTCTCACATTTTCTGTCACTGTGTCTCTTTGGTGCCTTTCTTCCTTTTTCTAACAGGTGGTTCAACAGCAGAAAGCCGAGTGTTCTCAGAAACTAGAAGGTCTCAACATGTGGTTGGCCGGAGCTGCTAGTCTGCTAGCGAATCAGAAAGCTGGAGCAGAGTCAGGTGATGTGAACATCCTGCAGGAGAAGCAGAAGAAACTGAAGGTATGAAACTACTGTGATATGAGATTCTGTTCAGTCTGGCCGGGGCTGTTCATGTGCCCTGGGTGATTCAGTCAGAAGTAGATGGCATGTAGCAGCCATCCAGATGCATCTTACCTCTCCAAAATGCAGAGCCAAGGAGAGGGATTCGGACCCAAGTACATGTGTTCATTATATGCATCCATGCTTGTGTCCTTGTGATCAGATCTCAGCTGTTTGAAAAGAACACGAAGCTGAATAACAGTCAGCTGATTAATCGTCATTAGTCGTATAGTTGTGGGAAAACTTCACTAATAAATACAAAAGTATACCTTTGTTTACTTTTATACTAAAAATGCTGCTACCGTATATGTACAAAGTTCAGTTTACTTTAAACTTTAAACCAATAAGCTGCTTCTTAACCAAAGTATTCCCTTTACGCAGCTCCAGTTAAAATATTTATCCTATATATCAACATTAATACACACACACACGCTGATCAAATTCAGTCAATATACAAGTATAATAAGATTTGAGGGGGTCAACCCCTTTAAGTGCAGACATAATACATTATAACAAACTATAAACAGTATAAAATATGTATGTAATAACAGCACTTTAAAATCACAGTATTCAGGAGGACAACAGACAGTGAAAGAGTAATATTTTCCAACTATATCTATATATAGATATATATTGATATATATACACACACATATGCATATATGACAGCCAGAGACTATAGCCAACAATTAAAAAAGAAAAGTCCATGCCCCCTTGTGCAGAGGTAGAGAATATTTAAGGGGTGGGAGGTGCTCAGTACATATTGTCTTTAGGGTTGTGATAGATTTAAAAAAGAAACTGTTTTTAAATGAGTTTGTTCTGGCTTTAATGCATGTGTAGCACCTACTAGAGTGCAACAAGTGTGTGATGTGATTTGATCCTCGTGCGTTACTGAGGCAGCGGGTGGTGTAAATGTCCATCAGGGAGGGGTGATGACTTCCATCCCATGACCTGTGGTTTGTTTGTGTATTCAGAGCCAGTGAGCAACAGACTTTAAGAAACCCGAATAAACACGTGAACTAATTGGTGTGTTGTTGCGATAATCAAGTGTTAATGTGCCCAGCCTTCATTTTGTAAAGAAATATTTTTCAGATTCTCTGGAGCTACATGTGTTGCAGCTAACTGCAAACATTAGAATAATGCAACAGATGTGATGTGAGAGCATGAAATGAAAGATTCATTATGTAAGGCTTTCTGCTGACAAAGACGAATGTCTGCTGCTTCACCGACAGGCCTTCTGCGCTGTGAAAATTCACCTTTTTTGTGACTTAATTTGATTCCTGCTGCATTGTTTCTAATAAACAGCCGAGTCTAATTATTTATGAGCTCTCTGTTTTTAAGCCTAGTTTGGATGGAAAGAGTGATTTCAGAATATACTGTGCTTTTCTTTTCCTCTGAATTCATCCTCAACCCGTACGTAGAGCTGTCTACTTATGATCAGATCACGCAGGGTTCATGTTTAAGCTCCAGGTCTGAACAGCCTCTTTAGTCTGTCAATAACACTAAACTTTGATTTGTTTTTATGTTAAAGAGTAACATCTGAGTTCACTGTCTGCAGGAAATACAGAAGGAGCTGCAGAACAAAGCCGAGGGGATAGCCGAGGCCATCCGGTCGGTCGAGGAGTTTCTGGCTGAGCGAGGAGAAAGTCTGAGCCCAGAGGAGAAGGAGAACCTCCAGAGGGCGCTAACGGGGATGAAGGAGCAGTACAACGCGCTGACACATTCAGCAAATACATCAGTGTCAGAGCTCGATACGACCATCAGCACGACTGTACAACAAAACACTCAGAGGGTGAGAAGATCACACACACACGTTTTTAAAAGAAAATAGATTTCCCTCTATTGTTTTGCCTCTTCTGGTTTATTTCAGCTGCATTAAAGATGATGATCAAATAAATAATTTATTTCCCTTCTTGTGCTTCCTCTCATCGTTCCCACTCCGTTCTGCTCCTCTTCCTCCAGGCGAAGGCAGAGGAAGAGCTGCAGGAGACACAAACCCAGATAGACTCTCTTCTGAACCAGCTGACCTCCCTGAACCAGCCTAGCAGGAGCAGAGCTGGACCTGGACCAGGAGCCACTCAGGATGCAACTGATTCCCTTTACTCCCAGCCAGAGGGCGCTGTGATGTCACACACAGAGATGTTGCAGGTTAAAATCTTTTCATTATGTTAGCTTTTCATATTTTTCGTTAAACACTTAGAACTTTACCAAGTTCTGACCTCTGACCTCTGGTTTCTCCTACAGGCAGAGCTGCAGCAGCTCCAGGCTCAGCAGGCACAGTTACTGCAGATAAGCCAATCAGCTCGCTCCCTTTTGGACCAACCCGATTCAACGCTTCCCCCCGAAGAGAAACGGCGACTCCGAGCGGCCCTGGACGAGCTGCAGGCCCAGCACCAGGACCGGCTGCAGAGCTGCCAGGTACAGACACTATAAGTAACTGTCCAGGTGTATCAGACTCTAAATAATCACTGTTCTGTGAAGTATTTCTGCCATAACATTTATTGAAACTGATTGTTTTAGGACCGTCTGAGGAAGTCTGAGGCTCTGAAGGATGAGCTCACTAAATTCCTCCAGGAACACGGAGGGTTGGGTACCTGGCTGGAACAGAGTGAACAGGACCTCCGTTCTTTGGGAGAAGGAGAAACTGATGCACAAGGACTGAAGGAGAGGCTGGAGGAGCACAGAAAGGTACGAAAAATACACAAGATCATAACCACATGGATGGTTATCTGGGAAACAACTTTCTTCAGTAATAAAACGTAACTGAATCACAACAAGAGGAACAGTTCCTCCTGTAACACCTGTAGGAGAGTAAGGACCTGCAGATGTGAACATTTTGCCACAGAGAAAGGAATTATTAGTTCTACATTCTTACATTCCTATCCAAAAAAAGCCGGAGAGCAACAGTGGAGCAGCTTAAACTCTGCACAGCTTCCCAGGATTGAGTGGGAAATTCTGGGAAACGTCACGGAGCTGATGCTGGCTCTGTACGTCCACGCTTCGGTCAAGCCCCAATAATGAGGGTTAACATCTGGTTTCATGGGGTGTAACTCCAGCTCTGTTTTGTAAATATATGTCTGGTATCTACTGAAAATCTAGAATTCCAGCTAAAAGCTCATTAAAACCATTTCTATCAACAACAAACATAGTTAAAGAGCAGGTAAACACAGTCAGCCACCTCTAAAGACACTTCCACTGAAAGTACAAATCTCTCAAATCCAAATCTGTAAGCTTAATCATGTTCAGACCCTGATATCTTATCTTTGCCATCTGACCCTCCAAAGCTTAGATACACCAGCATGAAACAGCATTTACTGAAGAAATCCGTCTCCCAGCATCCTTTGAGAGCAGTTTCTTGTCCGAAATCACCATTTTCCACCTGGTTACATGGATTTGGTTGGACGAAGACAGGTGGTTGTCAGATATTTCCCTCCCTACCTTTGGTGCTTGGTGAGATGGATGTAAACATGGTAACATCAACGTAAATCTTCTGGATCGTAAAGTTAAAATAAGAATAAATCAGCCGGTCGAAGTCGGAGTTACAAGACAGACCAGACAGACAGGAACTTTAAACTGTGTTTCTAAGTATTTTTGGGCTCTAGTGGGCTTTATTTAACAGAAGCTGGATAGGAAAGGGGGTCTGAGAGAGCGGGGAATGACCTGCAGCAACGGGCCCCAGGCCAGGACTCCAAACTGGACCGACTACACGGAGGAGTTGTAGCCTCTGTAAGTGGGGCGGTCGCTCAACCAGTTCTGCTAAACACCACCCCGAATATACTGTAGATCTGTGTTTATGCACGCATCATATACACAGAACCACCTATTGAAGTTTTATTTAGTCCACTTTTTAACACATTTAGGATAAAATTCTAATTTAGGATAAAAGTCCTATCCTAAAAGTAAGAGTCCACTACANTGTCCACTTTTTAACACATTTAGGATAAGATTCTAATTCCTATCCTAAAAGTAAGAGTCCACTACAGAAGAAGGGCTGGAGATTTTGAGACGGTGAGACAGTCGTGTGTCCCAGATTCCTCATCGGATGACGAGGACCTCAGTGAAAACCACCTTGCTGTCTGTTTACTAAAACCTCTTTGTTCACTTTAGTTCTGTGAATCTTTGCAAAGATAATTTCCACATTTCTTCCTTATGTTTCATCCTCATTTACGTTACCACAGGGGCGTCTGCGGTGCTTCCACCTCGGATGAAATCTCACCAGTGTTAGCTTTATTTTGATACCAACAGTAACCCGTTCCTGTTGGGTAAGAACCCCAAAAGGACCCTTGGGGCTCCTCAGCTTGGTTTTTGCTGCTCTGGAATGAAGTTAATGGTCTGACAAATGTCATTCACTTCATTTAAGTGCAAATTAAAACCAAAAAGTTCTTAACAATTAACCATGTGACTTCACACAGTTTTATCTGCAACCCCCTGAGAAACTCCACTCAGCCAGTTTGGGAGAATTTTCTTAAGAGTCCCCTGATATCACAGCCTTTAAATGTTTACATTACACGTCTTTTCCCACACATTCCTGGAATTCCTGCTGGTCGCTCGATGAACATTCTGTTGCTCACATGCTGCATTCAAGAATGAAAGTGTTTGTGGCTGACATGTATTTTTGTAACCATGAAAAGGCATGCAGTGTTGATGTGAGTCTAATCTACAGCTGACCTGTAATTGTGTTTGTTCCTCCAGCTTGCAGAGGACGTAATCTGCCACAAGGCCGACCTGCGCTTTGTCGCCATCTCTGGTCAGAAGGTTCTGGACTCTGTTCAAGGAGCTTTGGAGCAGGCTGGTGGATCAGACCCAGCTCTGGACAGCACCAAACAGCTGGTAACCGACAAGCTGCAGGATGCTAACCACAGATACACCACCCTACACACCAAGGTAAAGGACACCAGGATAAATTCTGAAAACCTTTTAAAAAGTCTTCCCTTTTATAAAGGTAAAAAGCATTGTTTATGTGCAGTCAACAGAGCTGGGCGGCCGTTTGTCTGGCCTGTTGGAGAGGTACCAGCAGTACCAGGATGAGGTTGTCTCCCTCCACTCCTGGCTCAGCACTCAGGAACAGAACCAGAGCATAGCCAAGTCCAGCGGGGACACAGACCCACAGAACCTACAGAACACTCTGCGACAAGTACAGGTAGAGCAGGCAGAATCAAACTTTTACATGAATGAACAAAACATGAGACATAATCCTGAACTGAGATGTCTTCCATGTCTTCAGCTGCTTCAGGATGAGCTGGCAGAGCGCTCGGTGCAGCTGGAGAAGGTGAAGAGAGCTGGAAGAGACCTGGTCAGCACGGACGAGTCTCCTTCCCTGAAAGCCGTGGACATCCTCTGTGCAGCAGGTGACTTCATGCTCTGATCACAGAGCACATGACCTTCACGGGGACCCGTAGTTGTTTCAGTTCTCACAACCTGAATGTTTTTATTTAGATGGTTTGGAGAAGAGATTCGGCAGCCTCTCGGCGTCGGTGTCAGAACGGGCCGAACAGCTGCAGACAGCTTTGGCCCAATCTGTCAGCGTCCAGGAGGGTCTGAAGGGTCTGCTGAGCTGGCTGGACAAGCTGGTACCGAACCCTGGACCTGTTGAACCCACTGTGCAGGCTGTACAAGATGCTCTGACCCAGAACCAGGTGGGATCATGGAGAAAGTCAGCAGGGTTTAGTCCCCAATTACAGGAAGTCTGAATCAAGCCAGTTTTGGCTATTTTTGATCTGCCTATTTATTTATGTACGTATTTATGTAAAAGCTCAACCCTTTTAATCCCAGTCAGCATGCAGACATGATGTTTCCAGCCTCAGCTGTCAGATTATGAGGCTAAAGTGATGTAAAATGAATGTATCAATAGATATAGCAGCATAAAGGCAGACCAAAAGAACAAACCAGAGTTTATTACAAGCCGAGAACTTTGTAGAAATAACACACAGATCAACAGTGACCAAGCCTTTTCTCATCTGCACGTCATTCTCTCAAGTCTTGGCTTTCAGGAGAAACAATATTGGCACTGAAACAAACAGACATAAAACTTTCTGCTCACTTGTTGATCTTTGGCTGCTCCTGATTGGACTTTACTGTCAATTTAAGCTCTCTGATTGGTGGAAAGTTTCACCTAAAGGGTCGGCTATCCATCCCAATTTACACCACAGAGTTACACACTACTGTTCCTGAGCTAAGTCATAGCGCTCGAGGGCGCCATGATCCAGGGAAGTTTAAAGAGTTGAAAAAAACATTTGATACAGGTTTATAGTTTAAAAACTTCACAGATAAAGATATTTAATTCGTTTTCAGCACATTGTATCAGAAACCTGCAGACCATCTTACCATCTTCTCCTCTCCTTCTCCAGAAACTGCGGCAGGAGCTGCTGTCCAGGCAGGGCAGCGTGGAAGCGACGCGAGACTCCATTTCCAAACTCCTCCAGAGTTCGGACGCCTCCACAGCCTCGGGCCTGCAGGGCAGCTTAGACCAGCTCACCCAGCGTTACGCTGCAGCACAGGCCAGCCAGGCTGAGAGGGAAGCTGAGCTCAAAGGGCTGCTGCCCAGACTGGAGAACCACGAGCGGCTTGGGACCGATCTTCAGGTCTTTACCCAGAGCCGACTGAAGGCTCTGTGTCCGGTGGGCCAGCCGGACCGCAGCGTGGATGACTACAGGCAGACCATCGAGGTTAGCAGAGTGATCCAACATTCAGTCCCTTCTTCAGCCTGGCTAGATTTAAGCACTATGATGGCTCTTTGTAACATTTTTCTCTGTTTTTTCCAGGAGATCCGTTCAGAGCTGGAGCAGGAAGCGAACCAGCTGAAATCCTTCTGCAACCTCGGTACCGAGCTCAGCCAATCGAAAGCTTTCAGTAATGCTCAAAGCCTCCTGGTACACATGAAAGGTGTGACAGACGAGTTCAACAAACTGGAAGAAAATGTCAATGAAAGGTAAAAATATCAACAGATTAGTAGGATTTCCTCCCAAATGATCACAGTTCACTATAAAATAACAAGAGCGCCAAAAACAAGCTGTCAGTAGTCTGATAAATACGCATCTTACCAGGTGTCGGGTTTTTTCCAGTCAACATAAATCATCAAACTGTGGAAACTTTTACAAGATGTTTGATTTTTTTTCTCTAAAAAAGTCTCTGTAGAACAGACTGAGCTCCAGGCTTTTCCAAAAACGTGTTTTCTAAATCTGTAGCTTTGGTTGCCATGCCAACCCTTTCTGACGTCACGTCGGCAGGGGCTGGGAATTTTTAACCACCATCAGTCTCGTGCATGTTCATTTATTGGATTATATTTTGTGATCATGTTAAATCAACAAACCTGTCTGAGGGATATTTTTAGTTTCTTTACCAAAGAGAGCAGTTTATTTGGAAAATATTAATGTATTGATATGATGTCTGCATGTTACTTGATGGACTGTACATATACTGTTTATATATAAACAGTGTGAACATGGCTCATTGTCCGTCCTATAAACTGTCCGCTCGGATAACTTGCAGCCTCGAATCCCAAAGGAGAGTAAATAGCAGCATGATAATGATACCGCTCCATGCCAGGCGGCTTCTCAGGGCTGTTTTGTCTGCAGGCAGTCAGCAGTTTTCCAGCCACAGATCACATAGAAAGAGACGGAGGTCAAGGCCGTGTTGATGCTGCCTCCAGGCCCCAAATGTTTCTTATCCACAGCTATCTTTCTTCTGTTTTTAAGGGAATATAGAGCAGAATTTATTGTATTCACCTCCTCTTTCAGTTTTGCTTTTCCTCTTTCTTTGTTTCTGTTTCTCTTCCTCATCCTTCTCTTCCTCTGCTCCACCCAGGTTTGCTGCTGTTCAGGCCTGCGAGCAGCAGCTGCTGCAGTTCCGCAGCCTCTCGGGTTCCCTGACCCGCTGGCTTCAGACGGCGCAGGACCAGCTGCCCTCCAAAGAGCCCAGCCTCAACACCGAGGGCCTGCAGAGGAGGGTCCAGCAGCTCAAGGTGCGTCTGTCTGAAGAGTTAAACACACATATGAACAAAAAGCAAGGTGGCAGCGTAAAGGAGAAGATATTTAGGGATATTCTGCATCAGATTGGTGTCTTTTAAAGTAATTCAGTCAACTGTTTTGTGACTTCAGGACTTGCTTAATGACTGGGAGTCTCAGGGATCCAGGGTTCAAGATCTGAACAAGACGGGCTCTGAGCTGGAGACCCTCATCATCGACATCACTGCCCCGCAGACCAAAACCGGTAAGGATGGAAACACAGCCCAAAAGACCCTGATTTGAACTGATTTTGAGTGTTTTCCTTCATTAAATAGTAAATGGTCCTTATTTATATAGCAAGTGTTACTGTACTTAGAATTACCTCAAACCGCTTTACATTATACTTCACATTCACACACATTCACACACATTTACACACTGATGGCGGACGCTGCCATGCAAGGCGCTCAACCACAACCCATCAGGAGCAATTAGGAGTTCGGTATCATTCTCAGGGACACCTCAACATGAGCCGAGAATCAAACCGGCAACCTTCAGGTTACAAGACGACCACTTTACCCACCGAGCCACACCACCCCTTTGTTTGACCGTGTTTCTTTCTGGCACCTTCATCAGGACAGTTTTACCATGTTGTTCCACCCGTTTTGTGTTGCGCTCAGTCAGCTGTGTCTCTCCCTCAGGTGCCCCTCAGATCAACGGCTCCTCAGGTCCCAGCAGTGTGAACGGCATTCACACCTGTAAAGGTGAGCTCTCCCTCAACCTGTCTGTCCATCTCTGTACGCCTAATAACACTTCCTATAGACATCAATGACACAAGCATGCTCAAAAGGCCCCGAAATCTGTGTGTAATAACTCAGATACGAGAGCAGAAAGGCAGAAGTCGTGCAACACATTTGTTGAAAAAAAAAAAGTCTATAAAATATGGACCTAAATGCTGTTTCCTGTCTGGTCTGTCTCGGCTTTCTACTCATGAAAATCTTTTGTCAGACTGGGGAAATCTTATGGATGATGCCTCCTGTAAAGACACTCTTCTCTGTGTTTGTTTTGTTCAGACCTGACGGAGCTCCAGGTGACGGTGTCCGACGTGAACGGCCGGTACGACATGGTGGGCCAAGAGCTGAAGGAGCGTCTGAGCCGCCAGCAGGCCTCGCTGGACCAGAGGCAGAAAGCCAGGCAGGGCACCGAGGAGCTGAAGACGTGGCTGAGTGACAGAGAAAAAAGCCTAAAACTGGGACAGACAGCCTCCCCCTCCAAGCCGGAAGTGATACACGCTCAGGCCCAAGAGAACAAGGTAAAAACACGTCTGTTGGCATCTTCTGAACTTAAAACCATCTGTTTTAAGAAATGACTGAAATATATTGAAGTTAATGGGTATTTTCTTTGTTTTTGTAGGCTCTGCTCTCAGAGCTGGCCGAGCACTCCGGGAAGGTGGAGGAGCTGAAGAATACGCTGAGGAAACTGATCGCTGACAACCCCGACTCTCCTGAGGCTGACACCTGGAGGCAGCAGCTGCAAGAGATAGGTATGAGCTGCAGGGCTGTTAAGCCTCCGAACATGTTTCGCTGTGGGTTAGTGGTGGAACCAGTAGGCAGAACACGAGTTAGTTTGAAGGAACTTTCTGCTGCAGCTGGCAGAGGAAGAGAAGCAACCAGCATGGGAGATGGAACAACGAAGACTGCTGCACAGTCCAAAGGTGCAGCAGAGTCTTCAAAGGAAGCAGTACCAGGTGTGGAGAAGCACCTGCAGGACATGCTGCAGGTGTCTGAGTGGGAGTTGCAGCGAGACGGGATCTGGGCTAGCTGTGACGACTTCATAGTTGTATTAGCTTCATAGTCATGATGATATAAATTCTTCCCTTCAAATAACTCGTGTTACTTGTGTTAAAATATCATTTTAGAAACTAACAGGTTTAAAAAAAGAGCTCAAAGTGACCGTTTAATGTTAGGGAAGTAGATGAAAGTGAAAGAAA
>CM047991.1:29805423-29825716 GCA_026261665.1 Melanotaenia duboulayi | reverse complement strand
GATCTGGCGTTAAGGCCTCAGGACGCTGCTTTGCTGTTTCCTGATCCTGCTGGTGCTCGTGTCGGGACACAGACCAGACTCGGTCTGCTATCATTAAAGAGCACATTTTCTTGCCATGATGTAACATCCCGTCCATGGCTGTGCGAGAGCTCAGAGACGTTTGCAGGAATCCCTTCACATCCAGAGATGCTTGTCTGCAGCCGTGCCCTGAGAAGGTCACCATTTCTAAAAAGCACTGATGAGTCATGTGAAGCGAACGCTAATCATTTTCATGCATCGAAAAGAAAAGTGCCTGTTTTCCACGCCGGGTGGGTGGATCAAGGAACATTTCATGTGGCACTTTTCCACCTGCTTCTCTTCATCTTCACTCTGCTTCTTCTTCTTTTTTCTCTTTTCATCCCTCTTAATTTAATTATTTAGATATTTATTGAATCTTCGCTGCCCTCTTGGCCTGCTAACCTTCCTTTGTGCTTGTTTCTTTAATCCCTCCACATGTTTCTGGGTCTTTCTCTCCTCTTCCCCTTCGCTTGGCTCCTAATGAGAGCAAACACTAAAGAAATGTGTGGCAGAGAACAAACAGATCGAGGAGATAAAGGGCCGTTGAAAGAAGAGGAGTGATTCAGAGAGAGCTGTGAGAAGATAAATGGGCTGCACTTGAAAAACAAAGCCTGATCAGCCAGCGTGAGAGGCTGTTTTATGCTTTCTGTGGTGTTATTGATTCATGCCAGTGAGCAGATTTACAGGTGTCCCAGTCTTTCTACTGGCTGATAATGATCAGGTTTTAAAGAAAAGTCATTTATATATGGATATATTAAATATATGGAAATAATTTTCCCATATATACATTTCTTTGATGGACAAATAAATAAGATGGCAGCGTCTTTACTGTATAAAACTGTAATACTGTAAATCCACAACTGTCTACTTTATAATAACTGTTAAAATAAGCTGAATCATAAAGATAACTGCCTGGCTAAGGACACAAAAGGGTTTCAAGTAAATTGGTTTTAACCAAAGATGCAAATTAATAGTAAAGTTTCTTCATAGTGGACTTAAACCAGACTGTTTTTATACGATAAAACTGGATGGAGCTTCTTCCATGTAGATGTCCATGATCAGTCCAGGAGATCTGACAGTTTTCACTTCTAGAAGCTACATGTCAGCGATGATGATCTGCTTTTTCTTTTAATCTGCTTGGATTCAGTCCTGCTGCTCTTTAGTTAGTAACTAGATCAGCAACCATCTGTCAGGCTTCCAGTTTAAAGTTTGTTTAAAATCCAACAAACTAAATAACCTGAAATGATATTTTACATTAATAATCGTACGGATGCCATCGCTTTGCACTTACTCTGTGCCAGGCCTTCGTTTTACTCACATATATTAATTAAGCTGAGTTAAGCGTTTAAGGCTTCTGATGTGATTTGATAAGATTATTAAAAACTAAATTAATTAAATTAAAACCATCTGATGAAATCATCCTTCTACAGCTTATAACATTTAATAAAAAGTTGTAAGTTTTGGGAGGGAAAGTAGTCATAGAGGGAGTGAAACGTGGTTAAATCTACAAACCAAAAGCTAAATTTGTCAGCGCTGTGTGGATTCCTGCTGTCTGTGTTAATGGGTAAAAATGCTAATTTAGCATTAAATGCTGAAGGTCCCGTCTTCCAGACTCAAATCCAGGCGTGACGGAGCTTTTTAGGTTTGCATTTCACATTTCAGCTGCCCAGTCTGTCTCTGGTTTTAAGACCCACTTCTTTGCGCTGGCTTTCAAACATAACTGAGCTTGAGATTTTTTTAATTTTCATTCTAGTTTTATATTGTTTGCTTNCTTGACATTTTTTTACTTTTCATTCTAGTTTTATATTGTTTGCTTTTTTTTAAACAGACTTTTGTTGTTTATTGTTTTCCTGTCTGGTGTTTTATGTTGTAGTTGTTTGATTGTTCAGCACTTTGGGCAACTGGGGTTGCAGTAAATGTGCTGCAGACATAAACCTAAACCTGAACTTGACGTGATTCAGCATTAGCACGAGGGTCCGAATCGCTGGCTGACCTGCAGAGTTCGTCAACATGACTTTTATCCTACAATATCTGCAGCATGTTGTGCCTGTTTTAGAGTTTATAATTAATGTACTTAAACAGCCTTGTTAGCTATTACAGTTTTATTTACTTAGCAGAAGATGACTGTTGCTAAGTCTTGTTAGGAATATGTTGATAGTAGTTTTTAATTCTCATTTATCGTTTTTTCTTCGTGGTTGAAACTGAGCTGAGGTGCAGACAGGCTGGGGGGTAAATCTGCTGCAGAAAGTATAATACTGTAGCTGCTGTCTGCTGGGTTTGTAGAGCATGGAGACACGGTCTGTCATTCTGTCTGGGGGGTTAGGATGCAATGAAGAGCGGCGGGTATTATCAAGAATGAAGAAAAAGAAAACTGTTGAACAGAGAGTAGAGCTGGGCCATGAAAACGACAAAAAAAGAACGGGACTCTTCTCTGTATTACAGCTCCATGTTAAGTCTAAAGGGGGATAAAAAGATGTGAAACCCTCTCGTCTGCTCTTTGAAGCCCCTCTCCTCTCTTTGTCTGAAGCTCCCTCTGGCTTCTCTCTGTCTGGTTCTCTGTAACTGATCCAGCTCGGCTCATTTCAAACCTAAACATGTCTGTCTGGTTCCAAAACGGACCAGGCCACCCCTCTCCTTCTCCTTCGTCCCCTCCCCCATCAGACCCCGTTTCAAATCCAGAGGGATGATGTCATGCCGATGCTTAAAAAGACGAGGGGCTCAGGACGAGGTGTGGGGTGTGGATGGAGGCCAATCAGGGGAGGAGGGGTCATGGGAGTGGGTAGTGATGTCGTCAGATTATAGTTTAACAGCAGTGATCTCACACAGACGAACTCGTTGCCTCTTTATTAGAAATACAGAAGAAGTTCATTTCAAGAAGCTCTGATTTCATCCTTTTAGCTAAAAAGTTGATTTTAAAATACACTAAAGGAAGATTTCTTGTCAGTGTTAATATTTCTACATGGAAGTAAAGTAAAGTCCGTTATTGATCACTCATTGGTCACATTCTGGTGTAAAACATGAGGAACTGGTTATTGATATCCCTGCATAGAAGATTTAAGCATCCAGGTTTCTGGCCATGTTTGCACAGCTGCGTCTGATTTTCCTGCCGTCTCAACCCGTGTTATCTTTACCAGCAGAGAGCTTTCTCCAACCGGGGAGAATGTTCCGCTCGACACCGTGTCCTGGTTTCTGTCAGAGGTCTAAAAAACAAGACTTCATCAAGTTGCAGAGTCAAATCTGAGACTGAAGCCTGTTGATCCAGGTATCACAGGACTGTAGGAGCATCCTTCTAATCAGCTCACGTTAGGGCACAACCGTTGCAACATATATGACCTCCACCAAGGCGGAGGCCATATATTTGTCAGCATTTGTCTCTCCGTCTGTTCTCAGAAATGGAATAAAGTGATTCCTTTTTGGGGGTGATCCAGATCGCCACCTGGATCCAGGAATTTTTTAAGGCTTCTTTACTATGAAGAGATCATTTTGTTATTCGATCTTCTAACTAAAAAATTGGCAAACAAAAAGGTCTGTTCTCTCCGAGTGCTTCTAGTTTATATTCATTATGTCTTTTTGAGTTTCTTACTGTAGTGTTATTTTATTGGATGTTAAATGGGTGATTGCACAGCCTCAGAAACTTGTCCGACTGCATTTTACTGTCATCTTGTATGTATTGTGTATCTTAACAGTTTCTCCATTTACTAACTTGCTGATCAACTTTAACATGATTTTTAAGTAAACATATATTTCTTAAATAAACCAGTTATTATACTTGATGCTCTTGACAAGACATCCTTGTAGGATCTGCGTTCGAGCTGATGTGATCGGATCATGTGACCTTTTTTCTCCATAACAGAAGTCAGATCTGAAACTTTCTCCCAGTTTTCGTTTAATAGACCAGCCAAAACCGGAGATAGTATAGTTTGATTTTCATGATACAACACTTGGATAAAGTGATGTTTGTTGGTTTTATTGTGATAAATAGCACTTTGTTTTAGTTTGGATTTGATGAGTTTTTGTATTTTTTGCCCTGTGTTAATAGAATAGGTTAAAGTGGAAAAAAAAATTTGATTATATGGTGAATTTGTGCTAAAAAACAAGATATCAAACATGGCTGTGACAAGCATTTTCTTATTTTTTTATATGGTATATAAAGGCAAAGTCAGAAGTTATTAAACAACCAAACTAGTCTCAGATCCTTCGGGGTTATAAGGACTTAGCTGAGGGGTTGCTTGAGTTGTGTGATAAACCTTAAATCTGATGACAAACCTCTGCCACTTAATAAAAAGTCATGATTTCATTCAGTCATACTTGGACATACAGTACTTGGATGTCCAAGTTTGAGACCTACTGCAATACATAACCGGCAAAGTTCCAGTCACAGCCAGAAAACGGTTGCTAGCATGCTGACGTTAGCTTTAGTTAATTCAGGATCATTTAAGGTTCTGACAATGTTCTCCGTGTCCAGCTTCGAGTTAGGGTTGTCTTTTTTGACCAGGTCACTACTATTTTGGCAAGTCTCATTGTTTTTTAGTAATGAGGACAGTCAGCTATCAAATCAAATCAAACTTTATTTATCATCAGCAAATTCTCATGTTGCTCTTCTCCAAACTGGATCCACTTATTGAAAATGACAGATTGAAGCTTCCAGACCTTTTCCTGATGGTTTGACGTAACAAACTGTGTGGTGCATCAGGTTATGACGATGAGCTGAAATCACTTCAAGCTCGCTGTTTTTTACATGTTTACCAGGATTAAAGTGCTTTTGTTGACTTTTTTATTGCTATTTATCATGTGCATGTTTGTACTCGACCATCCTGTCTGCACATGTGTGCTACTGTGGAATCTGTGTTTGTATTTAGGGCTGATGAGAGGTGTGTGTATGTGTGTGAGCGCTCTTCATCAGAGGATGCTTCTAATTCCAGTCTTTTTCGGGTCGCAACCGGAATCTCAGCTGTCTCCTCACCCCACCCTCGCACACATTAAGGCGTGGCATCAACATCCCTCTGCATGCCGCTGGCTTCCCTGCGTCTCTAAACAGCTGACAGTCTCTGGGTGGGATGGGAACACACACACATTCATATTTGCATGCTGGTGTTGCAGCAGAGGGGCGTTACGAGGCTTTAAACCAACGCTGCAGATGCACATTCCTGGGTAGGGCTGGTTAGTCTGGGTGACAGCAGTAACAGGAGCCGTATGTGTGCATTTGTGTCTCTTTTTGCACACGTGTGTAAAAATCGCTGGCCTAAATCATGCCTGCACACCTCCTCTGTCTGCACCCCCTCCGTCACACCTTTCACCTCCTCTCCACTTTATCTTCCCAGCCCTCAGTCTCTCCTCTCCACCTCACCATCCTGTAGTTATGGGTCATCTGAGAATCCGCAAGCTCGTGACTCACTGTCCTTTCCCGCACCGACTGTGTCAGCAGCTATTCCACGATGGGCGTAGAAGTCGAGCCAAACTGGGCCAGCAGCTCGTTTGTCTCTGGCCTCCTGCTGCGAAGCCGAATCTTGTCCTAATTTCCCTCGAAACTGTGCTTACACTGTAATTAGCATTTAGAATGTGTAGTATTTTCATCACACAGGGAACTGCATGCTTTTTTTATTTGTTTATAGCTAAAGTCATAACAGTTTCCTAAACCTCCCGNAGCAAAAGTCATAACAGTTTCCTAAACCTCCCGCTTTTAAAAATGACTTTGAGAATATGCCTAATGAAAAATCTTTGTGGTTTTCCAGCTTCAGACCCCACTTTACTTCATTTATCATAGTAACCATACACCCGAGGTTAAATAAATACCCAAAACCCACGTTTAAACTGACCAACAGAGAATCAACGAAGCTGAAATAAAGAAAACGAGTCCCAGTCTGATCAGCTGGACCTCGTGAAGCCAACCTGTTTTAGCTGTTCCTTTCAGCTAATTCAAACTCAAAGATCGTGTGCAGACTGAAAAGTTCAGTGTGTCAGAACCCAGTGACCCGCCCACGACTCTGCAGCTAATCCAAGTCATCCGTCATCTGGATGAAAGCCGTGTTTACAGGCTCTCCGAGTTTTCCTGGACCACGTTCTGTCTTCCTGTCTGCGCCTTCATGTCTGCATGTGTGTGTGTTTCTCACGTTGCATTTGTGTGTCAGAGTTCATGACTTTATTTCTGTCTGAAGGACTGATTGGATCACACTAACATAATTTTACTAATCATATAACCTGGTCTGTTCTGCTGGACTTTCATCTAACACACACACACACACATATTTACTTTTACTTTAATGCAGCTGTGACTGATGGAGAAAGTACATCTTCTCTATGTGTTTTTGTTTTACATGATCTAAATATGTCTGTGACATGTGAGTCAACGTGTGTGTGTGTGTGTGTGTGAAATATGTTGGCCTCCCTCCTTTCAGGCTCCGTATTGTTTCAGCTGTTGTGAATTAGAAAGGCATGCCATGGCTTCGCCCAGCGTTCTCACTCTCTTCTCATTCTTTCTCTCAGTTCAGGAAAATTCCAGATCCTACTGTGACAGAAACTGAGAGAAATGTTAAAGCACATCCAAAAAAAAACATAAGGAACTTGAATTGAAAAATTGAAAAATAATTTAGCTGAACACACCCATGGTCTTTCTACAGTGGAAAAAAATGCTGCTGTTACTGAGCTGTTGACTCTCAGAAACTTGTCCTCTGATNCAAATGCTGCTGTTACCGAGCTGTTGACTCTCTGATTATGTTGTGGTTTTTGGGTCTACAAGACCTCTTTCTCTCAGTTTTCTCCAGTTTCTGAGGGTCTTTTAATGGTGAATGAGACACATTTAAAACTCTTGATGGTCTGTTTCTCTTATGCCACCGACTCGTGATAAAACCCTGGTTAACCATGGTTAACTCCCAGATGCATCATGAACTCATACAGCACATTTAACATTCCATCAACCAAAAAGGTCAAGAGTTGCTCCACCTTTCATAGAAGTCCACTGGCGACTCATGGCTGGCTTAATCAACTCTAAGTCACTAATTCTGCTCTGCAGAGGAACTTGTAGGTGTGCAGCCAGCTATTTAGTTGCAGTCATACCTGTTCATGTTGATTCTGGGCCTCTATCTGATTCTACACCCTCAATCCAGACCTCACTCTGCACTTCAGCTACTTTTCTTTGTATTTTGCCATTAAATGGATTAATCTCGATGTTTAGATTGGGTTGTCTTACTGTTTAGAAGCTTCAGTTTAGCTATGGTGATTGTTGATCCACCCGCTGATTTACAGTAGCATTAATGACTAATAATTGTCTGGGTTGATGGGAGACTTTTGGAGCTGCCACGTAGTGGTGTAGGATCCCTGTGGGCGGAGGAGGAGGCTGTGTGAAAACAGAAGTCACCTGTGGAGCTGACCCCTCGGCAAGATGCATCACAGGTGTTGTTGGTGTTTGCATCACTGAAAGAGGAGAGGCTCATTTTTACCACTGAAACTAGTCAACTAGTTTAGAGAGTTAAGTCCTGAGGTTTTTATAATGTGTAAGTTCCACATCTGTAGCATGAAAACACACCGAGCTGGACCGGGCCAAGTGAGGCTTTTATTCACCTCCAAGAACAAATGCATGTGCAGATGAATTTACAGTTAAGCTGCACACAAAGAGCCGCTTACCTGCACACACAGGATGCAAATCAGCTGCAAAATCTGCAAAGTCTGAAACTAGTATTATGACGCTCGCTGGTGTGTGGATGATTGACAGCTTTTTATAGCAGATATGAGCATGATGGTGGAGGTAGCAGCTTTTGTGTGTCTTTGTGTTCCGGGTCCAGGTCTCTTTGTCTTTCTGTTTCTGAGAACAATAAATGCTTTCACACACACCAGCAGGTGAAATGTTCTGCTGGTTAATATAAAACTACCCCTGAGAGTTGTGGGGAAAAAGGAGGGTGTGTGAGGACAGAAAGAGGTGGCTTTTTTTTTTTGCTGCTGGGTTACCACAGAGGGGGAGGGAGACAGACGGAGAGAGATTGAGAAACAAGATGTTGAGGAAGAAAATAGCAGCGTTTCGAAGAGCTGGATTATAGATTTACTTTATTGCGGGACGGAGGAGGAAATAAAAAAGTTAATTTTTGCTTTAACAGGTGCTCCTCTGTGAGCAAATAAATGACCCAGACAAGTGAATGCCAGACACTTTATGCTCTCCACCTGTGTTTGGGTTTGTGTCACTTAGCTCCATTAAGTGCTTTCCAGCCTCCCGCCAGCAGCGCTGTGTGTAAATAACAGCCATTTAGTGTGTGCTGCAGCAACGTGGCAGCAACTTTCTGCACCCCCTTGGGAAAATGAAACCCCTAATCCTTACATCCCACAGCTCCCATCTGAATCCCCCCTTTTTATCAGATTCATGTGCATTTGGACTCTTTAACTCGCCATGACGACTGAGAAATGAATGAATGACAAAGTCACAGCAGAGGAGGGGCACATATAATCAAATTTAATCTTAAACAGATGATCAGGGGCTCCTGGGGTGAAGGAGTCGACTCTGCCATCTATCAGTAGTCAATGAGCCAGATATTTTTTCATTTTTCTCTCTTTCTGTCTCCCCGCATCTGTTCTGGTGAGTGGCCCACATCTGTGAACACTTGAATTTGAATCCTGTGGTCTCTGTAGGGAGGATTGTCAGTTATCTGCAGGTCACGCGAGAGTTTGTGAGCTCTGCATGCATGTGTGGGTGTGTGCAGCAAGCCGGCGACAAACCCCTTTTGTTTCTATGAAGACGTTTGCCTTGGACGCGGCAGTGACAGCTGCAGTGCAACTGACAGAGTGGGGGGGGGTTAAAAAGAAAGAGTGGAGTATTTAGCATATTTGTCATGCAGGCCACGAGTTGCTCTGTGCAACAGTTGATAAAGAGAGAATGGTGGAAATGTACTATGAGGCAAAGAGAGATCAGCTTTAAACAGAGTAAGAGGACTGGATAAGGAGGAGGAGGAGGAGGAGGAGGAGGAACACCATAACTGACCCTGAGAAGTCTGCAAGTCTGGATAAGAAGAGGAAAACAAAGTGGTTTAAAGTTCCCTGCAGGTTGCCATGTTTGACGGTGTCACCCCTCATCATCCTAAAGGCGCAGACCGCACCTCCTCCTCTCCTGGTTTTTGTATTCGGCCCCTTTTCCTCACGGCCCCTCTGTGCCTCCCTCCAACACCCACCCATCCAGACACTCCTCAGCCGGATTGGGTTTCATTAAGGGCACCGACGGGAATGCACAAGTGGAGCCTGTGAATATCAGACTTTTCCATTTTTATTTTGTTCTGTTGGATAGAAAAAACTCTGCTTCATCTCAAATCTGAGAAAACTTGATGATGGAGTGAAAGAAACTCAGCTGGACTCAACTTCCTTGTCTGCCTACCACCTGGACTATTGCTTTAGGGGGGAAAAGACAGCTCTTTACTGATAAGCCTCTTTCTCTCCTGTCAGCTAACAGTCCCACCCCCTCTCTGCCTACCTCAATACCTTTCTCCTCTCTCTTTCTTTGGCTCTGTATCATTTTGCTCTTTGCGGACAGTGTATTTGTCCTCAGAGGGAGGAGGAGGTTTCCCTCCAGAGTATTAAGAGTGGATTACAAAGCGGTGATGAATGTAGCATCTTGCCTGGCTAGCTTCCTTCTCTTTTCCTCTCACAATGCCAAATCTGGCTTCTGTAGCCAGATTAGTTAATGAGATACTTTCTTATCTGCAGGCTGCCTGAAGCAACTTCTCATTTAGGTGAAATTCTAAGAAATTAAATCTCAGCTTGGAATAATTGGCTGCACACTTTTTTGTTAATGTGCAAAATCCCCTTCTGCACAACTCCCTTTCTCTCTGGCTCCACGCCTCTTCTTAGCACCCTGCCACCTCTCTCTCTCTCTCTCTCTCTCTCTCTCTCTCTCTCTTTCTCCCCCCCTCTCCGTCATTTTTCCTTTTTTCGGGAGGAGGGGAGGAAACCAGCATGTTCGGGGCACTTCCTGTGTTTTAATACCAGTGCAGGAAACAGAACAAACGGAGCTGAATTCAAACACAAACAGCAATCGAGCAGGGGGAGGGAGGTCGGGAGAGGGGAGGCGAGGGGGGAGCTGCAAGAGAGCGAGAGTGAGAGGAAAAGAGATTTTTTTTAGCAGCTGCAAACCATTTCAGCTGTGTAGCAGCAGAGACGAGGAGAGGAGAGGAGAGGGAAACGGCGAACAAAGCTTGGAAGCAGAAGCATTTCACAGAGAGAAGAGGAGCCAGGATTGCGTGGCACTTTTTCCTTCTCAGCACCGAGTCGGGAGGAGAAGAAGCTGGAAAGAAAGATCGAAAGGGAAGAGTGCATGTCCTGGGATTGTATGCTGGTTGCGTGGGGGAAGACCCTTCCTGCAAAGCAACGCTTGGACTAGAGCTGCAGGGGCTGTCTGGGACTTTGCCCTCTGGAAATAGTCCCACGACTCGCTGCTCTCCCCTACTCTCCTTCCTGCTTGCCTGGCTGGTCCAGGACCACAACCCCCTCCTCTCTTTTTTCTTTTTTGTTTTTTCCTCCAACTACCCCCTGATGCCCTGTCTTACTCCAGCCTCACCCCCTACAAGAGCCAGCCTGCTTTCGATCAACTGTACCACCTCTCCCCCGGAGCTGTGGATGAGAGAAAGAGTGCAAGATAAAAGAAAAGACTTGAGGCAATAATGGGGATTTCTTGACGCACAGGCAGATTGTTCCCTGTCTTTGTTCTGGATTTAGTCCTTTTTTTCCCTTAAAGTGTTGGACTGTTGCATGAACGATGGATGTGTTGGATGAAACAGAAAAAAACTGCAGGCTGTGTGAACTTTCAACCAACCACAAAACGGCAGTGACTCGGTAAAGGAATTCCCTTTTCCATAATACTCTTCTTTTTCCTCGACTCACATGAAGCTCTGAGGGATAAACATTTCTTTTATTTTTGCTCTTTAATTTACTGCAAGAAAGATTTTTGAACAAAGGAAGACAAAAGTACCCACAGTGTTGTATTTTCGCTTCACTGCACCCCACGCAGCCTTTCTTTTATATAACCCGGAGTGGGTTTTCTCACCTTAAAAGGAGACTTTTACACCTCCCTGCCTTCCTCTCACTCCATCTGCTGAAGTTGTCCAAGCTCTCGCTGCCTTTTCCTGTTGTGCCACAGTGAAGAAAGGAGACCACAAAGGAAGGAAGGAGGCAGGAGCTTGAAGAAGAGGAAAAGAGGAGTCAAGAAATGACTTGTTGTTGGTGTACGGAAATATGAAGAAGAGCAAACAAAGGGATGTTATCTGCATGTCGCTCACTTTGCTGTGGACTTTGGACTTCTCGGGGGTGATGATTGTTCCTTTCCCTTCCTCCACATATTCATCCCTCCACCTTTCCCATTCCTAATAGCCTTTAAAATAAACATCACTGGTGATTAATATGGTGCCGAGGGGGAGGGCCGTCTCTTTTACTCCCTCGCTGATGCCCCACAGCATCTCAGAAAGACCAAGGAAATGCTCAACTGTTGAAGTGACATAGCAAGAACAGAGAAATGGCAAGTGGAAACGTTATTATGGACAAAAATATTTAATTTTTTTGACAATGTGAAACCAGAAAGATTTATTGAATGCAGCCACATGGACTGTCTAGTGTTGTGGATTATTTGACTGGAAACCATTAAAGACAAAGGACATAATTTTCCACATAAATCCACTTTTTGTGCACAGCTTATGGACTGATTCCTTCAAGTGCCAAGTAAGAAGGCAGGATGGGGAAGCCTCTGAGCCGTCCTGATTGTCTGAGGCAGAGCCCCCGCTGCCTTGGAAAGGGGGATGAGGATGAAGCTTACATAGAGGATTGCTATGTCCCCCAGCGATCCATTTATGATACCATGCGCATCAATGAACAGATTGACCAAGGGACCAAACTATGCCAACCTTCTAGGAGTACACTAGGTTCTGGAGGGGAGGTGAGGGTAGAAGGGAGTACCATATCCAGCAACGGCACCATTGGAGCTGATTTAGGAGCTGTTTTTGTCTCCAGAAGTGCAGAAAACGCTGGGGGAGTGAAAAAACTGGATGAGAGGGTGATCTTTGATGCCTTAAAGCTAACTGGTGATCCTCAGATTATGTCACCACCAGTTGGTAATGTAGGTCCAGGTTTGTCCATCGTTGCATCCTCCTCTGGAGCTGGTGGGGTGGCTGCAGTGTCTAAGAGGCGACTTCAAGGTGGAGATAAGAAGGACAATCCAAACCGCCGATCTTGGAAAGCTTTCATGCCCCCAAGTTTTCCTGAGTTTGCAGAAAGACTGGAGATTTCAGCTTCTGAAGGAGCAGAGAAACGTCTGTCTGGAGCAGGGATTCCTCTCTCACCTCTACAGCCCATTTCCTGCCACATCCCTCCATCAACCCCTACCTCCTCCACACCTTCCTTGCCTCCTTACACTCCACCCCCTTTGTCATCTGCACCCCATACTCCCCCTGTTTCCACCTCACCTGCTCTAACACTCACAGTAAGCCCTCCTCTCCTGCAGCATCCTCTCAGCAGGCAAAAACAGGTTCACCCTGTGCTGCAGAAGAAACAGACTCATGTTCCATGTCCTTCGAAGGAGCAGCTACCCACCTTCAACCAAACTCAAGCGCCCCAGGTTTCTGGAGACACACCGCAGCATAGCCCCAGTACTCCTCGACAGGTAGACGGAAAAAGAGAGGAGCATAGACGGACTGCCAGCTCCTCTAAAGCTTCAATTAGGCTCATCCCAGAGGAGACGTTTGAGGCCATAAAAACCTCAGATTCAGAAAGGGACTCTCCTCTTTTCGACCAGGACCAGGATAGCACTCCTCTCCTCCCACCAAAACCCATCTTCTGCCCCCCTACCAAGGCCCGCACCTGGCCTCGCAGCATAACAACAGGGAAAAGGACCCAGGTCAGCTTGAGACATAATTTCCCAGTACTCCCCCCTTTGCCTCCCCTCTTAGGTGAGGAGAACAACACAGATGAAGAGTCACTTTATCTGTTAGACCCCCCGTCTCCCTTCCTGAAGGATGAAGAGGGGATACTGTATGGAGGTCTGCCTCTGTCTCCTTGTATCAGTCATGAAGGGGGTGAAGAGGGGCTGCTTGGATGGGAAGCTCAGGGTGGTGAGCTCAGAGAACGCACAGCTTCAGAACTCAAATTTGAGGAGGATGAGCGCAGGATACTGGAGGAGCTTGAAGAGGAGGAGCAGGAAGAATGCGAGCAAATAATTGAGGTGGATGATGCATGGAAAACAGGAAGGGGTTCAGCAGAGGAGGAGAGAACTCGCAGAGAGGAGAGAGAGTGGGAGGCAGTTCTTAAATTAGAGAGCAGGGAGATAATTGACCAGTCTTGGGACAAAGAAACACTGGAGGCAGAGGGATGGGATTTAACAGGGTCTTCTGGGCATTGGCCTGTACTGACTCCCCCTACAGGGTTTGGAGGCCCTGGAGCCCCCAGTGCTTCACCTTGCCCTAGCTCAGGTGCTGAATCAGATGACCTTTTCCTTGAGCTGGAGAGGCAGTGCCACGAAGAAGAGGGAGAGGAGGGTGAGGAGATGAGTGTTGACACCGAGCCTCTTTGTGATCCCTATACTCTTCCCTGCTTAGAGGAAGAAGAGGAGGAAAATGGGGAGGAAGCAGAGACTCCCTGGGTGGATTTTGAAGGAATTCTTCCTCTTGATGCAGTTAGCTCTTCAGAGCCTAAAAGTGTTGCGCCTAACTTAGAAACAACTGCAGAAAACCACAATTCAAGGCTCTCTGAGCACTTAGAGAAAATCAGAGACTCTGTTCTGATGAAAATACAAGACCATAAAACAGAACATGGTTTCATTGATGAAGAGTGTGACTTTAGTTCTAATGAGTATAAGGCAAAGGTAGAGGAAGAAGAGATGAGTTACCCTACAGACTCTGCTTTTGGTCAGCAGCTGGAGTCGGACTCCAGCGGGGTCCACATATCCCAGCCAGTAAGAACTGGACTGGGCACCATCACCCGGATAGACAGTGAACAGGAGAGACCGACCCAGACTGAAACAGACCTGGACAGCGGTGCATCATCAGAGCATGATCGAGAGGATTATGAGGAGATGGCCTCCCCATCTCGTAGCCTTCTGAACCCATATGCCGAGGGGGTGGATCAGGTGGAGGAGGGTGTGGAGCGGGATGAAGGGGAGCTGAAAGAGGATGAGGAGTTGGGAACAGAGTGGGATGTATATGATCAATCTGAGCCAAGTTTGGACAGCAGCGAAGGAGTTCTGGTGGAGGACTCCCTTGAGCCTCAGCCTCAGCACATGACCGAAAACGAAATAGACTGTGAATGTACACAGAATGTTGACACTCGAACTTCCTGTCTGGAAGAGTCAGTCTCCTCAAACTCCATCAATCCCTCCATGGAAATAACGTTTGACAAAGAAGGGACTTCCTTTGTGTCAGAGACTCAGAATGTAGTTGCCTTCTCGGAGGAAGCCTCGGGATTGAACGTGCCCGAACACGCCTCAGAGGCTAGCATCTCTAAATCAGACTCTGCTCTGCTTGCCCCCCCTCATCAAACAGACTCAGCTCCTCCCTCCTCTTTACTGCAGCCATCTAAATCTGACTCCTGTGGTGCAGGTTTGGATGCTAAAGACTCAGAGGCCTTTGTGATCTCAGATAGTTTTGTTTACCTGGCCGTGTCTGCACCACCTCAGTACCCCAGTGACTCCCCCCCTTCTCCAGTTGGAGACTCCATTCCTCCTAGTCCTGTCTCCAAACCACCCCGCTGCCAGGATGCAGAGGAAGAGGAGGGATCCTTCATTTCTGCTGACAGCTTTGTTTACATGGCAGCCCCTGAGCGGCCCCAGCCCGGCCCATCAGACATGGGCTCAGTCTGTGAGGATGTTCAGGAGCTGGACTTGGACTCATACTCTGAGGGAACCCAGTCGGGGGTGGACGGCGTAGAGTTTGTCCTGGGCTCTATGACAGGCGACAGCGACTGGGAATCAGATGGATCCACTCTAGACTTTCCCGCGGTCATGTCCAGAGACCAGCTTTGGGACCAGCTTGAGCCAGACTTGCTACAAAGCCTATTCACTCAGCCAGAAACAAGTCAGGTACAAGCATGTGGGCCTGAGGAAGACGGGCCTCTGCTGGGGGCCACATACCTTCCCTTAGAAACAGAACATTGTTGTAAAGTGGAAAACAAATCACCTGAATCACCGTCTTTGGACACTGAGAGGCAGCTAGAGGTACGCTTTTCATTCTCTGATACAATAACGCATCTTGGAGGTAGTCATAGTATTTATATCAGGGATGTCAAGCTCCGCTCCTCGAGGGCCTCTGTCCTGCAGGTTTTAAATGTTGCCCAGCTTCAACACACCAGACTCAAATGAATGGGTTATTGTACAGACTTTGACAACAAGCTGTTACATCCATTTAACTTGGATCAGGTTTGTAGGAGCAGGGAAGCATCCATAGAAACCTACATGACAGTGGCCCTCGAGGTCTGGAAGTTGTCCCCAAGAACCCCCATGGGTTCTTATCTTTTTACCGGTTAAACCCAGTTGAGGAAGATTGCAAGCTGAAGAGCACAAATTAGTTTTTAGAAGTAAATATGTTCAATGTGAGCAAATGGAAACAAAGCATGGGGGGACATAGGGGGTCAGGTAGCAGTGTTGAGAATACCGGCTGTAGACAGCATGGAAAATGTATGGGGAGGGGTGGGGGGCTGTGTAGACGCCACGATTAGCTAGTTGTCTTTCAGTATTGGGGCTTTAGATTATTGCAATATGATGCTGAGAAGGGGGTGGGGGGGTGGCTACTTATAGGAAACTACCCTCGGGGCGGTTGTGTATTTGGGTGTGGGTCAGTGTTACTGTGCATGCTCGTATTTGTAACTGATCTCTTCTTCTTGTGTTTAAAAAGCTGGAAAAACTTGAGTTTACAACTTTAACCCCATGTGTTGTGTTTACATGAAAGGGCAGAAATTCATGCTGCGTTCATGTTTTCCATCTCGTTAATGTGTGAGGATGGTGTTTGAGGAGGATGCTGGGTTTGTGCTCGGAGCCAGACTTCTGGATATCTTTCTGTTTGGTCAGATTTGAGAATGTAGTCGGTGTTTGTGTGTGCACATGATGACTGTGTGGAGCGTGGATTGGATGTTCTATAAACTCTGCAGGAATAGTTTACAGCAGACGACTCTCACAGCATTCACTATCCGACTTGTTTGTGTCATCACTCCTCTCGTACCTCCTAAAATGTGTGCCTGCATGTTAGGTGTGTGTTATCATGGCAGCTTGTTTGACCTAGATTTCCTTGATCTGAGCTTTGATTTTATTGGTCAAAGACTTAATTCATCCAGTTTTTGCTGCTCCGTTGACTATAAGGCTGCTTCTTGAAAAAAGTACCGTAGTTTTAACAACCCTACTGTTGATTTTGACTAAAAGAGCTTCTGAAAGTCAGAAGATGTGATGGTTTTGAAGGAATTTAGCAGACACAGAACACTTTTTCTCCCTCTCAAGTTAATTTTTAATTATCTCCATTTTTGCTGGTATAGTTTGTCCGGTTCTTGCTCGACTGTCTTATTACTTAATTTTATCCTTTTTTATTAGATATTTCCTCTCAAACCAGTTGATCTCATTCTGAATATGTCAGTAAGGCAGATAAATTTGATTATGAGTCCTGATCTTTTATACACTGTGTATGGTCACTCATGTGCCTGATCTCATGAGGACGCTTTCTGTTGGCCATCTGTTATTACATTGTTGTTTCCATCAGGCACATGTTCCCCGCTCGGACTCATCAGCGACGGCTCGTTTACTCTCCCAGCCTGCGTTGTCTGCCTGTGTTATCAGTCGACGTCTGTTTATTCTCTCCGGCCTCGGTTTAATGCAATCAGGTGACTGGAGGGTGAAAGATGTTTTCAGTGAAAGAGAGTCATCGAGGAAAAGAGGAGCTGAGCTCATATGACGTCATTTGAACCTATCCCACTTTCTGCATGTTAGAAACTGAGAAAAAGTTATATTTTTGTTAGATGGAAATGTATCTGTTTCTTCTTTTGCTAAACTCCACCACGTTTCATGAAATTCAGCTGCTAGTTTTTGTGTAATTTCAGTGAAGGACATGAAGTCGGCCTCAAAGACGAAGAAACGTCAGTTTTTCAATCAGAAACTTCCATCTTGGAGTTTGATTAAAATTGGCTTTTGCCTTTTTATTGCAAAGCAACCATCTTATTAAACAAAGAGCTCTGGTTTAGAAAGATTTCCTCAAAATGGAAATGACTCATGTTTAGTCATTGTCTCTAATAAATAAAAACTAAAATGAAGCTCAAGCTTAGTGCACGTGACGAGCACAGAAACACTGGCTCCTTTATTTTCTCTCTTCTAGCGAATCAGGGACGATAATTTGGAAATGTGTGTCTTTTTTGTGCATGTTTTGTTGTGATGAAATCCCCCCGCATTCATTCGACCTCTGCTGACGCTCCCATTCTGTCCGTCCCAGGCCTCCCTCTCCTCCCCCTCTGCTCCTCCATGCTTGGACGGTTGTGTTGCAGAGATAAGGAGGTGAGAGGTAAATACTGCGGCTCTGTGACGGGCAGCCTCTGCCAACATGATTACACTAACACTGTGAAGTTGTTTGGGGAACATAAACTTAGATATCAGATAAGAATGTGCCACGGCTAACACTCAGACTGAGGTTGGGACTTTTTGCTTCTGCTCTGACTGGACTTCTCTTTTTTTAAATGTCCCTTTTCTTTGTCCTTCATGTTTGTCTTTCCCAGCCTGCTTTAATATTCTGCTGCAATTCAAACGCAGAGCATTCAATAAAACAAACATGAGGCAGTTTTCATGTGGAGCTGCTGATAGAAATGAATTGAAAAGGGATGATGTGACAAACCTGGAGGACAAACCGGGGTTGGGACAAGCTGAACAAAGCAGCAGACATAGAAAAATAGGGCTTGTGACAGGCGACGGGGAGGTTAGCTGGAGGAAGTGGCTGTATTTTCCAGGAAGCACCTTGTAGTTCTGCATCAGGCCTCAGCGAAACGATAAGAGAGTTTTTCTGGCAGGCGGACACAAGCAGAAGGTCTTTGGATTAACATGCAGCTCATTTTAAAGCACAGTGTGTCCCACACAGACAGACAGACAGACAGACAGATGGACTGACTTTCTGACTTTGCAGGCTGTTCGATGAACTGAAGCGAGGAAACTTGCATACAGGCAGACTGACTAAAAACAGTTGTCGTCGCAGCATTTAAGTCTTTGATTTGATCTTAAATGATCTCACTTCAGATTTTTTAAGAGCTATTTTAGCTTGTTTGGTGGAAGCTGTTGTCAGCTTAATGTCTTTATGCTTTAAAATGACTGCAGATAGAAAGAAAACAGCCATCTCATGTGTTGTAGTTGAGTTGTGCAGCGGTTGGAACAAACATGCAGGCGGAGGAAGACCCAACCAGGTGGCTTCAGGTCTGCAGCTCATACATTTGTTTTGATTGATGTGGTAATTCTGGTTGTGAACGTCCGCCTCCGGGATAAACCAGAGAAGGATGGCAGAGAGGGAGGGGGGGGTGCTGTTTTCAGGTACACAGAACAGCATGAAGGCTAAAGCAGGACACTGATCTCCATCTGGAGCTGGATGGAGGTGTTTTTAAACATTTGAAAATACAACAATTTTTTTTCGGTACACCCTCGGTGACATCGGCTCTGACATCCTTAAAAAAAATAAGAAGAAATAAGGTACTTAAATCCTCTGAATGAAGGCAGAGAAAAAAAACACCATCCCTGAAAGATGGAGATAAAAGCTGCTGGAGCGGCACAGAACACGTGTATAGGACGGGTCATGATGTTTGAATGCAGCCCACATTTGTTTCTGTTTGCTGCTTTCAGGTGAGATTTAATAAACTGTTAACCCTCTTCATGCCTGTGTGAAAGATTTACTCAAACAACAACAAAGCTTCTCTGGCTCAGTTGCCTCCATTTTAAGGTTAGTTTGGAAGCATTTCTTCCCCTCCTCCCATCCCTTGTTCCACTAAAAAGAGAAAGGTGAGTGAGGAAGGACGAGGTTTGAAAGACAGGAAGAGAGAAAGGCGAAGGCAGCGGCAGGAAGTGAGAGGAGGAGTGTTGTGTAGGCAGTGCTGTTAAATTCAGCTTTTCCTTCTGTCCTGGTGCTTGTTGCTCACAGCCGGTGAATCCTGTTCACTTCCGGTTCAGATCTCTGCTTTCAGGTTTGCTCCACCTTGTTTTCACTCCAGCAGATCCACCCTGAATATGTTTATAATTGAACCAGAATAGCTCTTTGGTTTTCTTGTATTTTGTGCAGCAGACAGTCCCAGCTGCGTCAGTAAAGCTCTGTGTGCACATTAAGAGCCAACACACTCCTCATCTGTCCTGATTAAGACATTGATTGTCCTCCAGTCATGTTTTGGACTCGTGCCATCTGCAGTTATTCCTCTCCTCAGCCTTATTAGCTTTGCTAAAGACAGCTAAATATAACACACACAGTTCACTTCATAAAAATGAACTTGAGTTAGATGTTTTATTTCAGTAATGTTTACACACTCATGCAGTGTTTCACCTGATTCACGTCCTCTCAGCAAATTGTAAAAATTGTGTTTTCTTAGTCACACCATCAGCATTTACTTAAACATCATCACAGAACAACCATAAAATGGGATTTAGTTGCATCAAACTGCTCCCAAAGTGCTGAGTGGCTGCATCAGCAGTCTTTATAGTTTCAAGTTTAAGCATTTTTTCCAGCTTATTCAGACCGTTTTTTATATTTGTATCAAATAAACTAGTAGGTGTGTTGGGAATGGACCTTCTGCAGCTCTTTAAGTCTGACGAGTTTGTACACAGCAACATGGACGTGTCACTAGGACACGAGTCTGAACACATTAACAGCTCGGTAGCTGGTTGTTTGGCTTCTGATCAGCTGTCTAGAAGAACCTGACGGATTGGTTTATTCAGCTTTCTTCTTCTGTGGTTTTATGTACGATATAGCTGCAGGGTCGAGTGGTTTTTCTGTCCTCATCTGAGCCAAACATTTCAACGTGTTTGAGCTGAAGCTTCTGTCCTGTCTGGTACATTTTTATCTTAACGCTGGGTTGTGTGTTTGTCAGCATTAAGTTGGCGTTTTATGAACTTACTAAATGACATGTTGTTATGAGGAAACTAACTCTAGAAGGATTTAGAGTTTTGTGTGGCTGCTTCTCTGAAGAGGGTTAAGTCAGGTGAAGTGGTTGTGAAGGTGAAGGACCACATTTTCTGCTGCAGTTTGGCAGCTTAAATCTATTAATTACTGGACCCTTGCTGATGTAACGGGAG
>CM047991.1:29755224-29785749 GCA_026261665.1 Melanotaenia duboulayi | reverse complement strand
CCGGTGACCAAAGTTTGGGCAAGGAAAACCCTGGTCCTTGCTTTGTCATCATCATAGGGGTGATTTGAGCCGCACTTTGTCTGGTCCCTCCCCTAGACACCTATCTGCCATGAATGACCCTACCGGGGGCATGAGTGCCTGACAACATAGCCGCTAGGATCGTCAGGACCCACAAACTCCTCCACCACGATAAGGTGGTGGCTCAGGGAGGAGTGTCAGAATTATTTTAGTGCGAAATGTATCCACTAGGGGGCAGAATACAGATATCAGATTGTATACAACAGGGTTTTGAGCAACATTTTTACCTTAAAGTGATGGAATAGGTCTCAAACTGTATCAAATATGAAGATTTAGGTTTTCAAGGGTTAAACAGGAATGAACAAAGTGCTTCATTCGGCTTTGTTTTGTTTTGCAGGNCTGCTTTCTATTGTATGAACATTAAGGTTGCTTTTTACAGCAATTTTAACATTTAAATTTGTAATAAATAATTTGTGTGTAAGAAATTGGTTTTAAAGGGTTAAACAGGAATGACCAAAGTTCTTCATTCGGCTTTGTTTTGTTTTGCAGGCTTTCCAAAAAGAACTGGGTAAGAGAACTGGCAGCGTTCAGGCTTTGAAGCGCTCAGCTCGGGACCTGATGGAGACCGGCCGCGACGACACAGCCTGGGTCAAAGTTCAACTCCAGGAGCTCAGCAACCGCTGGGATACAGTGTGCGCGCTGTCAGTCACCAAGCAGACCCGCCTCCAGCAGGCGCTCAAACAGGTCAGAGCGCAAACCTCAAGGACTTTTTTTTTTCTTTTATAAAAATGTGGGTCATCACCACAAACGTCTTTTCTTCTCTGTCAGGCGGAGGAGTTTCGCACAGCCGTGCAGGTGCTGCTGGAGTGGTTGTCGGAGGCGGAGCAAACCCTGCGTTTCCGTGGCGTCCTCCCTGAAGAGGCAGAGACGCTTCAGGCACTGCTGCACACACATCGAGACTTTATGGGCACCGTGGAGGAAAAGAGGGCGCACGTGAACAAGGCCGCTGGCATGGGGGAGGGCATCCTGACGGTGTGCCACCCTGACTCCATCACCACCATCAAACACTGGATCACCATCATCAGGGCACGCTTTGAGGAGGTGAGGAAGGCTCACTCGAAGCTGTAAACTTAAAGAAATCATCTTTTTTTTCTTTTGAAAAACTAACCTGACGTCATCAACTTCCTGTTAATCTCATCTCTGCTGTGCAGGTGCTGACCTGGGCCAAGCAACACGAGCAGCGGCTGGAGACGGCTCTGACCGAGGTGCTCAACAACGCCAACCTGCTGGAGGAGCTGTTGTCATGGTTACAATGGGCTGAGACCACACTGGTCCAGAGGGACACAGAACCACTTCCTCAGGATATCCCACAGCTCAAAACACTCATCACAGAGCACCAGGTGGGCTTTCTTTAGCTGCACTGACTCATGGGCTGTTTGTGGGTCAAACTTGACTCCAAGAAACAGAGTTTAGTGTTTTCATTCGTCCCATGTTGCTTTGCTCATGCCTGGTGTTTGTGATGTGCAGACATTCATGGAGGAGATGATGAGGAAGCAGCCAGATGTTGACAAAGTGACTAAGACCTACAAGAGGAAACCGTCTGAGCCTCCCAGCAGCCTGGCTGAGAGAAGAGGAGCTCGTATGTCACCTGGGTTTACTTTTCCTCCAGCAAGCATGAACTTTCACTTATTCACAAGAGTATATGTGTTTATAACCCAGTTAACTCATAATACCCTGTTCAATGTGTCAGGAAAACAGCAGCAGCAGCAGCAGGCGGCCATGCAGGTTTCTGGAGGAAACCCACGACTCAACCAGCTTTCTGCCAAGTGGCAGCAGGTGTGGCTGCTGGCTCTGGACCGGCAGCGTAAACTCAACGATGCCCTGGACCGACTAGAAGAGGTAACCTTAATGTTCATACAATAGAAAGGAAATTTTGCTGATCGAAGTTCTGTTTCTGCTTCTTTCACATGACAGCTGGAGTCACACGTTCTTCCTCTGTTCTTTTTAATCTATATCATCCATGTGCAGCTGAAAGAGTTCGCCAACTTTGACTTTGACGTGTGGAGGAAGAAGTACATGCGCTGGATGAACCACAAGAAGTCCCGCGTCATGGATTTCTTCAGACGCATCGACAAAGATCAAGACGGAAAGATCACACGGCAGGAGTTCATCGACGGCATCTTGGCCTCCAGTAAGAAGCCTTCTTGTTTCTTTGCTTTTGGTTCACACCTTTTATACATATACACACACACACAGAGAAAAAATTACTGGTACTTGTCATTATTATGTCATAATTATATTGTAGAAATTCAATGCAGTTATTCCAGAAAAAAACAAAAAAAATACTCAAAACTTGCTTTTGATATCATCTCTATATTTAAAAACATGAGTTAGTTCTTCAGCATTTTTAGCCATTTATCAAGAGCCACTGTGGAAGCTCAGAGAGCCGCAGGTTGCAGACTCCTGGTATAGCCTCTGGTGCAAGTGTGATACTTTTTGTAGATACAGTAGATATAGTTGCTGCATGGGATGTATTAGAAATTTAGGAAAGAGGGCTACAAGCTTCATTGTATTAGCCGAGTCTTTGCGGGACCCCATCGATTTATAAAGGTAGTGAATCTGTAATTAACTCCTTCTGTTTGGGTAATGCTCCCTTCTTTTATATATATTTATGTATAAAAAGTTCTATTGTCTTGTCCGTACAGAATTTCCAACCAGTAAGCTGGAGATGACGGCCGTGGCGGACATTTTTGACAGAGACGGAGACGGTTACATCGATTACTACGAGTTTGTTGCTGCCCTGCACCCCAACAAGGACGCCTACAGGCCGACCACAGATGCTGATAAGATAGAGGATGAGGTGAGGGAACGCTACAAGGAATTCCCGGGAATAAACGGGAACAAGCATGGACTGACATGTTGTCTGTGGTCGTGCAGGTGACGCGGCAGGTGGCCCAGTGTAAGTGTGCCAAGAGGTTCCAGGTGGAGCAGATTGGAGAGAACAAATACCGGGTGAGTCATAAACATCTTTAATTAAAGAATCTTTTTTATGATTATGTAAAACAGAAGAAAAGTAGTTTTAATTGCTTAAAGAACTGGATCAAACACGATCTACAAGATCGTCTCATCCTCCATGTTGCTAGTTAATCTGAAGCCAGTAGAAAATCATTTTATTGTAAATTCTGTTTGACCCAGTTTAGATTTAATGTATCTGGCTGCATCTGCACTCCAGGCTCCTCTCAACATAATTTCACCGCTTTTTTTAACTTATTATTTCATGTCTGTGTCCATCTCACATCATTATATCCTGATGTTTTTCATTTTTCTGTATCGTAACATCACAACTTGTCTTGGTAACATTATTAAAACATGTTTGTAGCATCTCACAGCGCTCCAGGATCGTCCTCCACATCTTCACCTGAACATTCATACAACTGTAAATGTGGCAAGAAAGGAGGCAAAACCAGCAAAGCCCTTCTGCTGGTTTTATTTAAGTATATTTAGATTTAGAGATTTCTCTATTTAAATAATGTACTTCTCAAAGCAAGCAGAAATGATAGTAATCTATTAGAGAAGACCTATTTTTAACATTACGATTATTATTCTCAACAGAAAATTAAGCAGTCTAACAGTCCAAATTACTGGATTTAGCCAAATAAGATGGAGGTCCGGTGGGTTTAGGGTGGATTAGTTTAACTAAACACCTTCCTCAGCAGTCTGTATGTGTCTTTATAACCTTTCCCAGTAAATGNTAACACCTTCCTCAGCAGTCTGTGTCTTTATAACCTTTCCCAGTAAATGTAAATGCAGTGTGAAGTGTTTCCAGCAGCATTTACTAGATCATCGCTACCACTGCTACAACCTTCTCCATCATTACCTTCAGGTTAATGATGCCCAGCGTCCGACTGCAGGACGCGGGAGACATGGCTCCACTTTTCTCCTCTGCCTCTGTCCTCACCTGCAGCTCATCCTCACTGACACATAACATCCACATGCCTTCACCTCCACACCATCTTTCTCCCTCCACTAACCTCCAGCTCAAATAACTTCACGAGAAGCAGCTCTGGAAGATGTTGCCTTTGATACAGTTCAGACGTCAGTTTTCAGTACAAGTTGTTTCATTCTCGCTCTGTTTCTTTCCCCCTCCTGTTCCTCTGCTCCGTGTCTTCCGGATTTATTCTAGTTCTTCCTCGGAAACCAGGTAAAGTGACTTCTGCTGCTGTGGACGGACGCGTGAAAGCTGCTTCCTCGTTCTTTAACAACACACAGCGCCTTCTGTTGCTTAAAACTTAGATAAAAAGAGAAAATCTGTGAAATGAAATGGTTTTGTTAAGAAGCTCATGGCTGTGTGTTTGCAACGTGTAGGCAGGTTTCACCGTCCGCTTGTGTTCATGCTGTCATTTGTTTGGTGCTATGGGACTAATTGCACAATGCGAGGCGACAGTGACATGGCTGAAGTGCTAATTAGTGGTGAGGTGATTTACAGCGAGCTGAAGCTGCTTGCAGAGAGATCCAGAGGATTCCTTTCTGCGCTTCGCTGGGTGAAAAACTTGAGTTATATTTTCAATGAGGGACGCTGGTGAATATCACAATGCTTTGATTTGAGCTGCTGGTTGAATCTGTCACTGCATGGTTTTCATTGCANGTGAATCGGGCTGAGAATCTGTCACTGCATGGTTTTCATTGCATGGAGTAGAGGAGGTCATCTGTTCACATTTGGTACACGGGCTCCTTGGTGTGAGACTGTAAATCATTTAAAACTCATCAAAGATAAAAACTGACTCTTCTATCACTTTCCTCGTTTTGCTCCTGCCTCCCTCCGTCTCTTTGAATCTATCCCAGTTTGGCGACTCTCAGCAGCTTCGTCTGGTCAGGATTTTGCGCAGTACGGTGATGGTGAGAGTCGGAGGAGGCTGGATGGCCCTGGACGAGTTTCTGGTGAAGAACGATCCATGCAGAGGTGAGCGAGTCCACACAGAGACATCAAAACTCTCTCCTACTCTGTCTCCACCTCTGTCACATAAACCTACAGGAGCCTGACTGATTCTGCAGTTTGGAGGAAAATAATAAAAAATCTTAGAAAGATTTGAGACAAACTGCAGATCTATGGACAAGTATCAAAAATAGTGTCAACGTTTCATGTTTAGGAAAAAATCATCTTTATTTAAACACCCCTCATCTGCTGCGGTTCATCTCTTTTAATCGCTTTCTGGTTCCTTCTGCTCTTATTTTAAAGAAAAGGTAGTTCAGAATAATGAAATCTGTGTCCACAAGGAAGAAACAGAAAGGAACCAACTGTGAAAACTTTAATTGCATAATGAGATAAGCCACAGAGACTGCAAGGCTGCAGTCACAGCTGCTACGTTGTGTTTGGTTATTTTCCATCTGAGAGGTAAAAGTCAGGTGGTTCTTAGCTAAAATCTCATTGGTCATCAAATAAACCTCAGAGCAGCAACAACACTGTCACAGACATTAATATAAATGATGATTTCTGCTGTTTCATGACAGTAAAGAGGGAATAATAGCTACTGCAGTTGTAGCAGAAACCCAGTGTAGGATGCATGTTAGCATCTTCTGCTAACTGGTGTTACCAAGTCTTTTCAGCTCATATGAACCACCAAGCACAAAAGTCTGTATTTATGGCTGTTAGCAAATTAAAATGAGTGTGTAGAAACTGTGCTGCAGCAGATAGGTTGGCTGTGTGAATTCACACACCCTCATCTCTCATTTCCACACCCTGCAAACAACAGTGTTGATGCACATGTTCATGTGAAACTTGTGTTTCAACATATAAAATGAAAACGGTTAAAAAATGTCATGTAAAATTTTTGTATTTTAGATAGAGATGTTTCAAATCTACATGTAAAAAGAAATGTAACCTCTATTTTTTAGATAAATATATTACCCTCCTTGACCCTAAAACAAGTAGTAACTAAACTGTTCAGTAACTGAGTTACTGATGACATAAACAATGTTTATTGGGGTTTTATTCAGAAAGCTAAACATGCCCGGGGTCAAATTGTTGTTCCTTGGAAACAACATAACAGGAGGGTTCTAACCTTTTGTCTGGCAATGTCTGTACATTTAACTGATGCTGTAGATAACATCAGTCAGGCTCTTGGGCACTTTAACACTCATGCTGCTCTTCACGAGATCAAACCAACCCTCCAGCGAAGCGTCTGGACACATTCACCAGCAAACACACATGTGAACTGACTGACGTTTGTGGAGTTGTGTGTCAGCAGGTGATGCAGCGAAGTGCTGCACTTCTCTCTGCAGCGTTTCCTTCCACCAACGTCGGTGTATCTGTTGTACTTGGAGGGGTGGTTCTCTTACTCCATCTCTCTGTTTTTCCCTCCGAGACCCGTCCTCTGTCCATCCTGAAGGAGTCCATCATTTTCCCCGTTTTATTTCTGTATAAACAGACACTTTTCTCCCCTTCATCTCTGTTTCTGTCCATTCTTTAATAAAACTGTAGTACTGCATGGTGCATGGTCCTCAGTTCTCTCCCTCTTCCTCCCTCCCTTTTTTCTCTTTCCTCAGTGCAACATCCAGGACTTAAGATTCTTCGCTCCGATTCCAGTAGCTCCATCTCGTCTCGTATAGGTTGGACTTCTCTATCTCTCACGTTTTCTCCCAGCTGCCTGTCTTTTCTCCTTTTTTTTTCTTTTCTCCTGGATGCTCCCTCCTCCAGGGTTCTCTCTCATTATCTTTATGGCTCCTCCACCTCTGCTCTTCCTGTTTGGTTTCTGGGTTTTGGCCTGTGTTGATGTGATCACCAGACTAACGTTACGTCTGCTCCTCCCTGGCTGCCGCCGCTGTCTTCCTGTTTTCTAACACGTTTCAGGGGCCATGATGCTCGTCCGGACCCCTGTTGTCAGCTGTGTGTGTGATTATTTAATATAAGTGTGTTTTCAGGAAGTGTTATCTGTGTGAGAGACTTTGTTCATCCCACCTCGAGCATGCAGATATTTCACGTTGTCTCTTGTGTCTCTTAGTGACAGTCACTCCTGGCTATTTCTGCTGCCGAGGTATCTACACTTCCTGTTCCTGTCTTTCACTCCATTTCTGTCACTCTTCATCTTCGTCCGTCTTTAACCACAGCTGTCCTCTGTGTCCATAAATGTGTGTGTGTGTGCTCTTTCTGTGGTCAGGTTTGTGTGTAGAGGCGTTGATGCCAGTTGTGTCTGTGCCACATGTTTGCCTCATGCTTCCCCCACTCACCAACGAAGCAGGACTTGGCCAATCCCTGGTCTTTACAGTTTGTTTCTTTAAAACCGTAAGAAATCTGTGAGCACGACTGGAAGCTGTAGATCTGGTTTAATCCCAGACAGAAAAACGTAATCTAGTCTGAGAGGCAGAGGACGGAGTATAAGACCTGGGCGTGGCCAGCCTGGGTTCCTAATAACGCTGGCTTCCAACGCGGCTCCTTTAAATATGATGGCTGGTTGGTGGGACACAATTACAGGGTGCACCTGGCTGGCTTTAAGTGGGGACGTAATTGCAGGGTGCACACGTTAAGATTGACTGGCCTTGTTGTCCAGTTGCTCGGGACAATGGCCGTGAAAGCTGCAGCCCTCCTCTCCTCCCTCTTTCTTTCTTTCTTTCTTTCTTGCGTTCTTTCTCTTTTCTTTCATTCCATTTCTACCATCAGAATCTGTTTATACCTCTTTTTTTTCCTTCACTCTGTCTTCGTGGCTGGCTTCTCCAGGCTTGTTGTTGTCTGCTGAGGCTGCTGCACCACTTTCTGTCCAAGAATGCTGATCAGTGTCTTTTTGAAGAGAGGAGAAACCCTGAATTTGGGTGTTCTCCTGATGAGCATCAGCCAGGCATGACCCCAACCCCTCCAACCCCCACCACATGTATTTATACACAGCAGAGCTGAGAAGCTCCTGCGCAGCAAGAATTAGACATGAAAACGGAGAGACGAGAGGCTATGCTTTGCTCCCAGCTCTCTCAGATGCTTTACGATGAATATGCAATGAAAGTGTGTCAGAAACCCGGAGACCACTGTCATCGCTTAAAGTTCCCGTTTTCGTTCTGTACCAAACCAAACAGCAGCAAACAGAGAACGTGGTGACACAGGTTAGTTTTACACTACTGACGGTGTGTTGTTGTAATACTAATTCTGCTACGAGGAGAAGTAGCTTTTACCTTTGAACAGAACCAAGACTCAGACAGTATAATTTAATAATTTCTGGATTCTGTTCACATCGTTCAGATGGAGACCAGAGACAGTAAATGTGATGATAAAACAGCAGAAGACCCAGTTGTGGAGATTTAAAGTTAACACTGGAGGACCAGACTGGATTGAACAGATCTTGTTCTGGTTTTATTTCTTTCCTTTTATTTATTTTTTTTTTTGGAGTGTGTGTGTGTGTGTGTATTTCTTTTGGACTTTGCCTTTAATATTTTATGTAAAGTACTTTTCTACATGAAATGTGCTATAAAATAAGCCTGCCTTACTGTGGACTGAGATTCTACTGCTCAAGTGTTTCCAGAGGTCATGTATCGGACCTTTAAGGTCAGGTTTAAAGTTTTGGGATGTGCATATTCACAATCTTGCTGAGAATTAAATACAACTGCTGGTATTAGGCTCTGTTTTGCATGAAGCAACAAAGAAAAAAGCGAACTTAATCCTGTTGTTGTCTCTGCAGATCAGTGTGTTATTTATGTCACAGTCAAAAAACAAAATGAACAATCTGCAATCAATTATAACCAATTAAAAGGCATCCAGAGGTGAATTTCTTCTTAGCGTATTTGAGTTTTAAATCTTTAGAGAAAAGCAAATAAGCCAAAAAAGTTGAATTAGTACTTTAAATTTACATTCAGACTAAAAGGAAGGGCATCCTCTTTCAGTTTAGGGATTTGTTGGTTGAGTTTATTGAGACTTGCAGCATTGGTTTCTGCACAGCTGACAACAAGAAGCTTTGGTGGACAGCTGCTGGACCTGCAGCGATGACGGTGCGTCTCCGGATTCTGTCCTCACATGTTGAACAACTTCCTGACTTTCGTTGCTTATCAAATGAACGTCCTCTTACCTTTGCACTCGAACATCCTCACTGCCTCCCTTTAAAATCTCTTTAAAACGACTCAATGTTCACTAATGAGTCTCCAATTCCCCAAACTCCCACCTCCCCAAACACCTGCTCTGCACACGTGCACTCACAAACATGTACCAATCTTGATGTCTGCAGCCATGGAAGCGCTGACACTCTCCCTCACTGCTCGCTGCCTCTGCTGCCCCCTGCTGGAGGAAAGCTCTGAGCCGCCACGAGGAGACCAGCTCATTTTTCTCCCCTCTCTTTGTTTCTGCATGCAGCTCGTGGTCGCACTAACCTAGAGCTGAGAGAGAAGTTCATCCTTCCTGAAGGAGCGTCTCAGAGTCTGGCTCCTTTCCGCTCCCGGGGCCGGCGCTCCAAACCGGGCTCCCGCAACGCCTCACCGACCCGCTCCTCCTCCTCAGCCTCCCACAGTGGCGCCTCGCTTCCCTCGGCTCCCTCCACCCCCGCCACCCCAACGGCCTCTGCATCATCCAGGGTAAGATTTTTACAAATCTGTATGTTCATGTGTGATTTTAAAGACTTAAAAACCTGAAGTTTAGATTTATAAAACTTGCATTAATTCCCCGCCCCACCGTGAATTATGGAAAAAATTTGAGGTAGTTTATGAAATTAGATTTCAAACTTATGAAGAATGTTTAGTGATGCTCCGAGAGACTCATCAGAAAAAGCTTTCTGGTCAATTTCCAGCTGATCTGCAATAATTACAGCCAGCGTCCACTTTGACACCAAATTTTCATTCAGTTTCACTTCCAGTCGACTGAACCTGCAGTAGATTTTGTCGACTGTAATATTGAGTGCAAAGAAAATGATTATTTTCCTTTTAGTCTATTAACTTGTCGAACTGAACTCAATGTTTTCTGATGTCTTCTGTAACTGACGTAAATGACCATAAATGAATATTAGGTGTGACTGGATCTCTGCCTAACTCATTCCACCTTCACACAGAACTAAATTGGGTCTGACTGGATCTCGTCTCTGATGAGTATTTTTGTTTTTATTCCTTGATGAAAGTTTTGATACATTTCATCATAATTTTCGTCTTTCAAGCATTAGTTTTTATTTTAGTTATCATCTCATCTTTATCCCCAAAAAATAGTTGTTGACAATTAAAATTATTATTAGACTGAATCCACACCTAAACCAGCCGTCTGTTGTCAATATGTTTAAAATGGACCCTGCAGAACCAGGTGGTGGTGATTATTTTAGGCTACATTTAGGTTGTGTAACAGGTGAAGGGAAACCTAAACCCGTTTTACAAGCTTTATTGACCAAAGCCTTACGGTTTGTAGTGGCTTTTTGTGGTTAGCCTAGTACCTTACATACCAAACTACTGAAAAGCAACATAAATGGAAGCAAATCAGAACCTTGTTGGTAAGTAAACTGTATAATTTACAAGCTCTGTACTTTTCAGTCATGCAGTATGCTTTATGTTTCTTGCCATGCATGATATCCGCTGTTATTCTCGGTTTTTATCAACCTCAACATTTTCTGTTACTTCTGGATCATGAAACTGTAACGGGAGCTGTGATGCTCAGTGCCAAGGCCCCGTCACTATGCTCCCGCCAGATGAACATTTACATGCCAGAAACATTCGAGTAACAGCTCATCATCCTGGCGCGTTAGTTTGAGAAGTACCGTTTCAGTTAGACTAACATGTTATATGTATTTTAAAAGTCCAGTTTTAGTCAAATTGACAGAACAACCTGGCCTTTCATGTAAGAGAAGTTTTTTAGCATTGGTAAGGCTGGAAACACACACACCAGACACACTAAAACAAACTCAAACACACATCTCCATGAAGTCATCATCAGGATGAAGAAGCTTGTGTTGTTGTTTTTGTTTGTCATGTACGTTCTGCATCAAAGCATTTCTGTGTGTTTGTGGCAGATGCTGAATGTCCATTTGTGACATTGTATGTGTGTTTTTATGGATTTTGTTGCGTATTGTTCCTTTTTTTGTCCACCTGTTGTCAAGGATCACCACATCCTTACATGTGAAATTTATTTTTTCTTCTGTTTTTTTTTTCTGTCATCTTTTTGCCTTTTCCCTCCATTCCTGTCATTCAACCCTGATAACCCGCCTTCAAAAATGTTCTTCCTGCTTTGTCGGGTTCACCGTAAAAAAAAAAACAAAACACTAAATCATCCGCTTTTACGTAACAACACGCTGCGCTGCACCTCCAACCTCCTACTCCCCAATTCACTCCCTCCCTCTCCCCACATTCACTTCTCCCCTGCACTGCTTTTCCTCCACCCATCCTTTCATTCCTTCCTTCCCTTCCTCCCTTCAGTCCTCCCACACTCACTCTCGTGACTATGCCAAACCCTGGCTGGCACACAGTAAAACTCCAACGCCAACCAAGTGCCATTGCTGCCCAGATCACGGTCACAGCCACTGCACTCCTGGGCAAGAGGTAACACACTCACCCCACCCAACCACCCACCTCCCCATCCCACCGACCCCTCGCCCCTGAACGTGCTAATGCACTAACACACACGCCTGCAAAGAAAGTTTGGCTACTTTGACACATTTTAGCTGCTTTTTGTGCTTTAATGAAAGAAGAAAATAAATATTATGGGGTGAATTTGATACGTATTAGATGTAAAAGTTGAGACAAGAATTGCATGAAGTCATCGGCGTAGAAAAGATTTAACTGGGTAGAAAATCTAAAATAAGTTCAACCACAAAGATTTTACCTGCTTTTTCTTTTTTATTTGAAAGAACAAAATAAATATGATGTGGCAAAGTTAAACATTGGAAATTATGAGATTTAAAACATTAGTTTAGACAAAAAGTGCATGAACCTGTTTAAACAGGAAATATAAAAATTAACTTCAAACTGAACAATTTTAGCTTTTATCTGTTTTAAATTAAAGAAGATAATTGTTATGATTTGGTAAAGCTAAAATATAGAAATGTATCAGATTTCAAATTTTAGTTTAGATAAGAAGAGCATGAAGTCATCAGCGTAGAAAGGTTTAAACTCAACAAAAAAAAAATTCAAATCAAGTTTAAACTGATCAACTTTAGCTGTTTTTTCTGTTAAAATTGAAAGAAGAGAATAAATGTGATATGATGTTGCTATAACATATCAGATGTAAAAGTTGAGACAAGAAATGCATGAAGTCATTAGCATAAAATCGATTCACCTGGCCAGAAACCAAGTTAAAACAGAAAAGCTTTAGCTGCTTTTTCCTGTGAGAAAAGAGAAGAAATGTGACATTAAAATATGAAAACTTATCAGATTTAAAAGTTTAGACAAAAAGAGCATTAGGTCATCAACAGAGAACAATTTTAACTGGACAGAAATCTAAAAATCAGGTTCACGTTTACTGAAAATTGGAAAAATAATCCGTAGCTGTCTTAGAGCGGCGTTTGAGTCATCCATACAGTTTAATGTTCTAAAGTAGTTGTAATAAACTAACACAGAATTTCATTAGATTATAGCGGCCAGTTTTTGTTTACAATAGTTTGTTCAAATGTGTTTGGTGTCCGTTTGTTGTGTAATATTTGTTTGTAGGCCTGTTTGTGTTCGTGTAAATGTGTTGTTTGTTCTGGTGGTAACTAAAGTTGTCGTTTTTAAGAGAATGTCGCTGTGAATAACAGCAAAGTTATTCTCGGCTGATGTTTCATGTGTTCTCCCGCAGGGGGCAGCGTCCGGGTCCAAACTAAAGAGGCCGACGTTCCACTCGAGTCGAGGCTCGCTGACGGGAGAGAACGGAGGAACCACGCCCACCAGCAAACGAACCGGTGAGACACAACTCGTTTCCTACTGTTGGTTCAAGCTGCTGTGAAATTAAGTTTGACAGTTTGTTGCATAAATTTACAACAAACTACTTCTGGCGTTTTTTTCTAACTAATTTATTGCATTTATTTATTTGTTTTTATTCACTCATGTTTATTATTTCATTTTCATACTATTTATATTTACCAATTGTTATTAATTTATTAAATATTGTCTTTTTTTTTCAAGTCTTTTTCCTTGTGTTTTTTCTTTCCAGATTTTTTTCCTGTATGTATATTGTTTTTATATATATGCAAATAAATTCAGGCGTTAAGGGGTTAATATTTTTGTAAATACATTTTCACTGGAAATTGTAAGCTTTCAAACAAAGAAATGTTGATTAACAGATCTCAAAACAACAAAAACCAGACTTTAGATGTGAAATAACTGACATATACTTCAGATATTAAAGATTTTTATTGTTTTCCTACTTTGGACTAACATGTATGGAGAAACCTTGAGTCCATCGCCATTTTGGAGCCAGAAAAAACTATGGACCAGAAGCTGACGCTGGAAAGAGATCTTTGAATTATAAGTGAACAAAATGTTTAATTTGGGGACTAATAAATATTAGTTAATGAGACCATAATGAAACAGTGAGGAATGGTTGTCACTTCCGGCAGATGACTTTGGCATCTTTTATACACTGGATAATCTTTAAAAGATCATTTTTGCTGTTAAGTTCAGCTCAGATCCTCATCTATACACCAGAATCTGACTCAACAGTGAGAAAATTAAGTCATTTTGTGTATTAAAGGGATTTTAATTTAAACTCCCCCTCCCTCTGTTCCTGTCAGATCCTAAGCGTGGGGCATCCACTGCCAGCGGTCCAACCAGCCGAGCCGGCAGCCGAGCAGGCAGCAGGGCGAGCAGTCGCCGCGGCAGCGACGCGTCAGATGCGTCGGAGCTTCAGGACGCTCGCTCCGTCTGCTCTGACACCTCCGACACCCCCAGACGTCCCGGCAGTGGAGCCAAGCCCTCCAAGATTCCCACCATTTCTAAGAAGGCCCCCAGTCCAAAGACCCCTGGGTCTGCAAAGAAGTAAACTCGGCCACAGAGAAACTCCGCACAGAGTGAACCACCATCGTCAGCCATGTTGGCTTAGATGTCCCAGCCTGGGTCTGGACATCCTCATGGAGGGCTTGTCTAAAAATGATGCACTATGACTGATATTTTCCAGGGGAAAGAAGGAGCTGGACAATCTGAGTGAATCTCCTTCTTATTCTTTCCCCCATCTTTAAAACTGATTGTGAACATGCACAAGAGGAGAAGAGTTCTGGTCCAGTAGTCCCAGACCAGAGTCAGTGGGGTCAGCACCGACTTTTCCCCTTTAAGATCCCAGTTTGCCTTCCAGTGTCCTTCTCCCAAACGTTCCCTACTGGCGTGGAACCAAACACCCACCGATGTGATGCTGCCTTATTTTATGTTACATACTTCGAATCACGCAGACTTCAAACCTCTTTCCACAACACTGACAGACAGACACACACATTTGAGCCTGGAGGCAGGGAGGCAGGGCCACGCCACCACCGCAGCTCAAGAAACAAAAAAAGCTCCGATGACATTCAGGAAAATAAAAAGAATTGTGGGTGAATTATTTTGGCTTGTGGGCCACATGCCTCAACGACGCGTCAAAAAAGGAAAATATGCAACGACTGCCATGTCGCTTCCCCCCCCAAACTGGTTGGCGAGAAAACAGTCACCTCAGCAGCGGAGAGCCGAGGAGGCGGAAAGCGCTGTCTGACACAGAGCGGCTAACCTCAGACTCTGCTGCATCTGAGTGCAAACACTCGCACACCGAACTCCTCCCAGCCGCTGGAACGCCAGCACCAGCCTCCTCTCTGCATTTCAGCAAATGGTGGTGTGGTTTTCTCACATGCCGACGTAACAATCCGACACAAAAATCACAAGCTAGCAATAGAAGGGACTATTTTTACGGTGACAACTAACAGCACATTACTGATATACGACATGTGTAACCTAACATGATGTTAACAACCATGTTTGCAGAGTTCGGCAACCAGCATGCACTAACTGTCTCTCCCTCTGCTGTTCCACCTATTCTGCGTTGCCCTTAGCAACCCAGCTGCACACACACACACACACGAGGTGGTGTGTATCCCATGTGTGTTTGTTACAGGAAACAATGGAGGTCATTGATTTGAGTCACTGTATGCAAAGTTTTCATTTGCTAATGTTTTTTTTTTTGTTTGTTTGTTTTCTGGCTAATTTATAATCCAGTTTTCTTATTTAGCTTGAAAGAAAGATCTATTTATTTTTCCGTTTCATGTCATATCACCACTGACAGAGTGATTTAGTATTATGGTTAACAAAATTGTGTTTTTTTTGTACTGAAAAATGTCCACTCTGCTCTCTTGACATGGTTTGTGTATAAATTGTAACTTTACTCAGTAGAGCGCTGATTCTACTGCAGCCTTGTGTGTTCAGTTTTCTTTGTTGCTAATGACTACAGTTTCCTGACCAAAGGGGTTTCCCTTCATCTGTAGAGAAAACTACAAATATGAATGATGGGGCCTGGGCAGAGGATGGGGGGTGTCTCCTACCTCGTTTCCCTCCCCAGCGTCTTTTCTTCTAGGCTTTTTTCAATGGTCCTGTCTCTGGCAGGGCCGAGTTGCCTCTGTCACTTCATGTAAAAGATGACGTTTATGAAACTAATGAAATGACAGTAAGAAAGAAAGTAGACCTCTTAAAGTGATTTTTATTTATTTATTGTCTCTGTGAGGGCGGGGGCAGAGACGACATGTCTGCCACCTTTTGATGCCGCGCTCCTCTCAGTGCGATGACGATGATGTGTGGCGAGGAGCTTTACCAGGAGTCACTTGTGTATAATTACAACAAAAAACTAAAATTATAAACAATTTTTTTGTTCTGTTTTTGTATTAAAATATGCTTGCAGTAAAACTGATTCTGGTCTTCTATATATTTTTCTACTTTACTCTGTAAATATGTGTGTAAATTACTTTTTAATCTCATTTTGACCATAATTTTGACTTTTTATCTCCTTGAATCTCAGAATTCTTACATTAATGTTCTAAAAAAAATTAATCTCAGTTATGACAATTATGACTATCATGATAATGACTTTTAATCTCACATTTGTCTCATGACATTTTCTATTAGGAATTTTTATCATCATTGTGAGATCAATAAAGTGTAGGCTTATTTGTTATGCTTGCGCATGAAAGAAGATAAAGATAGTTTATGCAAATCTGGACCCATCCACTATGAAGTTACAGCCAGTTTAAGCTATGGAAGTTAGCCAACGGCTAATATGTGCTAACTGCTAACAGCTGTTCACACACACAGTTGGACCTAGCAGCTAGTAGCTAAAGGCTAACACCAGTTCACCCAGACTGGGAAGCGGCTGCTAACTATATAAAAATGGCTGTGTTGAGTCATTTTCAGAGAACAGTAAATCTGCTGTAAAGCTGTAAAATTTGTACATTGATTACTTCAAGTTATATCAAAGTTTAATTTCCACAGCATTGTTCTTTGAGGAGATGGAATAAAACTGTTGTTTGACGGGTTTACATACAGTAAGGTACATTTTGGTCATTATCTGACAATTGTTCACAAGACAAATGCTCACTACACAAAAAAAAGACATGCTCACAAATTGTTTTATAATCTATATTTACAGTGAAATATGAAATATGTTCACATATCGATTTAATGATGAAAGTATGTACAAATACCAAAATCTAATGCACTAAAAACATGTATATGAAATTGACTTTTTATTGTAGTTCTATCACACCTAAGGTCACTTTATTTCACACACTGATGAAATAAACAGGTAGTGCACCCAAAAATCTGTTTTTGAGCTGTAAACAACACAGTATTACTTCATTGTGATTACAACCACATGTACTGTTAAGTTTGTACTTTTTAAATGTATTTTAAAAATGGGATTTTGTGGGTTAAAAAAAATGGCTCATAACGCTCTCTAAAGGGTAAAACTAGGTTTTGTTTTTCATGACTTTGCCTGGACAGTCTGGAGTTTGCCCACTGGGTTCACAGAGCATGCTGTCTCGATAGCACTTCACATGACCCTGACTCACCTGCAGCATCCCAACACCTGTGTTAGGATGCTGTTTGTGGACTTCAGCTCAGCCTTTAACACCGTTCTCCTGGACATGCTGGCCCTGAAGCTCCACAACCTGACTGTCAGCATCACTCTGCACCTGGACCAGGGGGTGTCGTGGCTCATCAAGGTAGAGCACTCGTCTTGTAACCCGAGCCGAGGGTTGCCGGTTCAATCCTCAGCCAAGTCGAGATCAAGTTGAGTTCACGTCGAGGTGTCCTTGTGCAAGACACTGAACCCCTAATTGCTCCTGATGGAGCTCCTCGACCGTGCATGGCAGCTTCCGCCATCAGTGCATGAATGTGTGTGTGAATTGGTGAACGTATGATGGGAATCATTCCAGGTAGAGTAAAGCGCTATGGACCATTTACCATTCTTCCTCAGAGCTGTGAAAGCAATAGCCCCCCTGCAGTCCAACACTTACACTTGAACAACAATGGCGGCGGACATGGTGCAAACAAAGAAACAGTTCGTGTGTTAAAATTTTTACAGCGCAAATATATAAAAATGGCGGTTACAGCATTTTTGCGGTTTATGATTAATAATGGCGTTTAATACCACCATTAATTGTAAAGTTACGTAATCGTTACCCTCCAAGGTGGAACAAACACAGCAGCTGTCTGAGATCAGCAATCTGAGATTCCCATGATCAGTGAATGCAGCATTATTCACTGTGAGCTTATCAAAGGCATCTGATCACTAAATCAATGCTTAATGAAGATGTTTTCTTCTCTGGAGTGAAGGGGTTAATGCTGTTGGACTGACAGAGTTCTGCCTTTCTGCTGTGAGTATGTTTGTCCTGCTTTTAACTTTTTATGAGGTTTTTCCCACATTTAATATGCATTTTATGATCTCTGTAACTTCTTTTATGGGGTTTTATACACTTCAGAAGTTGCTTGAATGGAGAAAATGTTCTTCATGTCTATTCATGGAAGTTTTAAATCCCCCCTTCCTTTCTTTTCTTTTTTTTCTTTTCTTTTTTTCTTACAAAATCAGTTTTTGGTCTGTTTGCTTCTTACTCACAACTTTCTAACTTCTTACTTTTTAAACTAATGAAAATAATGACATGGCGTTTTTCCTCTTTGCTTGTCATGTTTTGATGTGCGTGCCTGCACTGGCATCCGCCTGCAGACCTCAGACTCGCAGGAAGTGACCGGACGTTTCTCTGTAACTGTTTGAGACACAGATAAAGACACACCCGGCTGGAGGTAGGGGAGGTGGGGGTTAATCTCTAATATGATCAGTTTGCATCAGATGGCAGATTGGGAGGATTGAAAGCTTTGTCTTGTTTATTTTGTGGATCCAGTGGAGCTGATGAGGTCTGAGTCCAGCCTCTGCAGCTGTGTGTACACTCATTTCTGTCCACGCTCCATTCATCTTCACCCGTCCTCACCGCAGTCAATCTATCATCCCAGGCTGGTCTGTGACGACAGTACTTACTCTGTTCCACCACTTCTGCCTCCCAGGAATGTCTTTTTTTTATTCCTGTGTGTTTCTGGGGCATTTACTTCTTTTTTTTTTCCTTTCACCTCCTCCTCTTCACCTTCTCTTCTTTATCACTCCACACGAATCCTCTGAAAGTTGCAGATGTGCGGAGCAAAGAAAACCGGAGCATTAATTCCTGGCATTTTGGGAGTCGCCCTTTGGGCCAGGACAGAATGAACAGCGGTCACTTTGGTTTGGTCAGTGTTATTCATGCCTTTCAAAGTGACCACAAGGACCGGCCACTTTGAAGGAAATGGTACACAAACATGAGCGGGCACAGAGCTGAACCTCAACTATATTTGAGTCATTTCTTCCCTCCAAATTCTATGGAAGCAAATTCCTCCCACTTGTAAATGAAAAAATATAGTCAAAGTATCCGATCATTATAGATAATAATAGAGACTCAAAGACTTAATTACGACATTAAGGAAAAAAAATCTAAATTATGAGATACAAAGTAATAATTATTAAATTAAATTCATGATTATGAGTCAAAGTCATTATCATGATAAAAAGACATGATATTATAACATAACTTTAAATGTCGTCATTTTTTATTTTTATCTGATAAATATTTATTTTCTCATTAAATTAAGATGTTCATCTCATAAATATTACTTTTATCTCATAATAACGAGTTTTTATTACTTTCAATATCATATTTTATTTAATAAGTATGACTATCATATAATAATGATTTTTAATCTCATAATAATGAGATACTTTGCCAATATTTTTTGTTTACTAGTGGCGGGAACGGGCTTCCATAAAATCCTTCTGGTTTGGACTGTGTTTGCATCAGTCCTGCTGCAGGGCTGAACTAATGAATAACTCCAAATCTGATGCCACAGAGTTCAAGGACTGAGAGTTTGGGGGGCTTTTTGCATCTTGTTTTTTTGTAAATAACAAAAAATTCTTGGTAAATTTACCCTCAAAGTGAACATCAGGCTGCCAGACTCAGCGCTGACTCGCAATGAAAGGAAGCAGTCATGAGGAGATGAAAAGATAGATGGGTGGAGGTAGGAGAGAGATGAGGTCTCACTAAAGAGACCACTGGGAGGGGGGATGATGAGATGGAAGCAGGGGAGAGGCGGAGGCTTGGAGGAGAAACTCTGGCCAAGATTCCTCCACAGGACCCACTCAGGGCGCTGCACAGTTCACACTGCAGGAACAGAGAAGAGGAAGAAACATTTCACCCCTCCTAAGGATCAGGAAACAGTTTCTGTTTATATACGTTTGGATTAAGAGACACATCTGGAACCCCAGAGACGTGTGGGAGGGAAGCAGCCTCCAACAGATGAGTAAAAAGCGTTCAGTGATTCTCTGGAGATGTTTGACTGAATCACTGCAGGTGTGAACGTCAAAGGAAATCTGATCTCTCTATTTTCCACTCCAGTTCCTGCAGCACCTGCTCATCACTGAGATTGGTCTCCAGTCGTCCACGTTTGGGACTTCAGTCTTCCAGAGGGGCATTGTTTGTCTGTATTCAAAACACAGCTCAGAGAACTTGTAATTATGCTTACACTGATCTCAGTTTCTGCTGCTGCGTGACTGAGAGTGGGGGAAGAGGTGGAGGATAGAAGTTTTTCTTGAAGTTTAGAGAAGGTGGAAGAGGGAGGGAGGCGTAAACAGAAGCAGTAAACAGAGCCAGGGCTTTTCTAAACACATCTGTTTGCTTGTGGGGACGGAACTGCAGCAGCTGTGCTGGAAGAAGAGAAGAGGACGCGACAGCGATGGCTTCAGACGCCTCTTTCAAGCAGATCTTCCATCTGACGACCAGATCCACCTCCACCTTTCTCCTCCTGCTGCTCCTGCTGTCCCTGTTGCTGTGGAGCCAGCAGGCCGAAGCCGTGGTCCAGTCCAGCTTCCAGCGGCTCAGCGGCCGCGAGAAGAAGGAGATGCAGAAGGAGATCCTGAGCATCCTGGGCCTGCCGGTGCGCCCCCGACCCCACCCGCCACTGCGCCCGCCCTCCTCCGCGCCGCTCTTCATGCTGGACCTGTACCACGCCATGTCGGTCGACGGCGGGGATGAAGGGAATGAAATCATCGTGAACGGAGCCGGGATGGGGAGGTTTGGAGGAGCTGCGCAGGTCCACCACGTGGCCCTGCCCATCCTCAGCACGCACACGCCGCCGCTGGGGACGGTGGTCAGCGAGGCCGACACGGTGATGAGCTTCGTCAACCTGGGTGAGTTCTTGCTGGGGATGAATGGATAAACAGAAAAGGCTTCAGGTGGGGTTTCACTCAACTAACTGTGGACGAGAAGATGAAATATCCAGAATTACCTTTAAAACATCAGTTTATTGTCAGCTACCAACATTTTCCACAAATGCCTCGCGCAGTGTGATCAGCCCTTAAAACTTCTCCAGATCGCTGAGTTATCACAGTTTTCCTCAGGAACAGCAGTGTGTAGCTCTGTGGGGTAAATTGTGATGGGCAGCTTATCCAGGCTTTTATATCCCGTCCAGGTTTACAATCCAGCCACAAAATGTAGTGTTTATATCCACAAAGAGTGATCCACCATTATTTATCACATTTACATGATTAATAAAACATTACTACCCTGTGTGTTGCTAAGGGACCTCTCTTTTATGACTAAATTATTGTCAAACTGTCCATCAATCAAAGTTCTAGTTAGTAATAATTTCTGTTTTCTTATTATTAATACATTAATTTAAAATTATTTTAGCCTCATCTGACAGGCTGTCCTGAAAATAAACATAAAAATGTTGCGCTTCTACGTGCATTTTTTTTTATTGAATTAAATAAAGAAGAAAGAAAAAGACATAAAAGCAAACAATGTCTTGGAGTTTTAGGGGTTAAACCTGCTGTCGGTGTGGATAAAATATTACAAATCACCAAACTGCTGCTGCAGGTCGACTGAGTGTTGAAGTTCTCCATAAACAAGAGCTGAGAAGCAAAAGTTGGATTAACTCCACGGTTTTGTCCTGTTCAATAATCAAATGAAGAGTCTGAAAAATGTTAATGGTCCTTATGATGGATAAAACTGTACCTCTGGGCAAGCATTATATAATGTATGGAGGAGTAAAATGATAAGTTTTATTAATTGTCTGTTATTATTGGGGAAACATGTTTCTGAGCAGCATTTCTAAAAGTTTAAAGATCATTTTCAGTCAGAAAAACTCAGAAATGTTCATCTTTTTGCTGTGTTGAGGATCTTAAAAACAACCACCATGTGGGAAAACACCCTGTCAAAACTTTACATTTCAGGGTAAATAAAAACTAAATTATATTCATATGAATAATATAAAATATACACATATTAAACCAAACTACAGAAACGGTTTCCAACAGCAGCAGAAAGTTGAAGTAAAGCTTTTCTTTATTGTATGTGCAGGATTTGTTTCTGCACGGCTCTCTGACAGCATTTCCAGGAGTTCATGGGCCACATGGCCACTGCAGGGTCTTCAGATCCTGAACAGATCATCATCCCTCCACCACCGTGCTTGACAGTTTATATCAGCTGTTTGTGCCGATGGGCTGTGTTTGGTTTTCTCCACTTTGCTCTGGTCTGTCCAAAAGACACAGAAACCTTGTGCTTTGTTAGGATTGACCTTTCCAAACTTTGACAGAAGTAGGGTGTGACATGTCGTATTGTTGGTGATAATACCTGTAGATTTGTAGCACAGGACTAAAGACATCTTCTTTTCTCTGTGGATCATTTAAATAAGCAGGTTTAGCCAATGGATGGCTTTCCTAAATCTTGCTTCCATACATACATATGCAGCAGGACCAGGTTCAAAGATCAGCTTTCAGATGCTAGACCCCAGTAGTAAAAACTGGCTGGAACTTTATAACATAAAAACAGGGTTTGCACCAGACACAGAGTGATAGTAAGTCTGGACTTTAAGAACTTAATATTTCCTCACTGTGTCCAGTTCACAGTCTTGATAGATGATACAACTTTAAACTTGGATTTGTGTGACTCTTGTCATGTCAGAGTGTGAGTTTGTTTAATAATGTTGAGCAGATAAACACAGTAAAATGACCTAAATATTTCCAGCTACTTAACAACTAGTTAGTAAGGTCATGTGTCAGTCTGCAGTTCTGCGTCCATTTGTACTGCTCATTTATGTTAGTTAGCTTTGATTAGTAAACTCTGTTCTTTGCATCTTTGGATTTAAGACAGTTTCTCTAACAAAACAAGCTTTTTCTTTCACATCCCTGGGCTCTGGATGAACAGTTTTCTGACACGTTAAATCCCAAACTATATGAATGTTTAAAAAATGCTGTTGCATGTGGCTCCTCAGACCCTGCGTGAGTGGTTGTGCTTCCATCAGCAGCCGGGCCGATGCCTATCTGAACATGAAAATTAAACATCCTCTTCTCAATGTGTTCCTTCCTCCTGCTCCTCAGGACACTGATCGCCACTTAGTTTTCCGTGGGAATCTTCCTCCTCAGTTCTGAGCTCTAATAAACTCCCATCAAATGAAGGGGTTCCTCTTTCAAAGTTCTGCTTTGTTATGGGGAAGAGATTGCACCCTAAAATTTATCTGTCAACGCTTCAAAGTCCCCGAAGCTCGTCCTCTGAAGCTCAGAGGTTTTGTAAACAAAGGTGACCCACAGTGGAGACGTGTTTCCTTTGAGATAACATGCTTTCATTTGATGAGAAAATGCTTCAAACGTTTGGAAAGTGCTGCTGAACACATGAAACCGTGGAACAGAAACTAGCTGCATCAAGCAGGAGATGGTGTGTGTTCCTACATATGTCATGGGAAGACACAGCTGGACAGAATTAAAGGCCCCGTTGACACACAACGGCCCGAACGAGATGAAAATACTGCTGTGGAGGAGCGTCTCTAAAAATACCAGGAAGGGCTGCAATTAGTGGTGTGTGTGCTGAGCAGCTGCTGCGGTTCAGAGCACTAAGTGTCTCTAATTACTGCACCGAGTGTGTGTGTGTGTGTGCGTGCTGATATGAGCACACCCAACCATCCAGGGGTATCCTGTCCTCAGTATCTCTATTTACCACATATTTAATGAGTGTGTGATGCTGCATGTGCACGCAAAATCCCAAAGTTAGGGCTGTTTGATGTACTTGGAGGCTTCCACATGGACACACACACACACACACACTGCTTTGTTTGATGTATGGATTCTCCTGCTCGTCTGTTCTGTTAGTTGTGATGAAAGGCTGCCACTCAGCTACACCTTATGTGGTTCACTGCACGATGAAACGTGGTGCATGTGTCTCCAAGGTTTTCTTTTGGTAAATAAAAGCACATCTGGTTGATCTGAATTATACGTTTTCTTGATTTTTTATGAAACATAAAATCATTCCTGTTTCATTCCTGTATTACCAGCTCTTAAAATGAGGCCAGTCAAACCTCACATGGCAGATTACACCATGACATTATTTATTTAAAACCTACAGAAAAGCCAAAAACAGAAACAGTTGTAAATAAGTCCACCTCACAGTTTAGAACAGGGGGGTCTAGAGTCAGTCCTCGAGGGCTGCTGTCCTGCAGGTTTTCATTGTTTCCTATTAGGTTTTGCACTCATTAATTTGAGTCAGGTGGTTTTGGAGCAGGGACACATCGAAAACCTACAGGATTGTGGCCCTCGAGGACCGTAGCTGCACACCCCTGATTTAGAAGGTCACAGAAGCTCCTTAAGCAGCATTAACCTGAAGTAATAGTTTTCTGAATGTTATCAGTGCCTCACGTGGTTAAAGAGGAATTTTATTTTATAATGTTGCTTCAGTTTATTAAGGTTTGCAGCATCTGAAGGTCCCATCGCAGCATTTTAACCTGGCTGAGGTCTGGATGGACTGGATCATGTCTACATCTTGATTCTTTTCTCTTTCAGACATTCTGTTGTAGACCTGCTGCTGTGTTTGGGATCATTGTCCTGCTGCATGAGACCGTTTCTGCCAAGCTCTAGAATACTTTGGTATCCAGAGGAGATAACGGTCCACTCAGTGACTGCAAGGTGTCCAGATCATCAACCCTTCACCACTGTGTTGATAGCTGATATGAGGTGTCTGTGCTGACATGCTGTGTTTGGTTTTCTCTACTTCGGTCTGGTCTCTCCAGAGGTTCCAGGATTTTGGTCTTGTGGTTTGTTCAGATGCAGCTTAGCCAACCTAAGCCATGCAGCCATGTTCTGTTAAGAGAGAAGAGGCTTTCTCCTGCAGCCCTTCCAAACAAGACACTCTTGTTCTGTTTTTTTCTAAGTATCAGAGACCTGCTAACGAGCCATGATTTGATTCAGGTGTGTCGGAGTAGGGTGAATTGCAGCTTTCCAGGACCAGACTTTGGCACCACTGATCTAATCAGTGCATTGATCAGCAGCCCCTGGCTGCTGCTCATACTCCTAATTCCCTATGAAAGCAGTAAGGGTGGATTTATTTTTACACACACTGTTTCTGCAGTTTGGTTTACATTTTGTTCAGTAACCATTGACTAAGCAGTGTATGTATGTCGTGTTCTTGTTAAACTGAGGTATCGATGCTGGACCCAGTAAGTACCAGATGATAACATATGAAGTTACTCTTTACTCTTACTCTTGTCGTACATGGTTAAAATTACTAACATCGGCAGTTCATATAGTTAGATGTCAGTAATTCAGTCAGTAATTTGTACATTCTGGATGAATTACTGACATCTAGTGGTAAATATTGGCGTAGCGTAGGTGTGACTGGACACTGGCTACCAGTGGCCAAAGTTCTTCCAGTCATAAAGTGAACATGTGTGAGTGGATCCTGAGGTGCAGCAATGGCTGCACTACAGATAACTACTTCATTGTGAACATGTGTACTGTCTCCTTCTATGGTCCTTTTTAAGGTGTTACTCATCCCAAACGGAGCCCTACCTCCTATCAAAAAAATGCCGGTGCTCCAGTTTTAAAAGAGGATTCTCACTTCTCACACACAGTTGTTTGTCCATTCAGAGACACTGTAGTAAAAATGTGGCACAAACATGGCAGCTGCCATGTATGTGGACCCACCGGAAATAGGTATAAATGGTTCATTGTAAGAGAATAAATAGTTATTTAAGTAAAGTGATCAGTAGAAATAGTTTTTAACACTTATTGAGAAAATCATTTGAATCATTTAAAAGCAAAAACTTTTTATTTTATTTCACATTTTTTGTCATTCAGCTTTGATTTTGTTTCACTGTTTTAATGTTCTTCTACTGTGGTCTTTGACTGACTCATCTCCCGCCGCTCTCATCACTTCCACACCTTCACACTGCTGCTCCTCTTCCTCGCTCAGCTTCAGCTCCTCTGTGCTGTGACCCAAAGTTTTTCCAATCAGATTACAGGCAGCCATAAAAAGTTGCTGCCTTTGAAGATTATTGCTGCTTTTGTTGATGAAATTGAGGGAAAAAAGTGGGTTTTTCCTGTGAACTCCTGCCATTTGGCTGCTTTAATGCTCTTAATGTTTTTTTTTTTCAGTTTATCTTCATGATAAGCTCAGGGTTGCTTCACTTTTTAATCATGCATTTAGTATCTGATCTCAGATCATGCACACTGACCACATTTGAAGATGTTCTGCTGTTTTCATGCTCAGAAATCTGTCTGTGTGTGCAGTGGAGCAGGAGCAGGACCTCCTGCAGCCTCGTCCATACTGGAAGGAGTTTCGTTTCGACCTGACCCCCCTCCCTCAGGGTGAGACGGTGACAGCAGCAGAGTTTCGAATCTATAAGACGCTGACGGTGGGCCAGAGGGTGAACCGAACTCTGCACATCTCTGTCTATGAGATCCAGCGAGAGAACAGACGCAGGTTTCTTAAAACTTCCTTTTATCTTGTGTTTTATCTCTTCTGGCTGTTAAGAATGTAGGTAAAGTCTTGGTTTATAATGAATCTGATATGCATCAATTTTGTTTTTCCTCCAGAGAGCCGGAGCTTGTGCTGCTGGACATGCAGTCAGTTCCCGCAGGACAGGAGGGCTGGCTGGCTTTTGACGTCACTTCGGCCTCCAACCACTGGCTCCTCCACCCTCGCAGCAACCTGGGGATACGTCTGTATGTGGAGACGGAGGAAGGTGAGCGTGCTGCTGAATCACTGAACTGTGCTCTCATTGTGTTTTCCTGTGACGTGAAATCAAGTTTCTTATGTGGCTTTTTTCTCCTTCAGACCGCTCTTTATCTGCCAGCTGGATCGGGTTGGTGGGTCGCAGGGGTCCTCGCTCCAAGCAGCCCTTCATGGTGACCTTCTTCAGGGAGAGTCAGGTCCCGTGTCGGCCGCCGCGAGCTGTCAAGCCACATCCCAGAAAGAGGAAGCCTAAATACGACCTCCCAGTCCCCAACTTCCACAGTTAGGTTCAACAGAGGCACAAATAGGTCTTGTTTTTACAGTCTGGGGCTTTGAACCTTAATCCATGTGGTATAACAGAGTTCTCAAGAAACACATTTCTGTATGTGAAAAAAAATTCAGTTTCCCTAAAATATTAGATTTTATTAAACTTGTTTGTCTCGTGTTCAGATCGGAAAACAGCAAACAGTGGAGGTCAGCCGTGTAAGAAGCACGAGCTTTACGTCAGCTTCAGTGATCTGGGATGGAAGGTGACGTCAGCATTTTGTTTCTCTCCTCACTTGCTTTGGTGCTCGACTTGTTTCATCAGCTTCTGGTTAAATAAATTTTATTATAAGTGTGTTTTTATTTTATTTAAAGAAAAGAAAACATGGTCTCCAGTTTTTTCCACATTACAGCATGTTGTTTGAATGTTTGATGCCAGATGCATAAAACTCAGATTAGTTTCAGGAAGCAGAAGTGATTGGATTTGCTTTGAGGATTAAATGAAACTTGAGGCTGTGCCTCTGCATCCGGGCCTAAAACGTTTTCATGTTACTCAGGACTGGGTTTTGGCCCCCCCTGGATACTCGGCGTACTACTGTGATGGAGAATGTTTTTACCCTCTGGGTTCCTGCATGAATGCCACCAACCATGCCCTCATCCAGCAAGTGGTGAGTGCAGCAACAAACATGATGCTGCTCGTGAAACGCTTCGCTCATCTCACACAGTTAAAGACTGAAATATAAGCTGCATGTGACAGTTTAGTCCTCTGTTCCTGTTGAGGCAGTCTACCTCATTTATCTATCTACACAGACAAATGGGTGCCCAAACAGTGTACACAAATTATTATTAATACACATTTGTGTAATACATATTTACATATGTATTAATGAACATTTATTTATATTATATCAAACTGAAACTTTATAAAGAGCTTTTCATACTGAAGGGAAAACAAAGTGCTTAACATGATTAAAAAAAAAAGCAATTCGTGCACATTAAAAATAAAACAAGCCTTTACACCCATCAAAATAGATGACAAAAAAAGTCTTTCACAAATGAATGCACANTACCCATCAAAATAGATGATGACAAAAAAAAGTCTTTCACAAATGAATGCACACACACACACACACACAAAGCAGCCTCCCCCCCAAATTTTGCACAATATGACTAATTTCTGTCTCTAAACTGAATGTAGTTATAAAATAGTGATAAACATCTGGCTTTATACTGCTGGCTAGATATACATGTGTATGTGTTTATGTATGTTATGTGTATAGACACTTGCATACGAGTGTGTGTGTGTGTGTGTAAATATATAGGAATGACACGTATGTATGTATGTAGACACATACTGAGTGTAGTGGTCAGCTCGGTAATGTGTCGACATTGCAGGTGATGGCTGATGGTCCGTGTCGCCTCTGTTTTGTGCTGTCAGTCTCTTTGTCTGCAGTAATGTTGTCTGGTTTACACTCCTCCGTACATCCTCTCATTAGAGCTTCTATGTCTGCTGGCTGACGAGGTGAGAAGTCTGCATCATGGCTGACAGCTCCTGGTCTGTACTTTAGAGTGAAGCAGAAATCTGCTAACTCCATCACCCAACGATGACCCACACCATTTAGTTTGGTCGTCCTCATTACATATGTCAGAGGGTTGTTGTCTCTGTACACAGTGAAGTGAGGAGCATGGAAATAATGACCAGGGAACAGCCCACTTGAAAGCTAGAAATTCCAGTTTCCCAGAATGGAGTTTATAATTTTCCTCTGGAGTGAGTGTTTGTGATCCACATCCTGTCACCCTCAGTGTGACCCCTTGGGACTGATATAAGACAACACTGAGACCCTCCTCTAATGCATCAACATGTAAACCCTGGTACACACACGATTTTTTTTTATCTTAGGAGATTTTTTTATCTGGTCGAGATCTCACATGAAGATAAAAAAAATCATTTTTGATCGTACTGTGTTTGGTGTGCACCGAAAATGTAATCACAGAACAACACACATGACGGTGCTGTCCAGCAACTCATCTACGATCTAGTCCTCCGAACCGGACAAACGTGGAAACGTTGAAAAAGAAACATAGCAACAGCAAAAAACAAAGTAACATAGCAACAACCGGCAAACACAACACACAGCATGGAAGAAGATATACAGGAACAAGGGAATGATGGTGGTCTTGGGACCAATTATTACAGACAAATACAGAAATGAAAAAAATAATAGGCTGGAGATGGCGTGAACACGGACTTTATTTACTTCCTTGTTCCCCAGCCAGTTCGCTCTCTGATTGGCTACATTCCATACCACGTCACCAACCATGCAGTCACAATGAATGAGTCGTCGGCGTTCCTCAGAAATCGGCTCTGAAATATTGAACATGTTTAATATTCCCAACTGTCAGCTACGACTTGTTTTGGAGCGGATTATCGGGACAAATCGGCTCGTAACACACAACAGACCAAATGATGATTAGACATTGAAATCTCGCGATGGTCAGGCGTTTGCTGTCCGAGGTAGAGGCAAAATCGGGACAAAAACAACCCAAAAATCGTTGTGTGTACCAGGCTTAACACAAAGGGTTTTTCAAGATCAGGTTATGCCACTATTGGGGATCTGACAGTGTGTCAATCCATCTCTCCAACACTTTCTGGTTTGATGGTGTCCACTCAGTGGGCTGAAATGGGGAAAGCTGGGGGAGAGTGGCAGCATAAAGCAATTCTTATTTTTTTCAGTGCTTGAACTGCTTCTACTTCTTTTGTGTTCATCCTGTATCCCTCCTCTGAGATGACACAACCAACAAAACATACTTCTCTTTTGAAGAAGTCACATTTTTTTGGGTTTTTTTTCTTCAATACCTTCCTCACATTNCAAAGAAGTCACTTTTTTTTGTTTTTTTTTTTTCTTCAATACCTTCCTCACATTGTCAATATCGCTGTCAAAATCTTTACTGAAAACTAAGACCTCATCAAGGTAGAGTACACATACCTCATCCCTCAGGTCTCCAAGGCAGCCCCCCATACTGCTGGAAAGCTGGGGCATTTGTCAGTCCAAAGGGGATCCTGAGCCACTCATATAATCCCCAGGGTGTGATTCCTTGCTGACAAAGCCCTGATGTGGCATGCTTACACATGAATGTATGTATGTAAGCTTTTCCTTGATCAAGGACAATGAACCAAGAGTTTTCTCCCAGGTTCTCCAAGATTTCTTGAATTCTTGGGATGGGGTGTCAATCAGGATATGTCTTTTCATGGAGCTGTTGATGATCAACAGAGTCGAATAAAAGAATCTTTTTTTTTTTCTTACAACCACTATTGGTGACGAGTATGAAGATGTGGATTTCTGGATCCATCCTCTGCTCAGTAGATCTTATATGTGCTTTTTCACTTCTTGATAACAATGACGAGGGATAGCATTGCATGTTTTTGTAACTGGGGTGTCATCCTTAAGAAGTATTGTCATCTGAAGATCAGGAATACATCCAGTATCCCAGTCATTCTGAGCAAAAACCTCCCACTCCTCCCTCAGCATCTGTCTTATCTTATGCTGCTGTTCTGTTGTCAAATGAGAGAGGTTGACAAGTTTTGCATTGGATGTACTGTAGTTCCATCAAACACCCCCTTTGGTGTAACTTGATATGGTTGTGATTGGCTGTTTTTGCTCCCATCTGCATTTTCATGTTGTGCCTAAGACACTGCTGTATGCATACACGTATATATGTATATGTATGTGTATATGCGTGTGTATATACACATGTATGTATGTATGTAGCTGGCCGACTCTGTTTATTGTTCATATATACATCT
>CM047991.1:29729479-29741382 GCA_026261665.1 Melanotaenia duboulayi | reverse complement strand
TATATATATATATATAAAGTCTGCCTACATTGTGGAAGCTTTGTGGTGGGTCATATGTCCTACTCAACAACCCCAAAACATTTATATTGAGATGGTGTGTTACATTGATATTCTGCATATTCATAATAGATCACAACATGATTTATCCCAACAGGACACTTTAAAAAGAGACACTTAATTTGGGTGCTAAATTTAATTTGAAACAAAAAAAATGTGTGGACATTGCGCAAGTTGTTGATGCATTAATAACATGTGACCACATCATAGTTCTCTTGTTACCTTGTGTTAGTAATTCATAGCCATGACTAAATAATGTGTGGCCATGTGATATCATCTTTGCCACGTGTTGGTGACATGTTGGCTTGAGTTCAATCCTTTTTCCATCACTGTCACCAAACGGGCTTAGTACGGTGGCCTCAGGCACAGCAATGACTGCACTACAAGTAACTGACTTCAACATTGTGTACAGTCTTCTTCTATGGTAATTTAAGGCGTTGCTTATCTCAAATGGTGCACTAACACCTCATTTCACAGTCATGACATGAAGTTACTGATCTGAACAGCAAAGTCAGTTATGAGAAGTTTACTTCTATGTCAGCTGTCTGACCCTCAGTTTGAGGTCAGAGCTCCGTCAGGCCTCTTAAAGTGGCTTCCAGAAGTGAGTTTAAAGGATTCAGACACACACTGGGAACACAGTTTCATCACTTTATTACAGTAAATGAGTCCATATCATACACACACAGAACATAGACAAACAGGTTTGTGTTTCTTTCTCTCTCCTTCTCAATCCCTCCATCACGCGACACATTAGGCTTCCAGATCAGAGCACAAGAAAACAAAACGACACATCAATGCGTGACGAGATGATCGGTTCAATAAAGAAGTTAAAATAACTAAACTGAGTTTCTGAGATTCAAAGGACTTGAAACTTTCTGTCATAGACGACCATTTTGTGATCATTAGCAGCATTTCTAAAAAACAGCACGAGGAAAAACACCAGTGGTGAGAGCTAGTCGGGGATTGTAACATCAGTCTGATCCGCTGCAGACAAAGTTCTGCTCTAAAATGAGATGCTTGCAGTAAAACCTGAAGCTCCCGTTTGACCAGCACCACTTTCAGGGTGGAGGTCTCACACACACGTACGCGATACAGCAGAATAAATAAAAGGATTGAACGAAACCTGAACTCCAGCTGCAGACTGCAGGTCTGAAATGCTAGCAGTCCTCCCTCAGCTTCTCTAGCCCACCCACTTGATGCTACAAAAACCACTTCATCATAACAGGTTCGACTCTGTAACATAAATTAAAATCAAGATGCGTTGTGGGTAATGTAGGGACCAGATATGCAGACTAAAAAAGAAGATTTCTGCTGCTACTGTTACTTAAATATCAAATCATGAACTGACCACTGAGTCAAGTGTTCTGGGAGAGCAATAAAAAAAAGAAGCTAAATTCTGCTAACTGGATCTCTACAAGCTCCCATTTCTACCACTGTGATGAAAAAGACAAATCATTCAAGGCAACCCTTTAAAGCTGTTTTTATCACAATTGATCAATTTATGAGACCTATTGCATTACTTTATGGTAAAAACTAAACTCCAACCTGCTGTATACAACCTGCTTGCCTTCTGCCCCCTGGTGGATATCTTTTGCACTACAACGATTCTGACCTTTCCCTACAGTAATATACTGTATGCAGATTATTTTTTATATTTATATTGTTACAAGGCCATATAAAGACTCCAGATATTAAAAAGTACATTGGTCAGGTTTTAAAGGGTTAAAAACTGCATCTCCAATTTTTGAGATGCTAAATCTGAATTTGGAAAATGATTAACTGTGACTTAAAATATTTTTTCTTTACCTTATTCATTCCATTTTCAGCCATCACAGAGACAGAAATGGTCCTCTGTAAGAGTCTGACATTCATGATGTGACAGTTCGTCTCCCTTTTTCCTCTCCTTCCAACACAAAACCAGATCCTGTCTGCACATATAAAAGATCGATCACGCTCCCGATAACTAAAGCAGGCTATCAATGATCAATGTTTCCTCTTACATAAAATCAGCAGTACTTAATGTTTTCTTTTAAAGTAGTGCTAAAATATTTTAAATGGAAAAAGATTAAAATGCTCATGGCTTCTCTGTGTACTGGCTCCTTCAGAATATTACTGTTTATATTCAACCCACACGTGGAAGACGACATGTTTTAAACTGAAAACTCTTTCCTCATTCAGACGGTGCGACGAGGACAAGAGCTGAGTTTTAACAAACTTCTTCAGTTTTCACCGGACTACGTGAAAGAGAAAGAGAGAGAAAGGTCATCAGCAAACATGAGGAGTGGCTCTTTTTTTTTCCTTTTGTTTCTCTTTTGCTTATTTACATTTTAGATTGTGGAAAAAAAAAACTTATTTACAGAAATGCACAAACTAAGAACGCTTCATCGACAGAATGAGGGAGGTAAGATATAAACAACTCTGTAATAAAAAATAAAAAGGAGAAAAATAAAAATCAGTGATATTTACATGTGCGAGGAAATAAATGGCTTCTGAAACTGGGAGAAAAACCAGCCTGGATTGATTCCCCTTTGGGATTTTTCCCCCCTTCACACCTTTTCATTGCCACAGAAATTCTGACAGCTCTGAGTGTGAACATGCAATCCCCTGCAGACACGATCGAACACGCTGGTTGGACTCTTTACAGCGAAGGAAGCAGGGCGGTGACCCATCAGACTGGGAGGTTACCAGTAAGAAACCAGGAGACAGCTGGGAGGAAAAGCTTGTAGGGGGATAGAGTGGAAATAATGTTCTCCACTATCCTCTGATCAACTAAACGTGTGGTGGAGCTAAACAAGAGGCAAAGGTAGATGTTTGGTACATTAGTATCAAATATACTAAACTACAAACTTTTAAGTGGTCTGTACTGCTGAATAAAACCAGTGTTGTTGGCTATTCTAAACCCTAAAACACTGGCTGTGTAGACTGCAGGTTAGAATATGGTCCATCAGACACACACATACACTAATACATTCTCTGGGCTCCTAAACTTAATTTCTAAATTTATTCTTAAAAATTTTCATTCCAAGTCCTCAAACAGCTCTTTCAATGAGTACAGACAGGCTGGAGCCTGTTCCAGAAAGGAGGTTCAACAAACTCAGAGTCTAAAAGGAAACTTTGGGTAACAAACTGAGTTTTCGATTCCAGATCAGCTGCTAAACTCTGACTATCTTTACCCAGAGTCGGGTTGAGTGTAGGGCTGGATAATCAGGAGTGACTGCAAAACAGTACTGTTGGATAAGGAAATTATAGCACATCTGTCTGAGCTCTGAAAAATATTTTCCGTGTAAATCACTGTGTATTAATTTAGCTTCTACATCTCTGGAATCGTGTTGGTACGGACAACCCATGTCTGACAGCTGTTGCAGGTAAGAGAAGACAGGTAAAAAAAAAACAGGGTTTCTTTACGGTGAACTTGCCAGGTAATAGGCTTACTTCACAGAGTCAGTTACCATGGTAACAGACTGGGTAAGACTTACCTCACTTTCTGGAATGAAAAACCCAGAGTTTCCTCCAACTCAGGGTTAACATACTCAAGAATTTCATCATAACTCGCTTTCTGGAACAAGCCCCTGGTGTCCTCAAGAAGAAAGAAAAAACTCTGAGCTCATTTTCTCACACAGCTTCAACATGTAGAGGTTCGGTTTTGGGGTTCAACAAACAAGATGCTATACTGGCATTTTGCTTCCTGCAGCCGCCACCATCATCCCCATCCAGCCCCAAATGAAAGCACTTTCTGCTCTGTTAGCAGGGTTGGTGCTGCTGGAGCTTTTCAGGGCTTGATCCAGAGCTTCAGCAGTGGAAACAGAATAAACCAGTTCCAATCTAGAACCAGAACCAGCTCTGAACCAGAACTGAAACCACTTTGGTGGAAAAAAAAACAACTAAAAAGAACTCTGCTCGGCTTCTACTCATATTCCACTTTCTGACAACGTGCTGCTGTGTACGTCTGAACTTAAGCTTACACTGGTGAATAAATAAGCTGCAACACTGCGATTTAAAAGCTTTTCAACTTTATATAAATAAATAAATGTGACCCATTGTCTGAGAATTTATTAGTTCGTTTTGCTGAAAGTTTTCATTTGGAAAAGATAAACATATATATATATATCTTCCCATATTAAGTTAAAGTAGGAACCAGAACACACAAATCCAGCCTATGAATACATAGCAACAGGTGGAAAAAGAACTATAAAAAATGTCTCATTATATTTTCTATTTCTCAATATTTTTAGACTTCTTAAAATTACTGACAACTTGTTTTTCTTTTTTTAATTTCTAATCATTAATCATAATCAACATTCTACCATTAGACCTGGAATAGTCCCGATGGCCAATGGACAAATGTGTTTTCTCTGTAGTAAAGATCTGCTTTGATCAGCAGAGACCAACGAAGGTCAAAATTAAAAAAAATTCACACTAAAAATTTTCTTTTTTTGAATGTAAAAATGATGCCAGTTTTCTTCCAGCAAGTACATCATGTAAAAACAGTGTGATGCAGAATTCCTGCTGATCTCTAGTTTATAAATTTATGCAAAGTGGCTCCATGTAACAAGTTCCTGTAATGATAAAAGACTAAGTGGTTTGTCTGCCGCATTTCTGCTGTTTAATTGTGGCGTGAACACGAGCAGCAGATAGAATGAACAGATAGCAGCATCACAGTCCAATCATCTAGAAACACTAATTACTTGTTGCTCAGTTACAAATAAGCTAATTTCTCTAAACAGACACTTACTTTCTTCACAAATGATATTTATAGTTGTAAAAACAAAGAGGATCTGGGGAGAAACCCTCTGGATGTTTGGTGCGACTGTCTTTCTGACACATCCATGCCTGTGCCTCACTGATGTGCCACTGAATCAAAACATAAAATCACAATTGAAGTTGAGAAATGAACTCAAACCAGCTTTAAATGAACTTAAATAAGATTCCAGCTTTTCAGGCGCTGATGGATCTATGGGCCGTTTCTCAGAGAAACATTTCCGTATTCTCTGGTAACTCTGCAGGACAGGGAACAACTGTCCTGAGTGGGTGGTGGATTATCCATCCAAGTGTAGTAAAAATAAAGCAACAGTTTAGCAGGTAGACACTCATAACTGTTAACTTCTGATCCACTGATCGATAAACTAGTAAGAGTTGGAAGTTTAATTTTAACCAAAGAACTGGTGTTGGTCAGGCAGTGTCCAGTCCACCCTGACTAACAGGGATTAAAAAAAAAGCTCTGATGCTTGGAGGGAAAAAAAGTCTATAAACAAATGTGTTACGTGACCAAAAGATTATTTCAATTAGTCAAATAAATAGACACAGAATACTGATTTAAAAAAAAAGGTAAATTTCAGAGGACCAGCCCCCTCTATCGGACCATCCCATACCAGCTGACCCTGTAACAATCTCCTGCTGTAGTTTCCATCCAGGCAGCTAAAGAACTAACTGTGTGTTCAATGCATTTACTGTACACAAACAGATCACTTAGAGGACAACAAGTGCATGGAGGAAAGTTGAAGAGTTTATATATATGTGTGAATGTGTGTGTGTGTGTCTGAGAAAAAGGGGGATGCTTGCAGGCCAGTAGGTGAGACGCTGCTTCAGATGCTGTTAAGGGATCCTGGTACTGAACTATGTTGAGATGAATCTGAACCGGTACCATCTGAGGGAGAAAGGGAAAACACAAGAGAGTGAGCTGTGAAGTTTCATGACATCGTCTGAAATCTGTCACTTCTGTTTGAGGAGGAACTGTTTGCTTTCTGATCAGTTAATGATGCATTTTGATTTGTGTCTCAGCGCTGCCATCTAGTGTCAAAATATAGCCATTACCCAACTTTGCTCATGCTTTATAAACACCAGGAGCTGAACAACAATCAGCCACAACATTTGCTACCAGCCTAACTTAAAGGCGGGTCTGTCTATCTGAATATGCTCTTTTAAAGCAGCCTTTCTTAAAACTGAGGGTCCAGACAACTTCCAATGAAAGCTTTTTTAATATTTACGGTCCAAGAGAATGTGTTGAAAGGGGAGCAGGATGTATGTGAATAATCTGGAAACACTAGACAGTATGACATTGTTGCAGAGAGATTGTAGTCTTCAGTATCGGCTCAGAGGGCTCGTTTCTGTTGAACAGGACTTCTAACCATAGAAGCTACTGTTCAGTCTGGCTGGAACGTCTTCATGTAGCCGATTGCAAGAACCTTTAGTTCAGTTTGAAGATGCTACAAACGGGACTGTGCTAGTAGTGAATGCTTAAATGCTCTACAGGTTTATGTGCATTAGTGAAAGCATGGCCTGAAATGAGCCTGCCATGCTCAGGGAGCTGTGGTGTATGAGCAGAACAACCCAAGCTGGACATTCCCACGTCTTCCTTCACCTTATTCATGTGAGTTGCACTGTCACGCAGGATTACAGCATTTTAGCTAGCAGACTTTTCCAGAAGTATCCTTGACAGATAGAGACTGATAAGCTAGAAGGATGAATTGGAGCAGCTTTTTTGTGGGCTAATCCCTCCAGTTTTCACCTCGACTGCTGGAAGTTTACTGCTCCACTGGAACGCTTCAGGAGTGTCTGCTGCACTATTTTCTCTTCCCTTCTTAGCGGAACAACTTGTTAGCCTGGAGGCCTTGGCTGTACACACATTTCAAATTGCCTGCTTGGTTTTTTAATATCTCTAAACTAAATATTTTTAATAAATATATTTCATGAACTGATTCTGCATCAAGATATTCTGGTAGGCTATAACCTGCATAATACTCATAGTTGGTAAACACAGGACCAGAAAGGCTCCTCTTTGGATCGGTGAGGGAGATCGAGGAATTCAGCCTGATATCTGATCCATAAATCAAGCCAATATCAGAGCTGATACCAATATTGGATAGAACTGGTCCCAAATCTAATTTCAACTAAGAATAAAACACTACTTATCTAAAACCGGAGTTATATCCGGTTATTATTATATTAAATTCACCCAAAACGCCCCCTACAGGGTAAACCTAAGTTTTATTTTTCTTTATGTAGAAGTAAACTTGGTGCTCCTTCACGTCGTGAGGAAACTTTTAAAAACTGACATGCAAAAAAGGCAGGTTTTTGATCTGTATGGATGTGAACTTGACTTTTGGACTTTTACAGAGCATTCTGAAAATATTCCTGAAAATGACGGATTTGTGCTTATGAGGGTGTAAAAGTAACACCGGACTTTATTCTTTACCTGCTGATCCTCATCTGGCGACAGACAACAGCTCAAATTTAACAGCGGGACTTCCTGCAGCGAGGAAGCAGCGACAGGCTGACAGGCAGCTAACAGCGCTAACGGCTCAGACTGGTACGTTCAGGACCACCTGGTTCATGTGTAGCTGAGCAGATTCAGGTGGGGAACGTCCATCCCCTCAAAGATGCTCTGTGGCGTAGCTGCTCTGTGAATCTGTATCTTTCCATCTTGCTAGCTGAGCTACTGCCCGTCATTTAACAATTTCTGCCTTGTATTTATGGCCTGCCCACTCTCAGCCCCCTGATCACCCCCAGACCTTGCAGTTTCTGGCTTTTTTCAAAATTTGGTAGTGAGTGGAATTATGAAAAAAGTAGGGGGTGCAGTGACACATGAATTATTCTTTCAACACTGATGCTTCTCATGCCTGCTGTAATCTGATGATGCACCGTGTGTTCTGAAATCTCTCCAATAAAACCTCCGTGGAGGTCCAAAAGCATCAAAATCACTTTCTGTCTTGTGTGTCCAAAACAACTGAGATGATCACCTGTCAGTGGTTTCAATGTTGTGGCTGATCAGTATTCTGAGGTTGTAATATTTAAGAAGAAATAACATCACATTTTTTTCCAAAGAAACAATGATAAGAGGCAGAGTTTCCCACCGTGGACGGAAGCAGCTGTGTGTGAGCGAGCGTGGGGAGGGATGAGTATCGAGTTCAGCTGAGGCTGGATTGACAGCTCTGTAGAGACAAAAAGCATTTTATTCTCTAAAAGACGAGTGAACTGCAAAACTTCAGAGGTCTGAACTTAGAAAATAGCACCTAACTTTAGTTTAATAGATGGTTTGTTAATGAAATTTAGTTAAGTGGTTAAGAAATGTTGGTTTTTTATACTGATGATTAACAACGGATCAATGTGGGAAACGACAGATTAAAACGGGTATTCCTCTTCATGTGGTGCTGAAACTAAACCCTGTGGGTTCCTGTGCTCCAGTTTGTGCTTAGGTGTACCTGTGGTGCTGAAGTTGAAGAGCATCGGCAGGTCTCGTCCGCTGGGCAGTCGTGTGTTCGGCTGGCGCAACTCATCGAAGAAGGCGTGTGCGCAGGCCTCTAACGGGGAGAGGCGCGAGGCCGGTGTGTACTCCAGCAGCCGAGAGCAAAGAGCGATGGCCTCCGGAGGGGTGCGAGGTTTAAACACCTGAGGAGAAAACGAGTTTCATCCAGATGTTCAGAACTAAAAAAAATGACAAGAAATAACGTAACCATCTCATCGCTGTTCGATCGTTAAGACGGGAATAAATACGCACACGCAGGTGTTTTTTACACCAGAAATCACCGTTTCTTCTTCTACTGCTGGTAACGATAAGTCAGATAGCTGTACAATTCTGTGCATGTCAAAATGATTTATTCCATTCAAATGTGATGGATGTAAACAGACTTCATGATCAGAATAACAGTACAGGTCTGGTACCAGTCAGCTCGCTCTCTGATTGGCTAGATTCTGTTCCACGTCACCATCCACACAGTCACAACTCAGGAATCGTCGGCTTTCCTCACACACAAAGATTTTTGGATCAATTTTAAATATTGAACATGTTCAGTAGTTTTAACCGTTGGCCGCGACTCGTTTCGGAGCAGATTGTCGAATTTGCTCTTGGACTGTTAGTTGAAAAAAACAGACCTGGGGCATGAAATCTGAGGCCCAAATATTAATAGCATAAACATTTAATCAAGATAACTGGAAACCTGATGAATTAAAGGAAAGACAGGTCTAAAAACAGAATCCATGTCCCTCCACATGTTTCTCCAGACAGAAAAAGACTCCTCAGCTGTTCCATTACCTTTGTCCATGGATGAGCTTTGATCTGTGGGAACTTAAATTCTGTGTAGTTTGGATTCATCTCTCGAATTTGTTCCCTCGTTGGTGTACCCAGCACCTGAATATAAATGGAGGAGTGCGAGTTATTTCCTCTTATAACTGGAATTATCACAACAGTCTATTTAATTCTAATAAATCAATGTGAGTGAATTTACAAAAGCATCCACAAAAAATAAAATTAATAAGTAAACGTTGATGTTTGACTCTACCAACAGGAAATTTAAGCTTAAGTGTCACAGAGCTACAGACTTGCCTTGATAATCTCCACTAGCTGGTCGACTCCACTGTCGCCGGGGAAGATGGGCTGCCCGAGCAGCAGCTCTGCCAGTACGCAGCCAGCGGACCAGATGTCTATGTTTGCCGTGTAGTCTGTGGCACCAAAAATTAGCTCAGGGGCGCGGTAGTACCGTGAGCAGATATACGACACGTTGGGTTCGCCGCGGATCAGCTGCTTGGCGCTGAGGGAAACACAAGACATCAAATGAGGTGAAGAAAGTCCAAAGCTAATACTCTCAGGAATTAAACACATGAAAGAGACCAACGGAGCTAATTTAACCCAATAGGCTTCATTTTGTTATCGGTGTTCGTTATTTTTCCAGCTTTTGTCTGTCAGCTCACCTGCCGAAGTCGCACAGCTTCAGGACAGCAGTTTCTGGGTCAACAAGCAGGTTTTGCGGCTTGATGTCTCTGTGACACACACCCTGGGAATGAATATAAGCCAGACTGCGAAACAACTGGTACATGTACACCTGAGGAGGTCACAACACAAGAACACTGTTAATGGTCTTTTAAGAGTGTTCACAACTGATCAAGTACATATTCTTTTGGGACTGTTAAAAACAAATATTTGGACAGCGGACAGTGTTTTGGTGGCATTAAGAGGAAAGTTACCTTCACATATATGATAGGAATGATGGTCTTGGCCTTGTTAAAATGCCTGGCAACCCTGTAAACCGTCTCAGGGACAAAGTCCAGCACCAGGTTGAGGTACACTTCATCTTTCTGTATGGGATGGAGAAATGCAGATAGCAGTTGTTTTATAAAGTCTAAAGCACCAAAACAAACAGACAAATTGCCTCCAGGGACAGTTTATTCAAAGGTTAAATCGGAATCAGTTTCCAGTGAGATGAACATGAAAATGCTTCTATTGTTGACAGTCCAAGAAATAAATAGTTTTCCTCTTAAACTACGGGTATTTTTTTTTATACCACAAACTTTATTGATAATTGTAGATCTTTAAGGTTAAGGTGGTATCTGAACAGTTGCATTGGGTTGTGCAGGAACATGTACCTTCTCGCCGCTGGAGTAGAAGAAATAACGTAGTCGGACAATGTTGCAATGGTCCAGCTTTCTCATGATCTGTAGCTCTCGATTCTGTTCAGACAAAAAAGGACAATCTGTAGTAAACAAGCACTAACAAACATACATAAAGCACTGATTTATGTCCCCAGAATAATCCACTAAAGAATTTGCTTTCTGCTTTACTGACATGAAGGTGCTGAGAAATAAGAACCAATCAGACTTACCTTGAACCTCTTATCCTGCAGAACCTTTTTAATGGCCACCATCTCTTGGCTGTCGATGAGCCGAGCTTGGTACACCACACCAAACGAGCCATTCCCAATAACCTGAAAGGTGTTCACAAAAAAGAAAAATAAATAAAAACGACCACATGCCAAATACCGAGTACAGATCTATACATTCATAAAATTCATTAAAATCTAAAGCTTTAACTAAGAAGCTGAGAACTTTCTGGTCCCAATCCGGTTGTACTAACAGGTTAATGTACAGACTTCGTGTGTTGAGTCATGTTCGGTGGCTGGACTGGGTCAAACTGGGTCTTAAAATTGTTTCAGCAGTGAAGTCGATAAGCAGTTTTAAGATATGAGCCAGTATTTCTCATGTTTTCCTAAAAACTAATAAGCAGAAAAGAATGTTTATGCTAAATCTTCTTTAATATTAATGATTGCACCAACTAACAGAGGGATATACAAACCTAACAGCACCAAAAACACACTGTCACAAATAGGGCTGCAACGATTAGTCGATGTTGTCGACAATAGTCGACGTTGAATTTACCCGTCGACTATTGCCAGCAAAAAAAATAAAATAAAAAATAAAAAAAAATAAAAAAAAAAACCCTACAGAGTGAGACATCGTCTTCTTTTTTTTTCCATCTCTGCTGAAAGTTGCACATGCGTACTAAAGTCCACCAGGGGAAAAATATGGCAGTGGGCCCGGGAGCAAAACGGCAGCAGAGAACGTCAAAAGTCTGGGATAACGTCACGTTAAACTTACAAAATAAATTAAATACATGTGAGAAAAGCGGACCTTGTGTACCACAGAAGTACGTCTGCAATGCTCGAACATTTAAAGAGGAGGAATGTCGGTCTTACATAACAACCTCATTCAAGATTTCAAAGCTGCAAGTGAAATAAGAGTCATTTCAAAATCATGAGATACATAATACGATTAGTCACCGACTAATAAAACGACTAGTGAACCAATCAACCATCAGAATAGTCATTAGTTGCAGCCCTAGTCACAAATAGTCAATTTAACAAATAATCGTGATATTAAATGCCACCATTAATTCTTTGGAAAGTTCCATCTGTATTGTCACTTTCCAGATATGATAATGTCCAAAACATTTAGTCAAATCAGCTGCAATGAAAGCAAAGTTTCACCACAGCCGCCTGTTGCTGCTTTTGTTTTGTCCCGGACGAGTTGCAGACGAGGCGTGTTAGAGTGGGAAAGTATGGCAGAGGAAGAGTTGACAG
>CM047991.1:29704961-29722329 GCA_026261665.1 Melanotaenia duboulayi | reverse complement strand
CACACACACACACTCCTAAGGAGAATTTTGAGCGAATTAACCTAACATGCATGCCTTTGGATGGTGGGAGGAAGCCGAAGAACCCAGATAGAACCCACGTGTACACAGGAAGAACATGCAAGGCCACCGCCCGCAAAGTTCGAACCTTCCCCCCAGTCGAGGCTCGAACCAGCGACCTTTCAGTTTATATTAAAAAATATTTAACTACACTTTTTGCATTATTTTATCAGAAGGAATGAAGCTGTCTGATAACTATGTTTGCTCCCACAAATGTGTCACCTGAAACTGTTAAATAATTCAAGTTTATCTGAGTTAGGAAATGTGTATAAAACAATCCACTCATTTTCTATATCTGCTTATTCCAAGCAGAGTTGCAGGGAAACTGAAGCCAACTAAAACTGCCCAGTAACCAAATGCAGAGCTGACTTAGTCTACTTTTCACAGCGATGGACTCCCACTGCCTTCTATTCAGACCGCTTTCTCTTGACTTCTCTGTCCACGTCTTTAGTGACATCACACGGACAAACGGAGACTAGTCAGCACTGTCAAAGTAATTTTGCCTGGATATGCCCAGGCCATTCGCTGGTGTTTTTTCATGGGAAACCGGTAAAAACGCATTCCCTGTTTGCGTGCCTTTTTGCCTTAACAATTTCAACAGTCAAATACACAAGAACTGTCCAAAAAGACAGACCCACTGCATATTTCAAATGACTGCTTAGCTTTCTGACCAGCAGAAGCAGTTATAGGAATGCACGAGTGATGTATAAATAAATTACAAAAATCCTCCATTACCAGGTGAGACGCAGGGTAAACCTCAAACAACCCAATACTGTAAAGATAAAATACAAATAATGAGTAAAGATGTGTAATAATTTTGCCAAAGGCTCACAGTATAAGAATCAGTTAACAGCGCGTGAACAGCTAACATAGGTTTAGTTTGGCCACCAATGCCAATCAAGAATAAAAAAACAAAAAAGATTTTTAAAAAATTAAATAAAAAACCAAATCTTGTATCTGTGCAAAGTCAATAACCAGATTTTTACACTTTCCTCTCTGAAGTTCCACATTCATAATGATTTCAGGTTTTAACAAGATGCAATGATACGAACAGCTTTGCAGGTCAATTAAAAAGTATTCAGTATTTTAACTAAGTACTTTATAACTAGTTTTTCACCCTTTAAACTCTTTTTTATTGCTTTTTTGAGTCCATCTTATGTTGTTATTTTAAATATATAAATGCATGTGGAAGCTGAACCCTTTTCATCCCAGTCAACATTCAGACAGTTTTCAGGAAGCCTCACTTGTCAGATTATGAGGCTAAAATGATGATTAATGATTATTAAATATAGCACCATAAAGGCCAACTAAAACAAGTTAACAGAGTTTATTACCAACAATACTTTGTAGAAAAAACACACATTTCAACAGTGACCAAGTCTTTTCTCATCTGCACATCATTCTCTCAAGTCTTGGCTTTCAGGAGAAAAAATATTAAATCAAACTATTTATATATTGACACTTTTCCTTCAGCTGCTTTTTAACGTTTTGTTATTTAGTTATTTATGCTACTATTTATCTAGTATCCTCACAAAATAAACTAACTCAGCTGGTTTTTGGCGCCACTGTGCATCAAAAATGTCAAAATAGAAATAAATAAAAATAGAGGTCTCTTAGCAACGTAATGATGGTTTACTCACCAACCTTTGGGTAAAAATGGCTCCAATAACAGCATGTCACAGCCTCCAGACCTGAATATATGGCTTGGAATAAATCTGATCCCATGGGGCACCTGATACCAAGATGATCGGATGTCGGACTGAAGTGACTGATCCACATATGGATTCAGACACTATAGTCGGATTTTGTTATGGATTATTAATCAACCTATGTTATATTTCAAGTTGAAGCTTACAGTCACAATGTTGTTTAAGAAGGATCAAATAATTAATTATTCATAAATTAAATTAATCATGCTACAGCAAGCCTGTCTGCTTGTTCCTATACACACATCACGATTGTACACAGTCTTCTGGAAAAAATTAGGCCACTTAATAAAAATGTTATGGAAACAGTGGATTTAGGAAAATAAGATAGATCTGGAAAAAATTAAGATTCTTTCCTTTTCCTTTTTTTGTGGATACCTTTTTTGCAACCTGAGGTTTGATTTCCACCTCAAACCTCTGTTTCAATTCCTAAATGTGATTAAAGAAAAAAAATCTAAATAATTCTGAAGTGAGTGTTGCTGTGAGAAATGCCTCAGTAAAATGCTCTCGGCCAGCCAAGCGTCTCTCTGGCATCAGGTCAAGTGCAGCTCTGCAGCAAACATGTTAAATGTGTCTGCTAGTCTGATGATCTTCATTCATAAAAAGAAAAAACAAAAAACTCTTTGGATATTAATAACAATTAAAATACAAAACGGATTTACTTAAGGTTTTCTAAAGATAAACACTGAACTCTGGATTCATTTGAACTAGTATGGACAGCGTTAATGTTGCACTGCTCATCTGGGCTGTTTGAATAATGGAGCAACCCTCTGCCATCTAGCTGTAATTGTGTTGTACCATCACCCTGTCCGTGTCCTCATACTTGACGCTTGTTTACCAAACAGCACAATGCACTTATTGATATGGCCCTCTTATAGTCAGAACTGCACGTCCTGGTTTTCTTGTAAGTCCACAGTCACGTGCAGTAAAACTGTCCATCATGGAAATGTAATGGTTATCCAATAAGCACGCGGGTGGTATCTGTTACAGCTGAAACTGCAAGGCTTGCAGAGTGACCGGGTCGCTGGGTTCTCTACCTCAATGACTGGGTTCATCTTCTGGACAGAAGATGAACCACTAAAAAAAAACAGGGCTGCTGGTAAAAAGTAGGACACTTGGTTAAAGGGTACATTTACACCACCTCTGCCCATGTTGAACTTACTCTTATATTTTCTTACTGATATGTCGGTAAACTCTGGATCTCAAGGCTCTTTTCCTGTTGTGATTCTTGTTTTTATTCCAACATGAAAACAATTTTCAAGATTATGAGACCATCAAGAAGTCCATCATCTTTAATTAGAACATTTGAGTTCATGATTTATCATCACTTCATGACCTACTGTTTTCATATCAGTGCTGTATTGTCACATCTCTCCAGGAAATGTCTTTTATTATTAATAATTACTGGTCCATCTGATCTGTTTATAAATCCTTAGTTATAAGTTAATGCACTTATCTGACTCAACAACTAAAATATTAAACTAAAAACTTAGCATTGTGGACATAAACAACATTGCAAGATGACTACGTCTGTACAATATTGAAAATAAGTGATTTGCAACAAGTAAAATTGTATTAATATAGCAGCTCTCAAAATAAAAATCACAAAATGCTTCACAAAGAAATACAAGAAACAAGAAAATAAAAAAAACACAACAAGCAAAAACTTTTAGCTGTTTTTAAAAGATATCACCGAGTGTGGGATCACTGGATCCCATGATCAGAAGAAGTGGATTCCAGAGAGTAGGAGCAACTGTTACAAAGGCTCTTTCACTTTTATTCCTTACCGACCAGCAGACACCGATCACATGACCTTAGGGAGCCTTAGGGAGCTGCTAGGGACGTATGGCTTCAAAAGTTCTCTTATTGAAGTTGATGCTTGGCCATGTAACGTTTTATATGGTAAAGCCAAAATTTTGAAATGAACTCTAGTAGATGGGGGGCCAGTGCAGCTGAATTGACAACAGGTTTACATGAAAATACTTATTGCTAGATGCCTTGCAGCAGCCTTCTGTACAACTTGTAGATGACTCACAAATATTTTACTCAGACAAGTAAATGACAAATTGCAAAAATCTAAGCATGATAACATAAAAAACATGCAGAGTCATTTCCAACTCAGGGCGAAACACTATGGCACTGACCTTAGCAATAGTTTTTTAAATGATGAAAATAAGAGCACACAAAGCTGCACCAAGTTTCCTAACTAACACAGACAAGGACTTCAGCTTTCCTCATTGTTAAGCTTAAGAACATTCTCAGCTATCAAGTACCAAGTACCTTAAAAACATCATGTGGTTTAAAAAAATATACAACTGAATATCATCAGCATAGCAATGATAACAGACATCATTAAAAGAGCTTAAAATGTGTTGAGGAGGTAGAAGATATAAAATAAACACAGGCCTCAAAACAGACTCTTGTGGGACACCATGGGTAAGTGTTGAGGAAGAGGACCTGAATTTAGGAGCAGCAGCCACATATTTCATAATATCAGAATTTAACAAAGTTTTACCAAATAAGCCAAAAGTTTTGATGTTATTCTGTTTGAACAAATAAGTCACTAACATAGACCCCAAACCTTGACCAGTCCCTGCCCACTGGATACTGTGTTAAATAAGGTTGTCCTGACAAAGATTCCTTTTTTCCTCATTAGGGTCCAACTCCTTTCAGCATGAGTATCTGCCAATACCAAGTCTCAACCTGATACTTGCATTATCCTACAGCACACAGCTACAAACTAAAACCATGAGGTAGTCAAATCAATAACTCATAGTTCATGGTAAACTTTTTTTTCCACAAAGTTCAGATAGTGATGTGTGACAATCCAGAAGACAACGACAACCTGTATCGTCAAAAACAACAATGGGCCAGTCACCCAGGGCAGTGAATTCAGGCTGTCCACACAGCACCAAAGCTGGTTCAGATGTGAAAACAGTGTGAAAACGGTGGCGAAATCTAGGAGAATGGCTTTAACATCTGCACGTAACCACTGTAGTACATACTACAAGGCTGTGGGGGGCACTACGATGATTAAAGAGTAACACTCTGGAGCTGGAATAAGACGTAGCGCATGCGCAGAGACATATCTGCTTGCTCCCACTGTTGATGGTGCAGTGGCGCGATACTGCGATAAAAAAGCCGTGCATTTTGGTGCTACAGCTGTACACAAGCCAGGACTGCCTGGAGCAGTACCACAACACAGTTAGTCACGGACACTATTATTGTTGTGTTTGGTGTGCGCTCATCACAGTGATGTCATATCCTCTAATGGTGCGTTTACACTGTCCTTACAATACCAGGGACAGCAGAGGTCTCAAACCTATCCACCTTGGTACCTGGTTTCAGACATGATCGGTTTCATGGAGGCCCTGGTTTTGTGGGGATGAAAGGGTGGATTGCTAAAATACTTTTGCGGTTTTACTGCAATTCGCCGTCGTAGGGATGGCCCCTCAGTCACCCTCTCTGTAATTCTTTTTACCAAATCACCATCTCAGAGAAGTTTAACTCCTCTTTTCAAAGTTTTCTCTAATATATTTGGATTTGACAGACCCAAGTTAACCAAGTAAACTTGCTACATTCAGCTAAGAGTTTAAACTTAAGGTGTCTTATCAAAGTCGTACTGAATCAAGCATTGTCCTTACAGACTCATGAAATAATCCAGCTAAAGACATCACAAGCTGCCTCTGGTGTGGTTCTTTTTTCCCCACTTTTAAAACTTTCCACATAGCCGACATATTGGAAAGTCCCTGCCTCAACTTTTTATGGCAGAAGTATCACAGTAAAGCTGAAAACAAAACCACGGGGTATCTGAGTCAGGGTGCACACTGTGACCCTGATACTATACTTGACACTGGATTGGGATTTATCTAGTGCACGTTGTTAGCAAGTCTTTTGAGACGAGTCAGTTGCCCATGTTTACACTGGATGTGATTTTTATGGCCTCAGCAGTGTCTCACTTAAGAAATCACCCCAGTTCAACACACAGTTTCTTTATGAGAGCAAAACTTAACTTAATTGTCTAAAAAAATATGTAAATTAATAAGTCTAATCTTTTTTTTTCTTAGAAGAAATAATGTATTGCAGAATGCAAAATGAGACCATAAAAATTATATTACAACTTAGAAAACCTCAATATTAACAGAATATCTTCCACTGTAATGACATAATGATCTAATGTTGTCATGAAGTGTATACATACATTTCATGCTTCATGTCGAAGCTCAATTTTATTCCCAATTTAAAATGCCAAATGATATAATTCTGTCTCACAAAAATGTGGCTAAATAGTTTCTTTCTATCTTTTGAAATAACTTCTAGGTCCCACAACCAGATAAAATGGCCATCAGGCAGTCAAAAGAACATCCGTAACAGCTAACGTTTAGATGCAAAAGGCCTTAGGCAGTGTTGCTGAGGAGAGAAGCCAGTGGCCACCCTTCTTTGAACTGGAGATGACCTGCCATTGGGTTCTAATATCAAGGAAGACAACCCTGTCTGTATATGGATGCTAAGGTTTGAATTTTCACGCACACACAAAGAGCTCTGCTTACACCTGCCTCTACAGTGATAAAGGGGGAGACAACACTTCCATCTCAGACCGAGATAAACTCCTTGTCACCCCATCTGACAGCCGAGCTCTTGTGCTGGATGTGCATCATTTGCATCCTCCTGGCGGAGGCCACCTGCTGCCAAGTCTTCGCCCCACAGGTGACCTTGGTGAATGGACATCATTGCGCCTTCCCCAGGCGAGTCAGACTGATAACTGATGCCGCTTCAAACACCCACAAAGGAGCCCTCCATGAAGCACCCAAGTTGGGGTATTTAAGCCTAGCTTTTTCACAAAGAACAACCAACCAATTTATCTCTTTTCACTCACACTGACCAGGAAAGAAACCGATCCTGAACATAGGACTAAACATTACTCATTCTGCTAACAATCTGTTCTTACGTGAGTTTATAATTATAACAGTGAACTGGCGAAACACTATATTGGCTGATTTCATCCTTTGGCTGGACAGGGAACCAGTACAAAACAAGTGGCTAACGTTAGCAAGCTAACTAGTTAGCACGTTAGCAGGTTTGCTAGCAGCTAAACGGGAGAAATAACTTTCCACTGGGTTGTGACACGTAACGCCTTCGGATATTTTAAAATTGAAAGGGTCTAATAGGATTAATCAGATAGGCCAATTTCAATAAAGAGTTACTTGCTAAAAAAGAAAACTTACTGGAAAGCTTGAGGTTCGAGCATCCTGATGAGCTGCTGCCGGAGGCCTGCGGGACCCCGGACTTTCCTGTGCTGCTCCCCACGGCAGCGACTGATCCGGTGGACCCTGCAACGGCTCCTGGAACACCTGGCGGCTCAGCAAACGAGCTGGTCCTGGGCCGCCCGCTGCCGCTCATATCTCTGAACAGAGGTCAGGGTTATTTTTTTCCACTGTTTTCAGCAAAGCGTCTATTAGTTGTAATAATTCGACAGCGAATAACCGTGGAAAGACACAAGGAAAAAAATTCCGCTCCCGTTGCCGCCGGCTGTCTGGGCTGAAAGCTGTTGCTAGACACCTAGAAACGGACCTTTCGCAAAGCCACCTGGGAAATGGAGTTTGTAACGGCTGTTTCTGTTTTCTGCTGCGGGCCTTTGTAACTCAAAACAACTGCAACTTTGAATTGAAATAAATGGAGATTAAGAAAAAAAAAATTAAATGTAAATTTTTTTAAGAATGTTACCATAGCCCCATTTTTTGTTTGTTTGTTTTGTGAGCAGCTATAACTTTTACATAAAATATTGCGTCCTATAATCCAGTTAACTTTAAGGCCTTCATTTGAACACATTCAAAGTACTTTTCATCCTATACAATTATGTTTGTAATAATATTACTTACAGTACATAAAAGACATATATTTTTATTATTATTACAATGTCACCTGAGATGTTAGGCATTGTGATAGTTTCTATTTTTAAAAGAACTTGCTTTAAAGCAAATTATAAACTTTTTTTCCTTATGTGACTTGATATTGCTAGTAGTGTCTTGCTTGCAGAAAAATCTATAAATAACTGTTCAAGGCCTTTGGACTTTCATTGGTTTTAGAAGTGGACTGGGAGTTTTCACCTCAAGCTTCCCACAGGGTATGCTTATTATACAGGAAGCTCTTTGACTGGGTCTCCTTACCTTATACCCAATATGACCTGAATCTGAAAGGCTGCTCTAATCCAATAAGTACTCCTAGCACTGATATGCCAGACAAAGGTTAGCTGGAGGAGCACACACTGTGAGCTCCAGGGATTTAGGGGACTTGTCTGTTGGATCAAGGTGGCCAAATTTGTTTTAAGGGAAAGTGGTTTTGCATTATCTTGTCCCTCTGAGGTCTTTCATTATGATTTTGGTGAGACTGCAAACAGCCAGTTTAGTCAAACATTCATTCAAGGACATTCACAGATAGTAAACAAATTCAAAGACATTAGACATTGTGTTAGATCTTTAATATTTTCAATATTTAGTTTTTTTTTTCCTTTTTTGTTGTTTAGAAATATTGCACATGGTCAACATGCCTGCTTATGAGATAACACTCACCTTGCTCATCCTAAAATTCCTTCTCCAAAGTAAGGACAGTTTATTTTTAAGCACAATCATACAGTGAACACGCATACATGTGTTTATGCACATATGTCTGTGTGGGTGTGTGCAAGTATGCATGTAATTGCACATGCATGCAGACAGACACTTTACAGCCCTAACTTACCCCAAAGTGATGTGTACTGATANTATATATATATATTTATATGAATAACACACGGCATAACCTGAATATCCATTTCACATATATCCTGAATCATCTGGGTTCAATAACAGTCAAGATAGCTGACAAAATAGTCATGGTGACTATAAAAATACTGTCTCTTGAGTAGAATATAGACTACAATCAAAAATAAACTATTGATAATGTTGCTGCGTGGTGAAAGAAGAAGAGGTCGGTCGTGTTGAAACACTGCCTGCATGTGCCAAAACATACACACCCCCCCAAACACAGACCTAAATGCACAAATATGGAAATACCGGTATATATATTTTTTTCACACATCCAACTGTATACAGAGAAAAAAAGAGATACCCATAATATTTACCCCCACTCTTCACCACAGAAGCAAAGAGCCAAAAAAGTGCTATTCAAAATTGTCTTTGACTTTTAGTAAGTTATACTCTATATCTCTTCAACAATGACAATAATTGTGATTCTTTTTTTTCTTTTTTCTTTTTTTTAACCATAGTTAAAGATAGCATCACAACAGCTCATTTCCTCTCACTGACTGACTGCACTGAATTTAATATCTATGGCACAGAGCCTTGCCCCAAAAAACAAAGTAACCCACCCATTTCCAAATAAAATAAATGTCCTATTGCACCATTTGATGGGAAAGGATAAAGTGTCGAGAAGAGAGATAGAGAGAGGGGAGAGTGGGGGGAAGGAGGGCTCCAGAGACTGCCCTCCAGGGCTGGTCTAGGATCTGCTTTCCCTGAACTAACCCTAACCAGAACCATCCTGAGCTACATAGCGCTTGACCCGGGACCAGTGCTTAAGGGCACTTTCTAACAACACTTGAGGGGATGGGAGAGGGGAGGACTGAGGAGAAGTGTGCTTAGAGGAGGAGGGGGGCAAGCGGAAACAAATAAAAGAAAAGGTGACAACATACGGAACAAGGTTATTATTTAACTACTAAAACTATCACTAAAAACAATACTTTCCTGATTTAACTTGTGGCGGTCCCTGACGAGAAGGCCCGCACAAATTGTGCAAACACCTGATTTCAACATTTTTACAAAACAACGAACGCTCCTGCTCCCCCACTTCTGTGTCCGGGGAGAGATCGTAGGGATGGGGGGAGAAGGGAAGGGGGAACTCAGTTTACAATTAAAAGTGTGAGAGGAGGGAGGGCGCAGACTGACTTCATCCCCTTCTTTGCGCAGAGTCTTTTTTTGTTGTTGTTGTTGTGATTTTTTTATGCTGGAGAAGAAACACGATAGAGCCACAAGAGAAAAACAGGCCAAGGTAAAACTGGTTATTTCCACGGCAACAATAACAAGAAAAAGCAACATTACGTCCATTCAGAGGAGATTCAGACAAGTTTGGTTAAAATTCTACTTTTCCTCTTTGTTGGTAAGCTTGTCATGTTGTTGTTGTCCTTATTCACTACGACGAGGTCTTCCTTGCATCCTTTGGACACCGTCCAGTTTCGTCCTCCGCCTTCTCTCTGAGCTCTGCTGGGAGCCGTTCAGTGTCCAGTTTTAACTCTGAGTCTTCAAAGCCTCACAACCAAAAGAAAGTCTCTTTACATAATCTCTTTACGGTGCCTGTTTTTCACAGGTTTTGTTTTAGACATACAGACATGTATAATTAGCTCCTGTCCATGTTGGCAATAACCGAAGGTGCAAAGATTGGTCGCACTGCATCCTGCCATCTTTTTGTTAACGTCTCTCTCTACAATCACTAGTAACTGTGCAGGCCGATGGCTTAGTCAGACCAGGGGTAACTATGTTTGTGTACGAATGCTCGCACTGCACAGACATGTCCCAGTGTGCATGTACTGTTTGTATGCATGTGTGTGTGCTGTCTGATTTGCAGCATCGTGGGGCTGTGGAATATCAGTGGAGGTTGTTGGGGTTGTGTTTGCATCCCAACCACTGTGCTGAGGAGTGGAAGGGCCTGAAGGAGGTCAAGCCAATGGCATCGGAGGGCCTGGCTGGCTGGCAACAGCAAACTGCATCTGCACAATAAGTGACAAAGTGCCTTTGTGTGTCATGGTCCTTGGTAGCGGCTCCTTTTCTGGGGAAGGCCAACCAAGAGTAACAGTCTAATTTGGTAAGTGTGTGTGCATGCTGGAGAGAGATTACGTATGCACCGAGGTTTTTCCTGTGTGTGTTTGTGTGTGTGCGTGCCAGAGAGATAGTGTGTGTAAACTACAAACTACTGTACAAATGTGCTGAGAGCAGACCTGGGCAAAAGTGTTCACTAAAACATTCAGGAGACCTGGAAAAAGGGGAAAACAATACTACAAGAAGCACTTGACTCATCATGACTTGCATGTGATTTCACCACTTTGAGGCTTTTTAAAAAGTTCTGATTAAACAATCAAAGCAGGTCTTCAGTAGTTTGATTAACTGAGACCATTTTCTGTATTTCTGCCCAGGTCTGTTGGAGATTGGTGCCAGTGGAGCCATCCTTCATACTGGTTCACACTCTCTGGTTTACGGTTCTTCGCTTTTGGGCTCCTCTGGGCTCTGACCTTTGTCTCCTTGTGGCTCCGCCCCTCCGTCCTCCCTTGCTGATTGGTTGAATAAAGGGCAGTGGGACGGGCCGGGGCTAGCTTCGACGGACCCTCCAAGTTCGAGAGTTCCAGGTGTGGCCGTCTGCATTATCTTCTGCCGAACTTCGCGTATCTTCAGCTGCAGACACAACTTGGTGGGGAAAGTGTCCGAGTAGCGAGCCTGAAAGGCAGCTGTGGCCTGAGCTGGAGAGACGAGAGGGACAAAAAAAGAAGGAATCAAAGTGAATGTTTTAAACACCACATCAGTTTTACAATATATCCTGCAAAGTATTTGCAATCATGTGAAAAACGAAGTACCTCCTCATTAAATTGTAAGGTTTTACATATCAGGATGTAATAAAAACCATCTGGTCCTCATCAGACCTTAAAACAAGGTAAATAAACACCACGTCTTAGAACACTGTGCCATTGTTTATCAAAAACTAAGCCAAAATGCAGGAATGTTATGTGAAAAAGTGCTTCCGCCTCATGGTCCAGCAGCTTATCGAAGCTCCTTTAGTAGAAAAAAGCTGAAGTTACGGTTTTCTGTATTATGTTACTAGTTGCTCATATGGTTCCATTTATCCCATTTTTCTTTCAAATATTGCTTCAGTTTACTGAGATTTTAAAGGCAAAGCAATGCAAGTTCATTTGTATTCACATTACATATACAAGAATATTTAAGTGCTTTACATAAAGCATTTAAAGCATTACAGCAGGCTGCATTAAAAAGTACATAAAAACACAGAGAAAAGAAATAATATCAAAGGTGTTAAAAATCATAATAAAAGGTTTAATTGACTTAATTTTGAGACCAGATGATTTTTATTATGTAAAGGTTAGATACTGACTGAGACTGTATTTACACATACCTCCCCTTAGATGTCGCTCAGCTTCCTTTCATTTCTTTAAGTCGTGTGTTTTATGTTCTGAATTCTTGCAACATGGAAGTTTTAAGATTCTGTTTGTAATTTGACTTTTTATATGAAATTCTGTTCCCCTCTATAGCTCAATAAAAAAGACAAAATCTCCACGTTGGTGAGTGTTCCTTTAATGTCTATCATTACTCTACCTGAAGGAAAGAAGCCATGTTCCTGAAACAGCTGCATGACCAGAGCCCGACGCTGGTCCAGCGTTCTACGCAGGGACGAGTAAGGAACCCGGTCCAGGTCTCCCAGCGGAACCTCGCCCTCTGGACCTGGTTGGACAGGAAGGTGCATCAGTGTCTTTTGTGAGCTGGAGTTGCTGCTTGACCCATCAAAACGTTCGTACCTGCTTTGTCGAAGGTAAAGAATTCGGCCTCACACTTGGCGGCGCTCTTGGGGGTGTTGGGCTCTGAGCTGCAGCTGGACAGACGGCGGGTTCTTCTCCGAGGGGAGCTGGGGTCTTCTGCTGCCACATCCAGATCTGGAAGGAGACGAGGGATGGAAAAGGAGAAAGAGAAACACAGGAAAGGGTGGTAAAATGCATCAGATGTTACTCCAGATCTTAGTTTAATGAAATGAGCATCCTGTGTCATCCTGACTTACCCGTGGAGTTGCGCCTCTTTTTGCGGTAGCTTCCCAGGATGGCTCTGGGTGACGTGGCCAGACTCTGCAGCGTGGGCGAGGGAAGGACCTCCTCTGGGTTAAACTCTGGAAGCTCAGCGAAACGCTCCTCGAAGTACGTTTCCGATAAGACCCTGCACACGCAAACACATCGGCCACATGAGTCCCTCAGAAGTGTGGTGGTTTAAAAATCAAAGGATTTCCTCTGAGTGTTCTCGCATCTCGCTTTGCTTCAGGCTCAGTTCTGCCAAAGCTTTTCTTCTCTGTGGCTTCCCACCACTTTCCTACCGTCTAAATAAAGAACACTCTGCCCACTCAGTCAGTAAACAGGGTTCCTACTCTCTAAAAATGTCTTAATACAAGTAAAAATCTATAACTATGACTATAATTAAGTACAATAATCAGCCAGTGCAGTAAAATAATTACACTTGGTAAGATTTCTGAAAATAAGAAGTGAGAAATATCTTTAAACAAGTTGTGAAAAATTCATTTCAAGTCCTGTTATGAAGTGAAAAAAAAACAGTCTATCAAGAAAAGATCTTAAAACAAAAGCATATAAACAAGATGATTCTTTTTAATTCAAATATAGTTGTTCACAAAGCCGCTGCTGAAGGGGCAGCACCCCTGCCACTGACCTCTCCGACCACCACCAAACATTCATACACCTGAATGGAGGTGAAGCGTTCCTGACTGACCAGCATGAAACCTTCCACTCCACCACCTGAGCCTCAGCCACCAACTACCCCACAAGCTCCACCCATTTACCAGCTCTTAAATTCTTGTTTGGTTTCTCTCGTTTTAAGATCTTTTCTCTCAAAGTGAAAAAGAAACAAAGAAAAAAAGCAAGTTGTTTTGTACTTATAAAGGATTTGTTAGGAGTTCCTTTTATCAGTGTGTGTGAATTGGTTCGCTAACAGTGTCTCAGTCAGATGATTTCACTTAATAAGCATGAATAAAAGACATGCACTCAAAACATGATTAATAATCTCACACATTCTCCTCCTGCCAAGCATATCCTTCTCAAAACAAGATCCAAAATGTTTTTTTGGCTGAATTTAAGACTGTGAGACTTGGTTAGACAGACTACTTTTGCAGTGAAGTTTTTTGTGTACTAAAAAGAGAAGAAGATGCCAGAGTGCTTGAAAATGAGTGTTTGCTAATAAAGCCAGCAGATGGAGTCCCGTCCAGGGTGCTGCGACTCATCTACAAGCTGCTTCCAGCCACAATTACATAAGAAAAGCAAGCGTGGTGTGAGATCGCTCAGCTTGAGAACATGTAAACTGCTAAAGTACTAACATTTTTTTAACTACAAGCAGAAGGATTCGTAGGACAGACTTAGGGCAGAGCTTCAACAATCACAAAATACTTTGGTGTTATTTTATCTTTCATTTCCTCTTTTGTGGATCCACTTGTATTTATCTAGTTTCCTTTATTTGCTTTGATTTCTTTTTTATTATGTTAAAAAAAATACACTTAATATAAAAAAAGTGGTCTTGAGCAAAGTTTTCCACCTTTCTGAAGGTTTTTTAGTGTCTCTGTGGACATTTGCTGCTTTTTCAGGAACCTTTTAGAGGAATTTTTTCTTTTTAAGCAGCCATTCTTAAGAAAGGGAAATGAAGTTATTATAGTTCTCTTCTATGACATCTGGGAGTGTTAACATCTTTAAAAGAAAAATACTTTTTTTTATTAGAGCTTTTGATAGAATAAAAATATTAGTTTAACAATATTTATAGTGAAGGTTGAGAACACCACTGTGTGTATGTTTGTGTTTATGAGTGTATGACTTATAGACTGCAATTATATTTATTTTTGTACATTTTAACCCCTTAACACCTGCATACAATTATGGAAAAACAACAATATATAAAAGAAAAAAGACTGGAAATAAATAAATCAAATACAATTAAATATATAAATTAATAAATACCAAATAATAAATAAAGATAGATAATAAAAATATAAAAATAAATACAGAAATAAGAGCCAATAAAAGCAAATAAATGAATAAAATTAACTTGCTATAAAGAAATATAATAACAGAGGTCAGAAGCCACGTCCCGTTTTCCTGGCAGGATACAAAGAAAAGAGTGATAAGAAACAGCTGATCCTTTATTTACCCACTTACTTGTCATGAGAGTCGGGTGCTTTTTTCAGTGGAGGGGGTCTAAACTTAATCTTCTTTGAGGAAGAGGAGGCTTCCTTCTCTGCTGGTGGAGGGGGAGGTGGGTCTAGGCCCAAGGGTGGTGGAGGTGAGGAACGAGGTCCAGCCTGGAAGAGGCGGAGTGGAGTTTTAATGGGATGCTTCATGTAACTATCAACACAAAAACTCCACCAGCAACTTCAAGTTATTTTACTATCTTTTCTTTTCGTGTTTATGTGTTTAATTTTAACTAATTGCTCGGAGTGGATTGAATTAATGAAAAAGGGAGCCAAAAATATGATGTTCATTGACTAATAAAGCAAATCTGAATCAATTTGTTGACAATTTGCATGAAATCCATCAGCTGGTTTTAAGTGAATAAAGCTGCACACTGTCATCAGAAGGTGGCGGTATAGGCTAAGGTGGTAGTAATTCACTAGAAGAAGTTGTTGTAACCAGAAACAAACCAACAGCAAAAACATCCACATAAGGAACTTGTATTCAGGAATTACTTTAAAGTTGCACTACATCAGTTTCCAACTGTAAAAATAGCTTCTGATACTCGTTATGTACATTCCTGGGCTTGTTGCTGCTCTGCAGCATCCTGGGGCTGATTGTGCACCATGACTGATTCGTCAAACAAACGCAAGAGGACATTCCCAGCGGAAGTGAAATGAAGAAAGAAAGGAACATAAGAGTAACATAAGACTGACTTCTACTGGCTGGAGAGATTTCTGAGAAGAGACAGGATGCAAGATGGATGCTGAATTTGCTGTTGTTAGGTGGCACAAAAATATATAAATCTGCCAAAGATCAGTAGTGGGGCTTTCATTTCTGGGAATATCTGCAATACTTCATCATATCTGGAAGCCACGGTTCAGTCTCAGGAGTTTGTTGTTTCTTCCATTTAGACCAGAAACAGCTGATGAGTCACGTTATTTCTAATCTTAGCAGGTCAGACTCTAGTAAGTAATTTCTGTTCCAACTAAAGCTCGTTAACTCTTCTTTGAAACAAGGGAAAGAAAAACCTTCTTGATGAGCATTAATGGGTGGGGGTGTTTCTGTACTTTCCAATAATTTGCAATATTTATATATCTTTCTCAATCAAATTTTCTAAATGTGAATCAAAAATGGAAACGGAAACCCCGCAAATTCCTTAACTGTTATAATCGAATCATCTGGACTAGAGCCCTCTGTACAGGGGGCAGCATGAGATATGTGCAGTAGATGTTTGCACATGCCCAGAAGCAGCAGTCCTAACATGTAACATATCAGAATGATGAGGAGAAACTCAGCTACCAAGCATTTCCATCTACACCCACGCAATTCTCTGGGGATGTAAGAAAACCACGAGAACAGCTCTGTCCACTTTAGAGCGTCTGCTAATTTCTCCACTTCAAGCAAACCACATAAACAAGGTGCAGGATGAAAGCCGAGACTCTGCTGGTTCCAGAGACGTCTGTCTCATCATGGTGGGACAGAAAGTCTGGAGCTAGCAGTCAGAATCAGAAATCATGTCTTAGTTTTGCTGTTTGTGGTGAAAAGTTTGATTCCAGCTTTAAAAACTCTGCTAATGTTTCTCCTATGACTCTGCCTTTGTTTGAAATGAACCATGAAGGTCCTTCTGGTTTCCATGGAGATGAAGGAGGTTTATAGTGAAGGAGTAACTCTTCCTATCATAGACTATCTTGGGCTTCACTTCTTTCTGGATCCTCATGGTGTTTCTAATGTGAATGTGGGGCTATCCCTGGATCCTCCTAAATCTGGCCATTGATGGAGGTGTCCATCATCATCATCATCATCATCAGCCGATGGCTTCCTGAGATATTTACCTGCGTAACACGTCTATTAAAGCATCTGGAAACCTGCTTTTAGGTTTTTAGTTCCTCATCAGATATTCCTGTATGAATTCCTGGATAAATTGGGCTGATTTCAGGAGGAGATAACATTTACATTTTATACTGTATTCTACTTTATCTTTTTAGTTTCTACTTCTCCAGGTGAATTTACTCTGACACAGTAACACATGTCTTTATTCTGACACTTCTGTAGTAATCTCACACATCTCAGTTTTCTGTAGAGACCAAGATTATACATACAGCCTTCGTAGATGTGAAATTATACTTTATTTTATTTGAGTCATTTTTGACAGGAGGCAGAATAAATAGACCTCTCAAGAAGAGGTTAATCAAGAACAAATCTTTTTTCACCTCTTTGTTGCTGTTGCCGACACTGTGGTCTTCTCTGTCCATCTCTCTGGTCCTCTTCTTCTCAGTGCTTTCCTTCATCGCTCTTTCTTGCTCTTCATCCGTCTCGCTTTGTTTCTCTCTTCCTCTTCCATCTCTTGCATTTTCTTCTTTGATGCTCATACAAATGTCTTCCTCTTTTTTTACTGGAACACAAACAAATGGGATTTATTTGCAACATCATTTTAAGATTGTACAACAGAGACACATCTCTTGTTTCTTTTTAAAAACTTCTTTTTCTTTTCTAAAGATTGATGATGATGTTTTTTTTTACTTTATCTGTTCTACGAATGAAGCTGAAAATAGCTGCAAAGTACCAGTTGGTCTGGAAACTATGAAGTTACCTTTAATGCTTTTAATCAGAAGAATCAGAA
>CM047991.1:29676802-29697464 GCA_026261665.1 Melanotaenia duboulayi | reverse complement strand
TATCTATCTATCTATCTATCTAAAATTGAATCCCTTTGTTCATCTCATATGGCAAAAATTAAATCAGATCTTTTTTAATTTAATTTCTTCATTTCTTATTGATTTAATCAGTTTATTTCTTTTCATATATTTACTTTTGTTTATGTATTTTTTATAATATCAATTTATTGGTTTATTGTTTTTAATTAATTGCTTTCGTTTATTTAAAATTAATTTTATGAGATTATATACATGCTAAACTGTAGCCGAGCATCGATAAGTTGATAAGAGAGTTGGGTCACTGTTGTCACCTGAAAAGGACAAAATCAATCTCTGACTTATGAATTGATATCCACATCCTCCACAAATAAATCTGATTCAATAATCACATTTTTTAACCTGCTATACTGAAGACTTTTTAAAGGTAAATTTATAACTAATGTTCATGTTCAAAATTGTACGAACTCAACAGTTTACTGTGAAACCTCTGAGAACAGAGCTTCCACACTGCCCCACCAAAACTCCCAAACTTTCATTGTTTTGGTTTTTCTTCTTTGTTTGAGTTGCTGTAAGCGCGTCCGTTTGATCTGCTTCTGCAGTATAAAGGACACACATATGCCATCTTTGAACGCACACACATGCTAACACACTCACAGGCACTGCAGGCATTTTCACTTTTACTCCTGAATGAATTTTGCAGTAAGAAACTAGTTATCCAAAACTTAAATAAAACTCAGAGATGAAAACGTTCTTCAGGGTCTTAAAATTATCTTCAAAGCATGTTCACACTTTGTTGTTGTTGTGTTTGGAGCTAACACTGATGATAAGTGATCATGTGGTTGTAGTTTTTCCTCTGGAAGGGTTTTTTCTTCACAGTCTCAAATCTCCTGAGTGTGTTTTCTGCCTTGCAGACACAGATTAACAACCTCGTACCTTCTCTAGGTCTCTCTCCCTCTTTTCCAGGGTGTGCACAGCGCTTTGGGAGAACGCTCGGGGACGGGGATGCGGCCCTCCAACTGGCCCACCTCGGCGTTCCAATCCCCCCAGCCAGCCTGAGCCTCCTCCCTTCCCTTCCAGCACCTGGGGCTCCGACAGGGCATCTGCAGACGAAAGAAGAAAGACTCATCGTGGAGCAGATCAATAAAACTTCACATCAATAAAGTCCTTTCTGATGTTGAAAAGCACGGGGGTGTTTGGCTTTTCTTTTTCTTAATCTCAGTTCAAACAAAAAAGCTAAATTAGTTTATGTTTTTGTGCATCAGCTTTTAAGTTGTTGCCAATCATCACACACACCTATGCTCTCTGACATGCTCCTCTCTCGAGGCTCCTTTGGAGTCCCGCGGCCTTCAGATAGAGACTTTCTGCGGTCCTTGTTGCACCACTTCCAGTCTGGGTGGGCTCTGAAATGGGCCTCTTTTACCTGGAGGAGGAGGAGGAGGAAGAGGAGCAGAGGCTTGGTTTGACTTTCTGTAAAACAGCCATGGTGGCTCTCTGCTCAGGAAAGCTGCAAAAAGGATCAGTGACTCTGGCAGGGGAAGAGTTATAGCTGTGATAACATTAATACCTGAATTTCTTTACAATGACATAAGAAAAAAAGAAAAATACTACAATAAAATAAAATAYAAAACAATTATATGAAAACAAAACAAGTACAGTAAAACGTAAGAAAAAAAAGAAAAAGACTGGAATAAAATGAAGTAAAACACAAAATTATTTAAAACAAAATTAATATATTAAAATTACTGTGAAAAATAAGCAAAATAGTACAAACTAAGAAAAAAAACTAAAAAAAAAGAATAAAACACAAAATAAATACAGTAAAAAAAAATACAGCGTCAAATAAGGAAAAAATTAATAAAATTAACACAAAAATAATATTCAATGAACAAATAAAAATAAATAATAAATACATTAGATAAAAATAAATATATAGATTATAGTGAATAAAATTAAATAAATTAATCTATAAAATAAAAATAAAAAATATTTAAAAAAGACCGCAAACTGTCTGTTGTAAATTAGCGACAACAGGTGTGAAAGGCTTAAAGCTGATTCAGTCGGCTGATTGGAGGAAAGGGTCTCCATGCCCACCTGAAAGGCCAGATCATGGTACTGCTGCTTCTCATTGGGCCCCAGAGCGTACCACCACTCCCCCAGGATCTTACTGACTGTCCGGTTGTCCTGGTTGGGATGTCGCTGGTGCACCAGGGCCCGGTGGCGTTTACTGAAGATCATGAAGGCGTTCATGGGACGGCGTATGTGGTCCTTTTCCCTCTGCTTGCAGATTGGGAGTAAACATTAGGGGACAGCAGCGTGGCGAGCATTCAGCTGCCTCGTGTTTGTTCTGTCTACGGACTGTCTGCACTGTGGACTGACCTTCCTGTCTCCGTCCTTGGGCAGGGCGCTGAGGGACTGTGTGCGTCTCTTGATGGGTCCGGTGGAAGGCGACGGGTCATTGGCTACGCCAGGGGAAAACCTGCATCACACAGAAAGGAAAGTGAAAGTTTAGCTGGGATGGATGATCGAGGGAGATTCAGCAGTCTGAGGGACTTTCAGGATGTTTTCAAGAGGAAGGAATTTACCCAGAATGTCCCCAGATTTTACAGCAATGTTCAGTAGTTACTGGGGCACATTTGTCCTCTAATAAACACAACACAATTAATTAATTCTTTTAAATTATGCTTATTTCCCTCAATTTAACACAAATGTGTCTAACCTGTGGCCTGGGGACTGAAACCAGCCCACCAGAGGACCCAATCTGGCCAGCAGGAAAAAGTATGGTGACTGAAAATGACACAGAAGACGAGTGACGGTTGTTCCTCATTTTTCCACATGAGGTTTCGTTCTTGTGTTTAAAAATAACACATTTCCAGGTCGGGGGAGAACTTTTATATCTGTCTTACTTAATAGATCTGACTTCAGTTTGTAACACGAGGTGAATCAGTTCGGTGGGAATACTACACACGTGTGGAAATTTACAGGCTTGTATGCGGGACATGTAGAATAAATATGTAAATACATAAAAATAAATTTAAGAGGAAGTGAAATAAGTAAACGTAAATCATAAAATAAAAATTAAACCTAAACATATAATAAAATATTCACTATAGTTTAAAGAAATTTTGTTTAATTATTTTTATTTTATATATTCTAAAGTGGTTTTGACTCTGGATTTATGTGTTTAAATGCCATGTCATTGCAGTGCTTTTGTTTTATTAATAAGTTTCCCTTCTTCTAACTCCTGCCCATCTTAATTTAACTCCTCTTCCTTTGCTATCTGAATTCTTTGCTCTTGAAGTGTCTTAAAAGACTAATAGCTCTAGTTTTTGTGAATTTATCAGGCTGAGAAAGGGCAACAGACACACTGCTGATAAATCTTTACACAGGTTACGTCCATGCTAGATTTTTCAAACCTTTTTTCAACGGAACAGAAAGACCTAAAAGGGGGGTACGCATCAAGATTATCGGGCTGATTTTGTCCTGATTTTCACCTCCCTGACCGAGGATGGCAAACGGCTGATTATATTAAGTCNAGGATGGCAAACGCCTGATTATCTTAAGTTATTATAAGACTATCCTATGATCTGATCTGAGATCTTTGTTCATCGTCAGATTAAAAATATCACTGGTGGTAAATATGACACTCCATCTTGCATCTTGGGGGTCATACTTCAAAAAACTTGGGAACCAGGCTGTGCTGAAACTATCAGTAAAGACTTGTACATAAACTTTAAGCTATTTGTTTTTGGAACGAGATTAAGAAAAAAAAGTCAAACATGGCAAGAGATAATTAACTTCAAAATTCCTCGCCAGTGTCAGGATATTTGTTTTTTATCATTTTTATTAGAGTCTAAGTTTCAAGTTTGTCATTTTGAGTTCTGTCTTGTTTTATTTTGAAGTTTCTCCCTTTGTGTATCCTGTTTACTTCCCGCTTCCTGTTCTTCAGCTCACCTGGTTTAATTTGCTAATTTACTTCACCTGCTTGTTAGTTCACCTCTGAGTGTGTATTCTCCTCGGTTTCTTTTTTTTATTGCCAGATTGTTGTCTGCGTAAAGTCCACGTTTCCATTTGAGTTTTCTGGCTTTGTTTGCTCCAGTTAATTTAATTAATTCCTTTAATTATTCCACCTGTCTGCCTCGAGCCTCTTCAGCCTGCATTTGGGTCCACATCCTCCACAAACCGTCTGCAGAGCTGAAGTTTAAGCTGTAAGTGTGTAAAAAGAGTGTTTTTTGCTTTCCTGATACAATGATGTAGAATTCACTGAAACAAAACCTGTCCAGTGAGACTTGTAAATGATTTTTGAGTGTACTGCACAGCCCAGATATCACATTACTGTCACCAAGAACAGTGTTCATCCTTTTGTGTTCCTTCACCTTTCTTCTATTTTCTTTCATTTATTAAGCTGGTACAGCTTAATTCAGGCATAGCTGCCACCAAGCATGCAAACTATTTTTATTATCTGAATCAATTCCTCCGAAGCAGCTCTTAAAACTATTAAATTCCTTCAATTTAATAACTTATTTCCAGGAAGGAGCAACCAAACACAAGAAAATAGAGGGATATTTTTTTTACAGCAGATATAAATGAATGACAATAAAGACTTATAACACGGAAGTTAATACAGTACCCAAAAGTTTGTCTAAATTATTGAAGGGCACTGTTGAGATGCTGGGATGCTTTAAAGATGCACTACAGAACTTTTGCACTTTTCCCAGTGACAAGCCGTCTATTGTCTGTTAATTCAGCATCCAACTTGCATCCTACCTGTACCGTGAGCTCTCTCCAGCCAGTAAAAGACAGGCTTGACTCTTGTTTAGTTCCTTTCTTCCTCTGATAATGTCTTCTTGCCTTTCTTTACTGAATCATTGATGGCGTGCGTTCATATATCCGTTTGCTAGCATGTGAAGCGAAACTTGGCTGTAACGTCATGCAGTGTCCTGGATAAAAAGCTGTTAGGTGCGGTTTCTCAGACCTGGGATGCAACTGGGCAGCAGCGGCTCTAGAAATGTGCAACAGATGGCACAGTGCCATCAAATGAGTAATGGCATTTAAAGAGAAAAATAAACCAGCAAAAGGTTATTTGGTCAGTCCGACCAGGTCTAACGTGCTTGGTCTTTATTTCTTTATAGTAGTGATGTGTATGGTCGTACAGAATGGTGTGATTTCCCACCTCCGACACAAACGTCTCATTGTCCATGGTTTCAGGTATTGGCTCTCACCTGATGGCTTTGTGCAAGCGCTGCCGGTTATGACGTAATGATGATGTTATTTTTAAAATCAACCAAATCCACTTTGATTTTCATCGACTAACTTCCTGCCTGAACCGCTCCGCTCTAGACTGGCGCACTTTTCAAGCGGTAAGCAGCAAAAAAAGAGCAGCTGTGTACTTTTAGAGAAGCGGCGCACCATGGCACTTCAGAAAGGCTGCGCGGCACGCCTGATGGAAACACTATCATTGACTAGAGTTGCTGCTATCAGCCGCGCAGCAGCAAAACAGCGACTTCTGCACCGCTTCGGCGTTCAGGGGAACAGAGGGGTAGCAGCCTCGGGATGCTGCAAAGCATTGATGACTCCAGCAATGTGCATTAAGTCAGTGTGCCATCAAAATCAGTCTGAAGCACAGAGCTTTTTAAGTTGTAAACTTGTGGATTGTTGCTTTAAGACTGACTCTTGGAAGTGCCTTTGAATAAAGACAGACAGCTTTCAGGCCACACTGCCACGTTGTGGTACCAGGAATTCCACCAAATTAGACAAACATCATCCAACTGGCATGCAGTTTACAAGGTGTGCTGCACAAGGTGAAACATCTGTAGTGGGGATCCCAACACAACACAGCAGACACATGCAAGCAGATAAGCAGGTGGTCTCAGTAAAACCCAACGAGGTGTACAGATCAATAACACTGGCTGTCCCTTTTAATAAAAAGGGTATTGCAAAGAGATGTGCAGAATTATTGATCTAATATCAAAATTGGCTGATATTCATCAAAAAGGATAACATTAACCGATAATGGAGGCTGATATTTATTCAGTGTTTTGGATATTCTGGATATAAATATAAGAACTGAAAAGTTAGGCATGGGTTTAACAAAAAGTCTGTAACTGCATATTTTCTTTACACAAATTACCTTTTTATGGTAAAAAGCTTTTGGAAACCTCTGCATGAAAGTATTTGTGCTCAAACATGGGGTTATAAAGCAATGGTTCCCCACCTGGGGTGCCTGGACCCTTTAGGGGGTCCCACAAAGAGCCCAGGGGCTCCCCAGAGGCTTTGACTATTCAGAGCCAGTGAGATTTAAATTAAAACCATGTCCACACAGAGATGAGATGAGGTTTTCATTCACATGGAACCAGTGTTTTNTGCTTAAGTTTTTTATTCCTTTGGCTTTCATTCACATGGAACCAGTGTTTTGGGAGCCTGAAAAAACACTGAGAAATGAGAAATGCCACAGTGCCGATGATTCAGTGCAAAAAGTGAGGCTTTACGTTGATAATTGCCTTAACTTTGGTTTTGTAAAAGTAAGGAGCCAGCCAGAATGCATTTTTAATGGTGAGAAGCAGCTCATAAAAGCATAAAACCAAGTATGGTTTCAACCCGGGGGGTGTACAGCTCAGTGGTGGTTGCATGAAGAGGAAAATAAACGGCAGAAACAATCAGATATGTTTAACATCAGCCCAGGATTTCACAGTAGTTCATGAACTTCACATCTAGCTGTGAGAACAAGAACAAGGTGTGTTGTNCATGAACTTCACATCTGGCTGTGAGAACAAGAACAAGGTGTGTTGTTGAAGATTTTAAACAAACAGGGAGAGGACAAAGCAAAGTATAAATAGACAAACAAAGGCAAGGGTAGAACAGTAACATACACAGTGAAGCAGGCGGTAATTAAGCCTTAAGAAGCAAGAAAAAACTAAATCGAGAGTCCCAATTACCAGAGCAAACATACCGTGTCAGTTTGGCTGTGGTGAATTCAGATGTGCAACTTGTATGTGTGAATGTCATCATGCAGAGGCGAAGATTCGGTTTGTGTTCAGTAAAAACAAAGAGTGGGTGAGCTCTGAAATAAAGCCTAAAGCTTGCTGAATACATCAGCTTTGTTTTTTATGCCACTGGTCACTTCACGGAGACGCAGGTGTAACCTCCTGTAACATTACAGTATTGCTTAAGCATTCTTTTGCAGCCTCTGAGAGCCCAGTGACCCTGAAACATGCATAACCAAACTACCATCCAGACAGCCTGTCTGAGTCACTCTGAGAGCAACAACCCTGCCAGATGCAGAGACACAGTCTGCAAGGAATGAACAAGCACACGCTGTAAAACTGCAGCCAGACACTGATGCAGCTGGTAAAACTTAAAAAAAATCTTTTTAAATTTCTTTTCATTTCTGCAGGAACAAGCTGGATTTTACTGCAATTGTTCAATCTTGGAGTTTTACAGCTTCAAATACATCGCATTACAGTTACTACCTACTTTACACTGAGTCATAGCCAGAGTTGTGGAGAGGAAGCATAATGTATGAGGTGTTCGCTCAGAATGAGTTGACACCGTTTAAATGAAGCACAAGAATATGCATGATGCTTTTGAAAGGGCAAGAAGATTGACAACACTTCTGTTGTTTCTATTTATTTAAATACAGTTCTTTTAAAGGAATATGAAAACAAAATCTGTAAGAAAAATTATTTATTAAATGGATTATGTTTTTACAGCCTTTAGAATGAATTTGCACCTTCATTTAAGCGTAACTAGGACTAAAAGGCGCATAGAAGAGAAGTACTGTTTAGACAACATCAAAGAAGATAAAAGAGGAGGAATCAGTGGTTGTGGGTGTATTGTAGAAGTTTGAGGGTAAATATTTGAGAAATGGAAAATCATAGTAATTATAAAGAGCAGCAAACAGCATAAGAATGAACCTTGTCAAAGAAGAAAACATGACATGTAGCATCGTCTGGGTAGGTGAGGCAGAAAGGAAAAACTAGCGTGGCTTTTTTCCAAATAGAAATCGAAGAAGAACAAAGGTTTTTGAATTGACGTCACAGTTGATTGTTTTCTCCTTAATTTAGCCATTGAAAGTGATGCAGTTTGCTAAATACCCGGTGACAGTGATTTTTGTCATTCCTGGTTAACATTAGATGTCAGTAATGGTTCCATACTGTTCATTTATAACCTGATAAAACATCTGTAAAAGTTAAGGAGTTAAAATTAACTGGAAACAACTTAAATAACTAATAAGCTTTATCAGTTACACTGACCCAAATGTAAATCACTGCATCCTCATGTAAATAAGACCTACTTTGTTTGGAACCGGACTCATTTTTTTTAGCTACTTTACACCTGGACTTAAATTTTGTGCTTTTCGTGCCATCGATAGACACTGCTGCACATTTTACAAGTTCGCTGTGTACTTACGGGTCATCTGTATCGCTCTCTGTCTCGCTGTCTGCCCCGCCCCTGTCTGTAGGAGGATTGTCATTGGTCGGGGGAGGACATGATGGCGACGCCCTCTCCTGCTCTGGAGGGCCCATCCGTCCGTCACTGAGCAGGGCCACACCACAACGAGGCTCTGAAAAAGAAAAGCGCATCTGTTATGGTTTAAAGTTGAAAGTGAGCACCTACAGGTTAATCCCGAACCCCCATCTGGACCTATAGCTCCATTTTGCTGAAGCATACTTTCCTTTTTCTTCAAAGAGCTAAAAAATATTCATCTACCCTTCCAAAAGGCCCCTGACCCGACAGGTGAAGGGCTAGATGACCAATACTACTTCATCCTGGAACAAAAAGGGGGCATACTACTGGTGCAAAATGGAGTGGACAGGAAACAAGACTGGGCCACAGGCTGTTGCACTGTGAAATGAAAGGTTGCTCCTGGGAATCCTCGGACTGGTAAGTGTGCCAAATTTGTAGGGGATACACAAAACGATCAACATGGTGACAATAGAAGAGGTCATTGTTTGGTTGATTTTAAGATAGTGGCAGAATAAATTACATCAGCAGAATCGTAGATACTGTAGTACGTACGGCTCCTAAAGCAAGTTCTACTTCTATGGAATATTTATATTATAAAAATATGACAACCTGTTATTTTATAAACATTTTTATAGAATAAAAATAAACTAAATTAAAATTCAAATGAGAATAAAAATAAAGCGCATCACAAGCATATGTCTGTACAAGTAAAATATTGTCTGTGAAAATAATTGTATTAATAATAATTAATGCATTAACAGGGTAAAAGTAGGTATATTCTCTTCCCCCCAGAATTAAGCAGGACGTACACTGGGTTGATTAAAATATAGGTGAAAAGACAGAAAATGAATAATAAATTGTTTTGATAAGAACTCAGTGATTTTCAAGCAAAGCGTCTTTATATTATTCTATAGTTTTTTTTGCAAATGGTAAAGTGATCATTGCATTTTCTCATTTTTGATATTTGTTAACAAAATGAGCAAAAAAAATGATCGAACTGAATTTTATGGAACTTGGTAGATTTGGAGCATGGGCCCATTAAAGATCCCATTACCATTTAGGCTTGAATCATAATTGTTAAAACTGTAAAATAAAGCATAATTACTCATTTATTGTAATGATTTTCTAACCAAGGAAAGCTTGCAGATGTTAAAGGCACTATAATTATTAAGGTAGAAAAAATCCTTTAAATTCAGTAAAAAAAGAAAATTCAAGCTTTTAAACGACTGCTGACAGACACTAAAATGAATCTTTTGGCTCTGGAGTCAGTCAACCGTGTTATCAACAACATCACTGGAATAATAAAAGTGTGAACACCAACTGTGCTGATCTGCAATTTTGGGAAACACTGACTTGGCTGCTCGTTATTTGGGAACACAGCACCACATGCTGTTTTCTGTTATTATGAGAAATGCCTTTATAAAATGGATATATTTGGAAATCGATCAACCCTCTGCAACCCTGTGTCATGTCCTGAAAAAAGGTATGAGGTCATGTCACTACCTTTGCCCTGATTGACAAGCTGTTGGCCATCAGCAGGCAGGGCGGCTGCTCCTGATTGGCTGGGCTCCAGGAAAGGAACGAGCGAATGCCAAGGGAACACTGGCACGGACCGAGGCTCCACGTTGGTCCAAACTGTGGGAAGAGAGGAGAATCAGAGAGAAAAAGTGAAATGTCATCATGTTCATCTGCCTCGGTGTCAGTGGACTGTACACAGGAGGAAGGTCGCTGGCAGCTAGCGCCACTAACTACACTTTCCCAGAAAGTCCCTGAGTCTGAAGACCGTGAATGGAGCTGTGTATTCAGACACCTATTCTGCCCCGTCGTGCAGCACACACACATACCGACCAGCCCTTAGGGTAATGAGGGTAGTGGGGTCATGTGGTGTGTGATGTGATGAGGGAACCTGTTGTTTTATCCACAGAGATTCCAGACTCCAGACTACTGCCTGTCTAGACTGCTGCTGAGCTTTAGATCTCGAACTGAACTGTTTCTGAAGTGGGAACTGTTTCAAGCCAGGGAGGATCTTATGGATTACACAACTCTGTGGTATATAAGTGATTTTGCTACAAATCTCTGCTACCACTGCTTTGCCAACATATTTATATTTGTTTCCTAAAAAATGTCCATAAACTAAAGTTTTCTTTTTAATCACATTTTTACATAAAAAGATTTTCAGATTTTAAATGTCAAACAGTGTAAGGACTCATTTTGGTGTGGTGGTTAGCACAGTTCCCTCTCAGCAAGAGGGCCACTGGTTTGAGTCTAGGCTGGGGGGGGGTTTGACCCGGGTTGACCCGGGACGTTCTGTGTGGGGTTCGCATGTTCTCCCCAGGTAGTCCTGCTTCCTCCTAAAGTCCAAATACATACTTGCTAAGTTATGTGGTCTCACTAAATGGAGATGTGAGTGGTTGTTTGTCTGTGTTGGTTCTGAGAAAAACTGGAAACCTGTCCAGAGTAAACATTTTTAAGTCGTAGTAACCTCAGTCAATGTTTCAGTATTAAATGGTTAAGATTCATACTTTACTTTTTACTATATTTTCACATAAGTTCTGTGTACTCATGGTAGATGAATCCTGACTTTAATGATCTTTCAATCGCTTATCATTTTCCAAAAGCTGGTGGCATTCCCATCAGGATCAGTCACACCACTTGTTGATTTACGATGATGAAGCCGTGTGGAAAAATTCCATTGCACAACTACTGGTTACTCACAGATGACCACTAATGTGATGAAACATAAATAATCTTTGGCCATCTCGCTAACATGAGACTAAAAGGACCTCTAAGTGCAAAACATTTAAACATTATTTATCTTTTCATTAAGGCACTTTTCCATTTTTTGTTTTTTTTCTGACTTGTTTGTTCAAAAAATGATATGTAAGACCATATGTCTTAGATTTGTCAAGTTTCTGAAAGCTGAGGGTTCCTCTTTCCTCAAAGGCTGCAGGTCTCCGACAATATACTGCAAAAGCTTTTCCAGCTGTGGCTGGAGATGAAGACAACGGAGCTGCTGCTACTGGACGCTGTTATGTAGTTTTGGCTGGTAGAGGATCTGCTTTAGTTTTTAGTGATATTTAGTTCATGTACCATGGAAGGTTAGCCGGGTTCAATACACCGTTTCAGGTTTGCTGTTGACGTTGTTGATATCTGGAGCTTCTTGACACCCGGTGGGCAAGCTTTAAACACAAAGGCAAGATTTCTCCCCCCCTGGATCATCACTGACCTTTTCAAGAAATTCTTTTAAGTGATCATACGAAGATGCTGTAGTGATCATTGAGGCAGAGGTGGTGCTGCTGCCTTCATTGGATTTTGCCTCTATGTTTCACAATTGGATGATGAAGCGGGGTGGCTATGTGGTGGCTGGTGTTGCCATATTTGGTGTTTTTCACCTATATTTTAAGGCCTGTTTACGATGTGTGTTAGTTGGGATTTTGGCTGGAAGGCTCCATGGAAATCTGGCACTCTCTTGAACAAAGTTTAACAGTGAGTGAACGGCGTTCACAAACGGCAGGATGAGCGCGCTCACAATAACGTTCATCAGGCAGAACTACAGTACGTTCATGTTTACCCAGAATATGAGCACGTTCATGAGCGATCGCTCAATGAGCACGTTCAGGCACAACACAAAAGGTACTTACCTACCTACCCACCTACAATCCATCCATCCATCCATGATTAATCCCCTAAACCTATCCCAGGTAATTCATTCCTATTTTATTTAAATTTTTGGGTGAATTATAACAACCTTCAGGGACTTGAATAAAACATGTTTTAAGTTGGACAGATTTCCAAGGATTTTCTTTTCAGGATATTTGGGGCATGTCTGGAATGTGGAATCCATGATGCAGCTAATTCTTGATTTAATCTAGCTAGAATTAGCTTGCTAAAGTTATAAATAGGTCTAAACAGCAATGCATTAGGCTTGGACCCAAGCAAGCCATCTATCTGTGACAACTAGAAAGATAGATGTTCTTCCTCCATCAGGGAAATGTATTTTCACTAGATGAATCTGCTACAGAGGAGTAATAAGATCAGTAGGAAGTGGATTTCCAGGGCTCCAGACTAACTTTTTATACAAGGACAGCGGCGCCTAACTTAAATTTTTAGGAGCGTGAGCAGAAAATTTAGGGGCACACACTGAAATCGTCTTGCATAGCACATATTCACATGTCCTCTCATTTTCACTGTATTAGTGATAAATACTTGAACAATTGTGGCGGTAGGCGTGGTTCTGGCTCAGCTGTGGGAAGGAGAGGGAGGCGGGGGAACCGGGAGCAGCAGGTAATGCAGATTGACACAGCTGCAATGCATGTCTAATCCCCAAACTCTTTATCTGCAGTAGTGTGCTGGCGCCTCGGACAGAAGGACGAGGAGCGAGGAGAAACAGATGCCAGTGTTGGTGCACGAATAAAGTGTGTTAAACGTACTTAGTTGTGGTGGTTGCTGTGCCGGATTACCCCTGACGTAGCGATATCGCTACAACAATAAATTCAGAAATTACAGTTTTTACAATTCACATTTTTTGCGCAGCATTTGACATAACAGTAAAAAAAACAACAAAAAAGCATCTTACTGGCCGCACTTATACAAAACAAGTAGACATAGAACTTGTCAAACCAAATCAAATTGTTTGCTGAACAAATTTATGATATAGACTTAGAAAGAAAACACGTGATCTAGCTAAAAGCATGCACACTTCTATCTGGAGAAGATGCTTAATGGATTGATTTTGTGCAGAGCAAGTGTTGGAGAGCTGAGGATTACCACCAACACCCACCTATTTTTTCCTTTTGTAGCTTTATAAACTTTTAAATGAGACTACTTGATTTAGCTAATACCTCATGCTAACTTAAAATTTTGCTAGAAAGTGACATACACATTTAATATCTGCAAAGTGCTGTCACTTTTCTTTGTTGTTGATATGACAACATTTTCACAGGATAACAAGTTGTAAGACTAAACAAGGTCATACTCAATCTCATAACAAGAATGCTTTGGGAATCAGTGCAGTCTGTTGCTGAGTGTGCTGTTAATTCATATGACAAGATCTCAGCTTTAGTAAATGAAGTTATAAACCGTTTCACCCCCATCGGTTCTCTGACTGAAGTTCTCTACAACAAGTCTGTACCGATGGAAATAAAATACCTGGTTCAGCACTGAAATGTCCATTTCCATTAATAATTTGCTAATAAAGTATTAAATTCTTCTAAATATATAGCCTGGTGAACCCTTTGCCAGATGTGGCTCATTTAAAATGGAGATCCAGATTCTGCTCAGCTACACCACAAGGGAAATGCAAATGGCTACAAGGTGTTTGCTGCTGGTTACCCACACGTCTCACGAACTCGATTAAATGCTGATTTTGATGTCACACACTGATTATTGCTGCAGCGGGACCTTTGCTCTCATTACTACCCACTGGCACTTTTATATTGCAGTTTGCATGAGGAACTTCAGCTGAGGAAGTGAAGTTTTAGCAGGGCAAGGAGAAAAAATTACTGGATGGTAAAAATGGAAAAACTTACTTCGTGCATCATGTTGTCCCTACTTATGTGAGTATGGGTAAGTCAGAGGTCAAATTCAACTACACAGCAACAGCTCGTAAACTTGGAGGCATTGCTGACTGTTCAAGGACATATCAACAGAGCAGCACAGCTGATAGGGATTTTTTACAACAGAGTTTATAGATTTGATAAATGTAGAAAAGTATTTTTACATAACATAAACAAACAAACTTGATAGAGATAGCATCAGGTAACTGTGGCCAAGTGCAATATTTACTGAAGGGATCCACAGACTGTAGTGTTTCGGCTGATTTGGATTGTTTGGTAGTCCTAGCTGCTGATTTCAGTTCTCTTTTTCAATAAAAATGAAAACTGAAAAAATACAAATATTTCTGAAACTTTTTTAGAATCACACCCTATTAAATAACTTCCTGTTATTCTCACGATGTGCTTTGTAGTGTTCAACAAACACACCAACAACTGCGAAACATCTGGAATTGTTAAGTGTCTATTTGGCTCTTTTTCTACCCATGTCATGTGACGGCTCTGACTACCATCAGCATGAACGGAAACACAACACCCGGCTGTGGTGATGCAGCAGCCAGCACTGAAGGACTCAACACAAGTTACTCTTTCTTTACAGAGAAGTCTCACCATGAGGCTCTGAAATCAGCAACTCCATAGAATCTCAGTAAGCCTAGAGGTGTAAATCATAAGTTTTACAATAAAATATTTAATAATTCTATGTTTACAGATACCACAAATCTGCCACAATACGATTTTTTTATTTGATTCAGGAGCAAGCTATCGATACGATACGATACAATATCATATTCTGCTTGGAGCCCTATAAAGGTTCAGGTTGACACATATGATATAATACTATTTGATACAATATGATACGATTTAATTGTCCTTTTTTGTCTTTGACTCAAAGTGCTGTTACAATAGCTGTCATAGGAACAGCAATAATTACATAACACATGAAGTAATCTATCTGTAATCTACATTCAACTGTCCAACCACACAGCAGATTTTATAGATATATTGCATAATAGCCATTTTTGGATTAAAAAAATTAAAATAAAAAAAACATATTACACAATTCATGTGGCAACAAAAGACTTTATTTTAAATTATCTGACATTTTGATGGATTTTTAAAAAATTTTTATGCTACTTTATTAATTTAGTTGCCAGCCCGGGGACTTGAACCCAGGTTCTCCAGACCCAATATAATAATATAAAGTAATATAAAAGCAACTGAAAAAGGGATGCAAGGGCAAAGTGCTCGGAAGATATACCTTAGATCAATGTCAAAACACATTTCTTGGAGAAAATTGTTCATCAGTTCGACCCCATTTTGTTGGTACCTTCTACCAGGAGGTAAGAACTCAAACTCAGTATGAAGGATATGCAATGGGTCTGAAAACAATCTGAGTACACAGCCCTCATGATAGAATGGGAGGGAGGTTAACTATCCATCCATCCATCCATTATCTTGACCGCTTATTCCATTTCGGGTCGCGGGTGAGCTGGAGCCTATCCCAGCATTTTAACAGGTGAGAGGCAGGGCACACCCTGGACAGGTCACCAGTCTGTCGCAGGGGGAGGTTAACTAAAATATCCAAATCTCATTTCCCTCCTGAGCTCAGTCAGACATTTAAATATAAAACTGAAAATTAATCTTTAATAAAAATGGGCTAAACCACATTTTGTATGTTGAGATTTAAAATGTTCACAACATGTAATATAAAACTGAAAGAAAACATTTCTATTTGTAGCCATTAAAGCAGTATAAACCTCACTCCTACTTAGAGTCTCAAACCAAATATTTTAACAACCTGGTAATAACAACCTGCCTGACTTTATCATAGTTATCATGTTTGATGTTTTCATTACTGTTGGCTCATTTATCATTGAACTGATATATCAGCGTGGATTGATGAATTGTTGTAGCCCTAATTCTCAGTCCTGCTGCAGCTAACATTGATGACCCAATCAGAAATGATAAACTAGCTTCATCGTCTAAAATCATTAGAACCGTAGTCCAACAAAGACAATGTGAAGCCATCCCAGACTTTTCTTTGGGAGGTGGTGGCAGTTACTGGTAATAACGTCCCTACAACTGGCATTCGAAAAGACTGGTTTTGGTGGGAGTGAATGTGTTTAAAAACCAATACACTTATTGTCAAGAATGACAGTAAGAATGACATAAAAAGACAAAACAGTTGTAGCTTTTTCTGTTTAAGCATAATTTTCTAAACACAATCAGCTGTTTTAATCCTTTTAACATTTGAACTAAGAAAAAAAAAACTATATTTCTTTAACAAATGGTTGAGATAACATTTAATAATAGGGAAATGGCCAAAACTTTAAACAGTAATATAATAAACACAAATTTTTGGTATTAGACAAGCAAACCAATCCACAAATCTTTAATAAAATTTGATCATAGTCACAGAAAAAAAAGATTTTTAGGGCTTTTAATGGGTTAAAAATGTAAAACAGATGGAAATTTTGGGTAAAGATTAATTACTGCCAAACTTCTACTTTAGATTAAGTACTTGCTGCCATTCTGAAGGTAAGGCAAGTTTATTTGTATACACATTTCATGAACAAGACCATTTAAAGTGCTTTACATAAAACATTAAAAGCATGACAGCGGGATGCAGAGGAAGCATTAAAAAGCACATTAAAACAGTTTTTCTAAATCCTGCTGAGTCATCAGTGCTTTAATCCTCTATATGTTCTTTACGTGATAACAGGCTGACTTCACTACTGCCTTGATATAACTGCTACAATGCAGGTCTGAGCCCATGACTACTCCCAGATTCATGGCTTTGTTAACTTTGCTGTTTGAAGCAGAGTGTTGACTTTTAATCTTTCTTCCTTGGCTCTAAAAACTTTTTATTTCAGTTTTGTCTTCATTTAACTGAAGGAAGTTCTGGCACATCCAGTCTTTAATGTGATTGTAGTTGATATAGTATAGTATAGTCTCTTGGTGACATGGTTATCCAGAATCGTGTGTATCAGCATAATTATGATCACATATTGTATTGTTTTTTTTTTTTTTATCATTTCAGTGTGTGGCAGTATGTAGATGTAGATGAACAGCAGTGGCCCCAAGATGGAGCTTTGGGGAACGCCACAGGTTATTATAGTTAGCTCAGATTTATAGTTATCTATAGACACAAAGTAGTCCCTGTATTTTAAATAGAACTCAAGCCAATTAATTCCAGTGCCTGAAGGTCCTACCCAGTTTTTCAGCCTGTCTAGTGAGATGTTCTGGTCGATCCAGTAGTACCAGGACTGAAATGTGCTCGGGCGGATGACATTAAAGACCTTAACTAGATCAATTTCAGTGCTGTGGTGTGGTTGAAACCTGACTGGTAGAAATCAGAACAGTTATTTAGGGTCAGGAAGTTGTGTAGCTCTTTAATCTATAATCTTACTAAGAAAGGGGAGGTTNCGTGTAGGTCTTTAAAGACAGCTTCTTCTATAATCTTACTAAGAAAGGAGAGGTTTGATATCGATCTATAGCTTCTCATGAGTGACAAATCTAAGTTTTCTTTTTCAGTAGTGGCTTGAGGACGGCTGTTATTAGGGTCTGAGGGAAAACACCTGAAAGCAGAGACGTGTTTACAATCTGGAAAATATGTGAGGCCATGCATCCTGAAACATTCTGAAAACCCTGTTGGCAGAGCGTCGAGACAGTAAGTGGTGGTTTTCAAATGGGTTTGTAGAACTCATTGGAAAAAAAATGTCTCATTGTGTTCGTGTCTCTGAGTGGACACAGGGACATATGTCCTGCCCATGGCATGGAAGCACTGACCGACTGGCTGATTTTCTGAATTTAGTCAGTAAAGAAAGGAGCAAATTCATTCCAGGCCCGGTTGGACAGAAGTTCTGGGGTTTCCAACCCAGGAGGATTAGTTAGCCTGTCAACAGTAACGAACAAGGCTCGAGTATTACTGCTGCTCTTAGCAATAATGTCAGAAAAGAAAGATGGTGTACATTTCTTGCTCCAGATTATAAATCCTCAGTCTCTATCTCACAGTAAACCTGCAGCTTTGTTTTCCACCACCTGCGTTCAGCTTTTCCACATTCTGGTTTTTCAGCTCTTACCAGCGTGGCATTTTTCCATGGAGCTCTCTTTTTGGCAGCGATCACTTCTACCTTGTGGGAGCAATGACATAAGTATGCTGTAATTTTACCATTGAAATGATCCACAAGCCCGTCAGCTGACGGTCAGTAAATGAGGAAATAAACATTTCCCTGGTATTTTCACCAATATTTTTTTTATATATAAAACTTGCTTGGCCATTAACAGCATCTCAAATAAAAGAAAGGAACGATCAGACAGGGCAACATCCATCTCCACAACCGTAGAAATATTCAGACCTTTAGAGATGACTATGTCCAGACAGGGTCCTCTGGTCCACATGCTAAGTTAGACCAAAGTTATCAAGAACACAACACAATTCTTTGGCCCCTCTCTCCTCCAGGTTATCAGCATGAACGTTGAAATCACCAACAACAACTACACAGTCAAAGTCAACACACATTATTGACAGCAGCTCAGCAAGGTCATCAAAAAAGTCGCACAGTATTTAAGTGACCTGTATATGTTAAAGAGCAGCACAGGAGAGGGGGAATGCATCTGGAGAGCCACACACTCAAATGAAGTAAAGTTTTTATAAGATATCTGCTGCCTTTGGAGGGAAGAGCAGGCTGAGGCTAATGAGGAATGAACACATAATTTACAGAATATATTGGGTGAATTTAGTTTCTCTGAAGATTTACCAGCCTTTTTCTGTTACTCATTAAAACAGGGATAAAGGAACCTACTCGCATATCATACCCCATCTTATCTTGGGGAGAGCCATGAGTACCCACTTAGTTGCAGCCTGGATCCAGAGAACAACAATACAGCTAATTTATCAAAGATATCGGTTTCCAATCTGCCTTTTGTTGGTTTCTTTGAAGAACTGAAAGTAATAATTAGTAAAAGGCATCACTGATAAAAGAATACACTTTTTATAATCTGCTTTAAAAACAGAAAACAATCCAACACGGCTGTAAAAATCCACCTTGCTAATGACTACTCATTCCTGACACTTAATCTGAGCTCATCTCCTCCTCTTCGTCACCGAGGGCTGCAGATGCACTTAAAGAGAGCAGTAATGAAACTTGTGATGCTAATGCAGCTGTGCTCGAGCTGGGTTATATTTAGGAGCGATCTCAGCCGCGAGGCCCGCGCTGCCTTCTGCCTGTGTTTGCTTCTCCGGCTTTAGCTGTTTTTAAAAATGCATGGCGGAGGAAACGTTATGCTACGGAGGCAGGTGGCCGTCAGCAAGCAGTGCGAGGGACGTGACACGCAGAGGGGGGAAAAAAAAGCACACACCAATAATCAGCTCAAGCCTGAACGCTTTACTGCACTAATTCTGCCAGAGGAAAGTGTGTATCCATGACAACACGCCAGCAATACCATTACTCCTTATTCTGCTGAGAGCAATGAAACACATTCACATCACACTGGAGCTGCCCTTAATGCCCCGACTGAGGTTGTTGATTGTCTGGAACACCCACATGAGTGTGTGTTTGTGTTTTTGTGCGAGTGTGTGGAGGAGGCGTAAGTGTCCTTGTTGCTCTCTGTGCTCGTGCTTGTCTAGACGTGTCAATACTCGCAGCTTTTTAAGTTTCAGTGATACAGTTATCTCCAGCAAACACACACTCACATGTACGCACATAAAAAACGGGGTGACACCTCCCCACCCGAACGCTCACACACTTTCTGACACTACACACACTGACTCACAAATTACACACAGAAAGGAGCAGCAGGTTTGCGTGGTTGCCTCAGCAACTCGTTTATAAACGCTGTTGATATTCGCACCTCAGCAAATAAGGTTTTATTCTAAAGTCTTCTTCACCATTGGAGCCAAATGAAGAGATATTTTAATGTTCATCACAAAAGACCCTTCGAGCTCCGAATGCAACAACCTGCCTCGTCAAACAGCCTCGTAGTCTCATTCATATATTCAAAGTAACATTTCAAACCTCGCCCATATCTTCGTATCACAAAGTTGGCATGGTAACGGACCCAACCACCTCCATTTCTCATAGCAAATTTTCATTTTTAATCCACCATCTGACTGGTGGACTATTTATATTTACACAGATCTTTACCTTGTGATGGAAAAACAGGGTCATCAATTGAGTGAATCACCTGCTGAACCGATGGCCGCTAACAGGAACCCAGCTCTGTTTGATCGTTGCAGCCTCGCTGGTTCTGAAACTTCATTCCATCAACATTTCTTACTAAAAATTAGTTTGAGGAAATTATCATAATGTCACTTTTTTGTAAGTTTTGAAAGTTCTAAAGAGTTTCAAAGTCAATATTTGGTCTCAGGTTTATTTTTTTAAAGTAGTCACCAGGAATAGTTCTCCAGGCTTCTTGAGGGACTTTCCAGAGTTCATCTTTGGATGTTTCTACTTTTCTCTGTCCAGATGATCCCACACTGCTTCAGTAATGTTGAGGTCTGGTTTCTGGTAAGAATTCATCCCTCCATCAGACCTGCAGTCACTGATTTTCAGTCCAGTTCTCGTATCATTTGGCAAACCTCAGCTCAGCCTTTTCTCCCTGTTTAAGAATGGCTTCTAGCCTGATAAGACTTTATCCATCAGTAGATGGATCAACTGAAGGTCTGG